>JARHVA010001206.1:1270000-1525000 GCA_037957365.1 Torreya grandis
AGAACAATGTTATAGAAATAGTGAGATTTGAAGATAACACAACTACCAATATATTTGGTAAGGGTATTTTGAGTTTGTACAATGGGAAGACTAAGATAAATAATAGTTTATATGTATAAGGTTTGAAACATAACCTGCTTAAGGTAAGTCAAATGTGCAACCAAAGACACACACTAACCTTTCATGACAAAGGGTGTGATATAAGGAGAGCCAAATTAAGAAGTCCAATTACCAATGCCAAGAGGACTGAGACCAATCTATATGTCTTGAATGAGATCAACAAGGAGAGATGTTTTATGATCAAGATGGATGAAATTTGAATATGCAAAAAAAAGCTTATTCCACCTAAACATTGATAATATAGTCAAGATAAGCTCTAAGAAGTTTGTGAAGAATATGCCTAAAATCACCAAACCTACAAACACACTGTGCAAGGCATGTCAACATGGTAATAAAATTATAAGAAGTTTCAAGTTTAAAGAGTATTCTAATATAATACCTTTAGATATAATACATATGTTATCAAGGAGATAGCTACTTCATGTTACTCGTAGATGACTACACAAGAATGGCTTGGGTAGCATTCTTGAAATAAAAGTCAAAAGCTCTTCATAAGTTTAAGGCATTAAAGGCTCTAGTTAAGAATGAAAAGAATGGTAATATCAAGTTACTAAGATATAAAAAAGGAGGAGAGTTTCGGTCTAATGAGTTTGATGACATTTTTGAGGTCCACGTAATAGAAAGATAGTTCTTAGTAGCTATAACACCTCAATAGAATGGGGTAGTAGAAAGAAAGAATATGATAGTTTAATAAATGGCAAGAACTATACTAAATGAGTATAGATTATTTTATGGATATTGGAGAGAGGTAGTGAACACTGTAGTCTATATTTTGAATAGAGGATAAATAAGGACTAATGGAAATAAGACCCCTTTTAAACTATGGAAAGCTGGACCTACTAATGTGGAACACTTTAGAGTGTTTGAAAGCAAATGCTTCATCAAAAGAGATGAGGAAGACTTAGGTAAGTTTGATTCTAGGTCTGATGAATGTATATTATTTGGATACTCATTAGTAAGCTCAACCTATAGATGTTATAATAATAGGTTAAATAAGATAGTAGTAAGAAACAATGTGAAGATTGATGAGACAATTTTTAAGAAGTCACACTCATAGTCAAAGGACACATCAGATAATTTAGACTTCAAGAATGAATAGTAAACAATAGAGATAGATGAGGAAGAAGTAGTTTAGGAAAGATAATATTCAAAAAGTCCTTCAAGATAGATTCAAAGAGACCATCCAAAATCATAGATCATCAACAAAAAGGATGCAAGTTTGAAAATAAGGCAAAGGCTAATAAGTAACCTAAATCAAGATAATTTTACACTATTGTCTAAGATTGAACCTAAAAACCTTGTATAGGTAAGAAAAGATAAGTTTTGTATTGGTGCTATGAATGAAGAGTTAGACCAAATAGAAAATAATGAGACTTGGGAACTAGTACATAGGATGAAAGATAAGAATGTTATTTACACTAAATGAGTGTTTAGGAATAAGTTGTTTGAAGATGGAAAAGTTACTAGGAACAAGGATATATTGGTATGTAAGGGGTATTCACAAGTTGAAGGGATATATTTTAAGGAGACCTTTTGTTGAGTAGCAATATTGGAGGCTATTAGACTATTTCTAGCATATAAAGGGTTCAAATGATTCAAGTTGTATCGGATGGATGCCAAATATACTTTTCTATATGAGAACTTAAAAGAGGAGGTGTACATAGATAAACTTGATTTTTTTCATTATCAGGTACCAAAGCTATGTTTTTATATTGAAAAATACTCTTTATGGTCTATATAAATTGCCTAGAGCTTGGTACACCAGATTGGCCAGGTATTTATTAGACAAAGGATTCAAAAAAGGAATTACAAATAGTAATCTATACATAAAGATAGAAGATGGCCATTAGTTGATGGTAGTTTTCTATGTGTATGACATCATATTTGGTGAAAATACTGATAATATGACTAAGGAATTTTCATATGTGATGAAGGAGTTTGAGATATCCATGCTGAGAGAACTATCATTCTTCCTTAGGTTATAAATCATTCAATCAGAAAAAGGTATGTTCATTTCATAAGCTGAGTACATTAGAGAGATGTTTAATAAATTTGAGATGGAATATTACAAGGTAGTTAGCACACATATGATCATAGGGTGGAAGTTAAGTAAAGATAATTAATCTCCAAAGGTTAATAAAATATCATATAGGTTAATGATTAGAAGTCTTCTATATACTACTACCTATAAACCTGACATCGTGCAAGTAGTAGGTCTTGTGGGAAGATTTCAAGTAGATCTAAATGAAAATAATTTACAATCAATCAAAAGGATAATTAGGTATCTCATAGGAACTATTGATTTTGGATTGTGGTATCTAAGGAATAAAGAGTTTAACTTCATAGCCTATACAAATGCAGACTAGGTAGGGAGTCTAGATGATAGGAAGAGCACTAGTGGAGGATATTTCTTCTTAGAAGAGTGCCTAGTATCATGGATAAGCAAGAAAAAACCATCTATGGGATTATCTACTTATAAGGCTAAATACATTACAATAATTTCATGTTGCACTCAAGTCTTAGGGATGAGACAAACGTTAAAATAATATAAGGTGGAGTATGATAGTCTTAGCCTTATATATTGTTATAATATAAGTGTCATAAATTTCTCAAATAATCTTGCCATTCACTAAAGGACTAAGAACATTCCCATCAGGTATCATCTTCTAAGAGAATAGGTAAGTGAACAAAGTGTTAAACTTAAAAACTTTTGTATAAAGGATCAAATTTCAACCATTTTAACCAATCCACTTCTAAAGGCAACAATTGAGCATCTAAGACAAGAATTAGGAGTAATTACTTCACTTACTAGCCATTAAGCAAGTTAAGGGTAATATGAGCTAATCAGGTGGATCATTAACTCCAACACTAGGTGAGTACTACTAATAAGGTATGCATCGAGATAGGGGGAACATGATTTTAATATGTTTCATAAACTCATAATCCTATGTATTGAGTGTTTTTGGTTGAAGGAGGTGTGATCCAAGAAGTTACAGGCATATATTTATCATTTATGTTAAAGGGGGAGAAAGTTCAAAATGAGAATCAAATTTCTTGTTGAGAGAAGTTTCTGAGAGTGGTTGTCATCAATGATGAAGGGGAGATTTTTGAGTATTATCGTTGATGTGAAAGGTGCATCTTGTGAAGGTTGATGTCACAAGAGACTAAGGATGATGTAGAGTGTTGTTATGGAAGGATTTTATCATGAGAGATAATTTGAAGGTAATATATAATTTTAAGTCAAGAGATAATTTTAAGGCAAGAGAGAATTTGAAGGAAACTAATATATTATGGTTGCATGAAGGTACATGTCATTGATGTCAAAGTGCATATGAAGCCTAGTAATGACATGAAAATGTATGTGCATGAAAATAGTGAACATAGACATGTGAAGGTTGCATGGTACTATTTGAGCATGTATGTGAGGAACTGAAGCATTCATGAGAGTTTTAGGGTGAACCAATATAGGTAGGACCTTCCATCTAAGTCTACACTTAGACCTCTCCTAAACCCTACCTGGCATAATGATGTGTGAATATGAAATTTCAAGGTAATTATGCACATGTGAGCATGGATAGAGGTGAGATAATTTTTTTTAGTCATGATCAAAAAGTTTGAGCTCATGGTTTGAAGGTAAATCAATGTTTTAGACCTTATCAAGTTTAAACAATGAAGTCTCAAAACCCAAGAAGCACTTTTAGATGTTTGTTGGCATGTGTAAATTGTATATGGGAATCTAAGATAGTAAGGAGAGATGGGTAAGGGTCCTATATAAGATCTCTAGGCATTAGTTTTAGATTTAAGGGGAAGTCCTTTATGAACAATCATTAACACCAAAACCTATGTTAAACCTCCCTAAAACCTTAATAAGCAGTTGATAAAAAAATATCTTGTTTAAAATAGATTATAATGGATTCAGATTCCTATACAATCTTTTGGAACATGTATTCAACTCTCCCAAGTACCTCTAAGTGGTGGTAGTTAGTCATATGAGAGATAAAATGCCTAAATATGGGCTTATTTGTCAAGAAGTTACTACAACTCTAAAAATTTGTACTAATAAAGAAAAAATAATGGGTGGTAGAAGAATATATAAACTCATTTTACATGTCTATGATGATTTTTGGATATTTTATAGCCTTTAAGTATGCTAATTTAGTCATCCAAGTTAGCCAGTCATATATAAACCCAATGGTGTGAATAGTGAAAAACCTAGATAGAGATGAATATATAGATATGAAGGTATATGCATGATATATTGATGAAAAAAAGTGCATGAAGGAGTTATATTTTACTTATGATTCATGACCATGATTTTATAAGTTTTGAAGGTTAGTGTATGTAGTGAAAATGTTGCTCACAAAATGACCTATCTGGTTCAGATAAGTCTATGTGATATAAGATCAAGAAATTGGTCTACAAGACCAATATTTGGAATTATACCATATGAATTTTATATTTTAGGATGCTTTGGAGATATAATAGGACCATTTACACACATTAATATTCATTATAAGTGTCTACATAGGTGTTGGATGTCTAATTCACCATGACTAGTTATAAAGGTGAGTTGCAGAAAGGTTCTTAAGCCTTTATCTACTGAGTGAAAGTGTTCCAAGCATTTTGTGATGACATGAGGTCATTTATAATATATATAAATGTTTAAATTTTCAAATTTTAGTAGCTTAATGTTTTTTAAGATTCCTTTTTGCAAGATAGAATTTTGAGGTACATAAACCTAATAAGGTAGTTTGTCCTAAAGAATATTTCATGGTATGAATGAAAAATAAAGGTCTAATAAATAATGGAGGAGGTTAGAATAGTTCACTAGATAAGTGATTGAATGGTTTTTTATTTTTGAAAAAGGATATCTGGGCTCAAGAAGATCAAGTGTTGGCACTAAGAGGATAGACCTAATGTAATTAGGTCTTCATGAGACCTAATAGAGAAATGAGGCGTAATTGAGTTATGGAATATCAAAAGGGGTTAAAATTACATTCTAATCATGTTTATAAGATGTTATAATATATTTTTTATGTCTTAAATGAGAGGTTGAAGGTATGTGGTTGACCAAGTGGTGTGTGAACATGAGTCTAGTATATATATATACAAGGTAGTTTAGGCCTATTTGGAAGTATGCAATATAAACAAATAAAATCTTGAATGGTCAAGAAAAGAGAGTTATTGTAATTATAAAATAATAAAATAGTAGAGGCATGGTGATAAAATTTCATGAGGTGGTTGAGTTGGTGCTGAGTCACATAGGAAGTTGGTTCTTCCTTGCAATTAGGTGCTTGCTAAATCCTAGTCAAGTGGGTACTTGAATTTATTGGGGTTGGTGCTCCAAGTTGAGTTGGTGTTCAAAATACTTTGATATTATATTTTATAGGACTATATTCCATTTTTAGAAATCATGGTGGGTTTTCTTCACCTTGAGAGTTTCTCACTCATGTATATGTTTTCTTATTTGAATGGTTCTTTATGCTTTGCTAGATTTCATTATTACTTTTAAAGTTCATGAATGATTGGGTATAATTTAAAGGAAGTTTTTAAAATTTTGTTTACCCCCATCTTATTATGTTTTCTTGAAACACTCTTCTAAGAGGCTATGAACATGTAATTATCTCCATATATAAATAGAAGTTACCATCCAATGAATAAGACTTGATTAGACCCCAATCATCATATGGTAATCTAACCTCATGATGATATTATGATCAAAGCACCTTCCCATTTGATCCTAGAGGAGAGATAAGTTTGGTTCAAGTTAGTTTTTTATAATAGTTTTTGTCTTGTTTTGATAAGTGTGCATACACAAGTTCATTGCATTGGTTGTTTTGTGTCATGTCATTTTACTTTCCTTAGGTGTTAAGTTTTGTTTCTTAGGTGTTAGATGTTATTTATTTTGGTGTTGTTTCCTTGTGTGTGGTTTTTTTTGTAGGCCTAGAGGTATTATAACTTGATAGATATGATTAGAAGTCTAAGAATATGGTCATCCAAGTCATGATGTAATGTATGAGTCTTGTCATTGTCATGAAAAATTAGAGGGTTCCCTTTACCAACAGGCTGGTCAACCCCTATGAGTCACCAAAGATGTATACAATTTGGCTTCCTAGGCCAAAAGTTAACCCCTACAATCAAAAAAATTCCATGAAACCCTTTTATATCTTGTTCACAGTGGTCTACGTCTAGTCATGGTCCCCTCTTAGCTTCTTGAAAACCTCTTTAGTCTTGTTAAAGGTGTCAATAATTGTGCTAAAATTTTCTTAAAGGTTCCTCATGTCATAAATATTTTAGGACTTTAGAGGGTGTATTAAGCTATCATGATGGTCCTTGAAGTGATTAGAAGGGTTTCAAATGTCTCATGAAGTCTAAACTATATATTAATTTATCATATATGGTATATTCATTCAAAATAATTTCAATCTTTCATAAACCCCCTAAAGTCACCAAATGACCCTTCAAATATGCCTTATAATTCATCTTGCATTATGAAACTTTGGGAAAGGGGTGTTTAGATGTATCATTATATGATAATGGTCTTAAATGTTAGAGAATGTAATATTAAGTGGGCTTATTGACTCTTAGCCTTGGTAAATTTATTAAATATTAATAATATATTATTTACTAACACAAGGTGGAAACCTCATGAAAATAAATAATAAAATTATAATTATTTAACGAGTTACCAAACTTTAATTAAATATATTTATCAGGATGGATGGACTCATTATTTTTACAATGGTCATTTCTTTTCGAATTTCACTATAAAATAAGGTTTTACACTTATTGTCAATTAATTTGAATATGAAATTATTTTTTCATATTCAACCTATGATTTTTTGTTAAGGCCATTCTATGAAGAAGTGAGAACGTGGAAGAATTTGTATTGGGGTTATTATTGTTTCTCAATTATTGAACATCACTCATGGGTTTTTTTACCTCCTAGAGGTTTTCCCACTTTAAAATTTGTGTCATTTGTATAATATGCTTGGCCTATTAATTTACACTTTTAGATCTCATCCTATGTATTGTTACATATATGTATACATGAAATTTTTCATGGAACCAAAGCCTATGGAATGTAAAAGCTTGGCAAGCAAATTATATTGAATTAAATATTAATATTTCATATCTTAATTTATTCAAATAATTTTATTCAAATCTTGGTATGCCATTGGCATGGTGTATGACCCATGCCTGGAAAAAATTTAAAAAATCATTTTTTAGTCAATTCTTTTTTTTAAATTCTTTCATTGTTTAAAAAAAATCTAGAAGATTGGAATAAATTTCAAGATTTTTTAGTGTTTGTACAAGTTTTTTGGCTGTCCAAACATTTACAAGGGTGCCATACTTTTGCTTGGGAAATTCAAAATATTGAATTGTTCATCAAAAATTCTATTTTGAGGGTCTAATTATGTTTATCAAACAAAAATAGGAGGGTTACTAAATTTTCAAGTAAATATGAGACTTATACAAGAAGATATGAGCTCTTGAATTTATATAGGGGAGCCATGAAGCTATAGGTTTTTTGTCAAATTCATATAGTCCTGAAAAAGTATTTAAAAAATAAACTATTTATTAATTTCTTTTTCTAAACCTCAGGTCCCACCTTGGAAAAAGAAAGAATTACTAAAAACTTAATTTTTTTAATTTTTTTCACTTATGTTATTTACATACACATAATATATTTATTTATATTATTTTTTTATTCTTTAAAAAATAGATAAAAACATATAAATTAAATTGGTGCATGTAAAATCTTAAGTAAACTCTTAGAAGGGTTGGTAGCTTTCATTTTGTTAAAAGCTTGCCACAAGGTGGGTCTTGTGTTTAAATCCTCCTAAATAGTTTCTTTTTTTTTAAAAATTAACTTAAAATTGAATTAATTTTAACTTCAATTTTGGTTTGTGTGCTATGATTCATGCATTCAAAACCCTAGGTAAACTTGTCGACCTTCTTACAACACTTGATCTAGTCAAAACCTAGGCAAGCATAGTTACGTAATCGATCAATATTAAGGCTTTGACACATTATAGATTCATTAGAGTGGTCCATTTTTTTATTTTAAGATTTATATTATTGTCTTTAAATATTTTTTAATAATAGGGCCTAGGTGGTCATTTTGAGTATGACTCTTTTGACACTTAGATTTATGCAACTTTAATTTAATTTTTTACATAGTTTGACATTTAAATTGTGTAATTAAGTATAGTTACATATGAAATTAACTTTAATTTTTAAAATATTTTAAAAAATTCATTTAAAATAGTTTTTCTTAAGCATTTTTTTATTGTCTTGTTTAAAGGGAAGTTATGGCTTCGCCTCATTTTTTCCTTATATAAATCTTAAATGCTTAATGGAAATACCTATAATATATTGAAATTTCATGTTAAATCCAAATTTATAGCCTCAATTTTTTGGAATATTATCATTAAGACTAAAAAATACCTTTTTAAATGACATGTAACCCTTAAATTTACTAACGCATTTCAACAAAAATCACAGGAAGCTATTTCTATTATCTTGTTAAGTGTTAAAGATGAGTTCCTTCTCAATATTGTAATCAAGAGTATCCTAGATATGATTGGAAAATATTTTATTCCATGCATGAAGGTACTCATCTTTCAAATATCATTGAATTAATCCTTGAATTTCTAACTATACCTGTGAAAGATGATGAAAAAGTTGTGAATTTTTTAGCTAAAATTAAAAACATTAAAGCTTATTTAGATGGATGTAATTATAATTTGATTAAGAATAAATTAATTTATTTTATAATTTAGTTAAATATTCATGAAAATTTTAGAAATTTTATTTCAATTTTGAATTCTAAGTATCAAACTAAGTATCCCTAAACCTACCACCTTGTCTACTCTCTTCATTAAATAATAACATGTCATGACTAATTTTGATTCTAAGGATAATGACTCTCAAGAACTTATGAATATTAATAATGTTTCTAATAGCACTAAAAACTAGAAATCTAACTCTATTTTTTATAAAGGAAAATATGAGAACAAGATATCTGATAATAAGAATCATACACCTAAGTTTAATGGAAATTGTAAGTTGTGTGATAAATTTGGTCCTAGAAGGGAAGTCTATTATAAAAATAAGGATATAAATAACAATCAAACTTATAAAAATAACAAAAATAATAAATCTAATCAAAATAAATAGGATAATCAAAACCCTAATTAGAATAACAATAAAGATTCAAATGTTACTGCTTTATATGATGTTTTATGAGTTTCAAATGAAAATGAATGGATTTTAGATAGTGGTGCATCATACCATATGAAATTATTATCTAATATTTTATATTATTCTATATATATATCTCTAAAATAATTTACTTAAGAGATCATTCTTTTTTAGAAGTAACTAAATAGGGAAAAGCAAAATTTTTAAATGTTATTATTAATGATGTTTTTATGTACCTAATCTTAAAAAGAATTTGCTATCTTGTTCTCAACTTACGAATGATAATTTCATTATAACATTACTTAAAGATAATTGATCCATTAGAAATCATTCTTGTTCCTTGGTTATTGAAGGTGTTCAAAAGAATGGTTTATAGATCTTTTCTCCTTATTCTACATGTTTTCTTTCATTACATAATAATAATGAATCTCAATTATGACATGAAATATTAGGACATTAATTTTAAAATTTTACAAGATATTTCTAAAAATAATCTTACTTTTGAAATCCCTTCTATCCCTTTTCATCATGAAACTTATGAGAGTTGCTTACATGGTAAGCAATATACTAACCCCTTTCACAATAATCATGATGAAAATCCCTCACATCCTTTAGAATTAGTTTATATTGATGTTATAAGACCTCGTGAAGTTGTATCTCTTAATGTTTATTTGTATATTGTTACTTTTATTGATGATTACAATAGAATTATCTAGTCTTTTTTCATTAAAAATAAATCTAATGTATTATCTAAATTTAAAGAATTTAAAGTTTATGTTGAAAATGCATCTAATTTTTTTGTTAAGAGATTAAGAATTGATAATGGTGGTGAATATGTTAGTAAAGAGTTTGATTATTTTTACATTAGTTTTGGTATTCAAAGGGAACTAACAACTCCATATTCCCCTTAGAAAAATGGTATTGATAATAAGAAAAATTGCACCATCATAGAAATGGTTAGAACAATGCTGCTATCTACAAATTTTTCTATGTTCTTTTGCCAAAGTCATGAACATTTTAGCTCATATTATGAATATATTCCATACCAAAATCCTTGCATCTTTCTACCCCTTTATAAATGTAGACTAAAAAAACCTAGTGTGGCTCATCTCAGGATTTTTGGCAGTCTTACTTCTATCTTTGTCCTTAAAGTTAAAAGAAAAAAGCTCGATCCCACTTCTTATTCTTGAATTTTGTATAATATGAAGGTAATACAAACTATCTAACAGTGTATGATCAATCTACATGTCATACTATTGAGAATAATAATGTTTTTGTTCTTAAAAAATCCTTGTGTGAGCCCTCTATGTATCCTCAATTTTTTTCTATTGATAAACCTGACTCTAATGTTTCTACTTGTGATGGAATAGATGTCCTTGAGGATTTTAATACATTTATGGATAACTTATATTCTGAGGAACCCTCTAAGTTTCATGTTTAATCTAAAATAATTAAATGGGTAGAATTCCTAATTCAATCTTCTAATGTTTATAATCTTAATAAATTAATTGGAATTCAAACATTCTTATCATGAATTGATGACTATGTATGAATGTGAACAATAATCATTTGAAGAATCCACTCAAGATGATAGATGTAATATTGTTATGCAAACTAAATATAATGCCTTAATTAAAAATCAAACTTGGGATCTTGTCCCTCCACCTAAAAGGCATATTGTCAGTTGTAGGTGGTTTTATAAGATCAAATATAATTCAATTAGTAAAATTGATAAATTCAAAGCTAGATTAGTTGCTCATGGGCTTACTCAAAAACATGATATTGACTATGTTGAAACCTTTACTCCTATAAAAAATTATTATTATTAGACTTCTTATTGTTATTACATCCCAAAATGGTTGGGTTATCCACCAAAAGGATGTCAATATTGCATTTGTAAATGATTATTTAGAAGAAAAAATCTATATGACTCATTCAGTTTCATTGATCTTAATAAATAATATTATTTATGAAAGTTAAAATAATCTTTGTATGGTTTCAAATGATCTCCTCAAGCTTGGT
Organism: Torreya grandis; assembly: GCA_037957365.1. NCBI lineage: Eukaryota > Viridiplantae > Streptophyta > Pinopsida > Cupressales > Taxaceae > Torreya > Torreya grandis. Next base: position 1,281,350 of record JARHVA010001206.1, read on the forward strand.
ATTCTAAAATTACTTCTTTTTCCAAAGAATTGGGTTTTTCTAATTATTATTTAGATAATGATCTCTTTATTAAAGTTAAAAATGGTTATTTGATTATAATTGTATTATATGTTGATGATTTATTGATTACTAGTGATCTAACTAGTTTAATTCATAAATATAAGGATAAACTAAGTCAAATATTTGAAATGACTAATTTAGGCATTCTACATCACTTTTTTAGGAATGACTATATTTTGGGATAAAAATTCAATTATTGTATCATAATCTTAGTATGCACATAATCTTCTTGTTATGTTTAACATGATTGATTATAAATATACCACTAATCCTATTGAATTTAGTGTTAAAATTGATCCTAAACCTGCATGTGAAAAATCTAACCCTACTTTGTATAGAAAACTTAATGGAAGTTTGATTTATCTAACCATTACTAGTTAGGATATTTCATATGATGTTAGTGTTGCTTCTAGATTTATGTAAGATCTTTATTTGGATTATTGGAAATTATCTAAATGTATTATTTATTATATTAAAATAACTATAAACTATATTTTATTTTATTCATCTATTGATAATGTTAATTTATATGGTTATTGTGATGCCAATCATGTTCGTGATACTTTAGATCACAAATCTAATTTTGGATATATGTTTAAGTTTGGTGTAGGTGCTATCACTTAGAGCATCAATAAACAACATACTATCTCTCTCTTCTATAGAAGATGAGTATAGAAGTGATATGGAAGATACTAAAGAATCCACATAGATATGAAGGCTATTTGGAAAACTTCATTTAGATATTTCTCAGAGTACCATCCTTCATTAGGATAACCAAAGTTATATAGCTCTGACAACAAATCTAGTACAACACCAAATAACTAAACACATTGAAGTTCATGTGTATTTAATATGATAAAAATTCCTCAATAGTGATATTAATTATAATTTTGTCCTATAGATGAATAAGTGGAAGATATCTTTATTATACCACTTGGTGCTACCAAATTTTATTAGTTTTATGCAATGATGGGCCTCTCAAAGTTTCCATTGAGGGGGAGTGTGCATGACAATGCCACTTCCTCATGGCCATGGTTTCTTCTCATTATCTTTACTTCTCATTGTAAAGCATTGTAAACTTTGTGTGGAAGTTATGTGATTTGAGTAAACTTTGTGTGGAAGTTTTACTTTTGTACCCAAATATATTAAAAGCATACTTTGTAATGGAATTCCTTATGTTAAAAAATTCTCCAATTATATTTAGATTATTATTCATGAGAAACTAAGAGATGTAGTCCCATAATCATGCTAGCCTAAACATGCTTTAAAGTATTTTATGTATTATAATTCCTTTTGCTTCAAAATCTAATGTTTGGCATGATGAAGGTTTTTAAATCCTTTAGTTGTGTACATAGTATAATTCATTTCTAATGTGACTGAAATTTATCCCCACTTCGTATTAAAGGGGAGTGTTAGAGTATTTAATCCTAAGTGGGATTATTGAATATTAGCCTTGGTAACATAATAATAATAATAATAATAATAATAATAATAATAATAATAATAATAATAATAATAATAATAATAATAATAATAATAATTAACACAAGGTGGGAACCTCATGAAAACAAATAATAAAGTTATAATTATTTAATGAGTTACCAACATTTAATTAAATGACTTTATTGTGGTGGATGGACTTGTTATTTTTAAAATGGTCATCTCCCTTGGAATTTCATTATTAAATAGGGTTTTACCCATATTTTGAACTAATCTATATATGAAATTATTTTTTCATGTTCAACCTATGAGTTTTTGTGAAGGCCATTCTATGAAGAAGTGAGACGGTGGAAGAATTTGTATTGGGGTTATTATTGTTTCTCAATTATTGAATATCACTTATGGGTTTTTAACCTCCTAAATGTTTTCCCACTTTAAAATCTCAATGTAATTTATCTCGTATTCTTTGCCTATTCATTTAAACTTCTATATCTCATCCTATGTATTGTTACATATATGTATACATGATTTTTTCACTAAAAAGGTATTTGCAATCATAGAGCCATCATAGGATGGTTTCATATGCATAAATGTCCATTTTAGGGGTAAAATTCACTTCTCACTCATAAAATGGGCCCTACATGTGGGAGACCATGACATTAAAAATTCCCAGTCATACCATAGGTTATGAAACATAGTTGGACTTTTGTTTTCCCTCCTCCCATCCTCCAATGACATTTCAAAATTTGAATCATGAGGAAATGAAGAAACATAATAGGTTTTATAGGAGTTTCATAATTGTAAAGATATATAAAATATGACTATGACCAAAGGGAGAGCCAAAAATAACTATAAGGGTAGTGTAGGAATCAAGTGAAGAGATCCATGAGTTTCATGATAAGAAAAGTAAGAAATCAGTCCACTTCTTTCATCATCCTCCTTGGTAGTCCAACAAAACTTTTAGGTTTTTTATCATTCTATATAGGAGAGAAAAAGTGAATATATGAGACTTTGGGAATAGTAATGGGGTTTCATAATATTAAAATTATTTGCATTGGTATTCATATTCATGGCCTATATTCTATGAACAAATAGTAAGAATTTGGGTAGTCAAATTATCTCCTTCATCTTTGCCACGATCAATATTGCATCAGTTTTGGTGCATTATTGAAATTATTTTGTAGATTTATGTTTATATGAGTTTTAAATAGGTACTTAGGGTCCTTGTATGTTATTAAAAACCCATGGTTTAGATGTGTGGTAGTGTGGGAATAAATAAATTTGTCATGTTTTCACTTGTCCAAGCTGCAAACAATATCTCTTTAGGTTGGAGACTCTTCAAGGCATAAAATGGAAGTGTTTGATGATTTTTTAGGTTTTATGGTAAGTTAATTTCAGCCATTAAATTCTCAATTATTTCCCAATCACAATTGAGTCACTATTAAACCAAGCAACTCTCTGAAGTAAGGTGACTATTTTGTGTGATCTCTTTGTACATGAACAAGGTGTCTTTGTAGTGCCTATAAAAGAGCCTTTAGGTTGTTTAAGAGAAATAAAAATAAACCCCATCCATGAGAAATTGTGTGTAATAGTTGCACATATGTATAATTTTCCTATAATAGGAACCATACCCACCCTCAACCTATTCTTCAAAGATATGTCCTCACAATCACATCAGGCTTATGGTGTAAGCTAACAAATGGAATATAGATTGATGGGATGAGACCTAAAGTGTGTGGAAGGCATTAATAAAAATAATGTGGATTAACAAGGAACCATATATCAACATTTATTATGGATAACATGGACCAAGAAGGTACAAACACCATCAACCCAACTAAGATGATAACTCAGTCAAGACCCCCTTTGAGCCCACATTGACTATGACTATAGGGTTGAAGGTACTAATAGGGTTTTGATGTTTGAAGAGATTAAAAACTATATACATGGGAAAAATATGTAATAAAAATATTTATGACCAAAATAAATAATGATATATCATTCCCACTTTTCAAATTCATGCTCATAACTAGAGCTCTAAAATCACCACCTACAAGCCTGACTATAAGTGGAGAATAATTGAGCATAATCCCACTCTAAGGATATTTAAAGGTGAAAGGGGTGATTTATATTTTGGTAAATAAATTTTAATGATGATAAATATTAATTAAGATAAGACTATCATGAAAGGAAAAAAGCATTCTCTCACACATTTAAAGTGTATAATTACTACCTACAGGCAAACAGGCAAGGTTATCGAGTAAAATAAAGAAGACATGAGAAACCATAAAAGAGTTAAGGTTAAAAAATTATATTATATTTTATAAAATTATTCAAATTATTATCTTATGGTTTGACCCTTTGATACATAATTAGGCTTGGATGGCCTAATTAGGCTAAGTTAGGCCTAAGCATATAGTTACAATTAAACCCATGAGGAGGAGACTAAAGTGTGTAGAAGAATGAATAATGGTGAAGTGAGAGTAAATTAAGTGATTATAATAAATTTTATTAAATATTCATCATTCTTATTTGGAAACTCTAGTCTCTATAATAAAGTGAATCACCTTGATGAACCATTAGGCCTAGTAGACTTAGGTAGGTAAAAAAAGGCCAGTTGTGAGAAATCAAGATAGTGAGTGGAAGACATTTTATTTAGGAATATAAAAAAATATGTGTGTGTTGTAAAATTATACATTTGGATTTAATAATCACAAGATAATAATTCACCAACCCATGGAGTTGTTTGGAGGATTTGTAGTCATCTGGCCAAATACATTTATAGACAAGGTCATTAGTAAGAAGGTAAAATGTCTAAAACCCTGCATGGTGGTGAAGGGAGAAAGAGATAAAAAATATATGAATTTTTCTCTTGAGGTTATAAATATAAAAATAATTATTTGACCCATTTGAGTTTGGTAAAGATATCTTAATGGCCTATAAGGTCTATCAAGCCTAAGATAACATGTACAAGCCAATTTCATAGTAGCTAAGGACTTTTGTTTGTTTGAAAGATTGGTTAAAAACTGAAGACATATAAGGGGTAAGTGAGAAAGGCTTAAAAATTCTCCATTATTTTATTATCCTAAAAATTAATAGGATATACACTAAATCAACCACCAAGGTTATGTAAACCTATCTGCTCATAAACTCTAGGTAAGGATCTAAGGGTATATAGAGGATAGAATGGAAGGAAGACATGATCCTAAGGATATTTTTATATTTTTATGAAATATTATATTATTTTATATCCCAATAAACATGATTTAAATAGGTATTAAATCACCAAAGTCTCTAAAATATACCCTACAACACTTAGTCTTAACAACAAACAATAATAGTAAAGACTTCATGATAAAGGGACTAGGATAGTGGTCTAGATAGTTAGATGAAAGTACATAAGGTGGAGGTTAAGTATAAAACTTATTTATTATTATGATAATGCCATAAATTAACCTAAATTTGCCTCAAATTCATGATATTTGATTTAAGCTCTGCAAGGCCTAAAGCCATTCTTGAGTTCTCAAGTCACCACCTCCATCTTGGTGACAAAGCCAACCCTCAAAGAAATTAAAGCCATAATCAAGTGTAGAATGATATTTTAGACCCTAAGAAGGATATTTTAGATAGGATAAATCAATAAAGTAAAAAATATGTTCCTAACACCTATCTCTAACTGCATTACACCTAGTCTACCACCTCAAACTACAAATTTCAACACTCACATCTTTCATTATAGAGGGACTCAAACCCAAGGCTCTTAGGGCAAGTTGGGAACCCATATAGACTCAATATACATGAAATATAGTGGGATTTAGGGGACATAATCTATGATAAAATGTTAACATCATAACCTACTCATAGAGCTTGTAAAGATCCTAGAGTCTATCAACTTGCATTCATATCTCTTCGTGAAAGATGCATGGGACCCAAATATTTTCAAGATATTTGAGGGGGTCTATGGGATATATGTCCATGATAATAAATTTTGGTTTGGAGTTCCATACTCTATGAAACATTATTAATATGGTAGACCTCCAAAACTCTACTTAAACACTAACACAAACTTGACTTTGGAAAATTTGATATATTTACAATCAAACACCCTAAATTATATTATAAAACACTTGGATGACCTATTTTACTCAAAAGAGATCTTAGTTATAGTAATAGTCTATGTAAACACTATAAAAATGTGTTATAAACTATTTTTTACAAGTATTTGAGTATATAACAAGATGTGGGGCTGTTTGAGAAGTTGAAAATCATTAGGGAAGATATTTTGAGGCTTATTTCACCTCTATAGATCATAAAAAACTCAAAATTTCCCCTAGAAAGGCTCATATAGGTATGTATAAAAGAGTTAGTCTAGGAGGGTTAGTTGAAGGTGACCTAGTCACCTAGATTGGAAAAATCATAGATATATACCATTGAGAGAGAGAATATCATGATATGAAATGTTCATTCAAACCTAAATCATGCTCATTTACCTATTATAGGATGTTATACTTAGCTTTCATGGCCAACAAACACCTAAAATTAAACCACTAGGCCTAATTACCTAAGTGAGCCTACTTGGTCAACATAAAGGAATTTACATATCAAGGTAGAGGGATATTGGAAGATTTAATATAAGGACATTACCAAATTTTAACTACCATCATGAAATCCAAAAAACACACCTCATAGTCATCATGGAGGAGAAGGTAGTTTCAAGTCTTGTCAACATGCACACATGATGATCAGATACTAAACACTTCATGGAGGCCTATTTACACCCCGTTTATATTTTTCAACTTCCAAGTAAGAGGCGTTTGACCATATTTGGCATGAAATTCATTGATTGGGTTAACCAAGTCTATGCCAACCTCCATCACTTCACTTTAATGCCCAAGTTGTCCATTAAATACCATCAATGCATGAAAAAACATATGAGTACAATTATGGTTATTATATCTAATGATTGAGTTTTATATGATAATTATAACCTATTATACACACCTCCATTCCAATTTACCTCACTTCTCCCTCTTGATCATTGTTCTATATATTAAGGCCTTAAAGCCATTATAACTATCCCTCACCTAGGTATGAGGAAATGCTATCTTGATTTTCACTTTGTAGACCTATTAGAATGATAAATGAACTATTGAAACTCCTTCATATTGGTATCTAGTGTGTCATTAGATTGTTTATATGAATATGTGGTAGTTTTCTCTCCCATTGCATGTCCTGGTCTCACCTAGATGATAGTAAGTGTGCTATATAGGTCATATGATTTGAAATAGTGTTGGTGATTGAATTCTAAGTGTAATATAATTGGTAAGTGCCTTATATCAGACCTTATTTTCATGAAACTCATGTTCTATCTACCTAATAGAGCCTCCATGTGAAACATTGTTGCATAAGACTCTTGGATATTATAGTTTAGTTATTTGTCTAGTTTATTAGTGTTATTTAATGTCAAATAGAGTGGATGAATGATATTAATGTATCACCATAATTATATTATTATTCCTTTTATGCATTCTCTATCCATATTAACCCTAACAATAAGTAGGTCTTAGTGATTTGAGCTAAATAGGTCCACTAGGGGAGCTTTCCCCATAATCTAAAGGTCTATCCCAATTATAGGTCACCCACAACCTTTGGTTATTCCCATGTTACCAAAAAATTGTAGGTAGGCATGAAAAACCTCTTCCTATGGTGTAATTTGGAGAGTTAACAATTAATATAGATGCTTGTGTCACCCTATGGACACTTGCATTAACACTACTATACATGCTTTAACACATATGTATTGTATGGAGTATTGAATTTAGACTAAAACTTCCATATAGATATTTCTAATTTTTATATTTCCTTTCAAATTATGTGTTTATATCATGCACATAGGCTCTTTATATTATAATATAGCTCAAAACCTATATTTTCCACTTAGGTCTTATCACTTTACCAAAAATGGGTTAGTGGTCACAAATTTGAGTTAATCTCAATGATCCCTTTATCAATGAGAATTTATTACATATCCAATACTTGAATAAGGGCCTTAGACACTTGTAGTTATCCCCTAAGTGTGGGATTGTGTGTGCATAAGGGTGAAATATGCTATATGCAAGTACATGTAGTGATATATCTTGTAACTTAAAAATATGTCTCATGGGATACTTTTTGAATGCTTCAAACCTATAATATAGTTGTTCATATTATTTATATGAAATAATAAGTTATAATAGCTTAGTTATACAATTGATTGAATGAGCTTGAATAGGTGCATGCTTGGTATTTTCTAGATGAATAATAAGTTGGATTTAACTTGTATTTATACCACCTCTTTTTAAAGTTTATGAATTAAGGGTTAATGAAACAATATAGGAAGATCCATACATATAGAAATATTTGAAAATTTAGGTGTTTAGAAGGCACATACACTTGCATTGGAGAATGTATATTAGCCTCAATGCTACTGTCCAAGTCCAAATGACTATCCATGAGAATATAAGGTTGTTAGATATCTATAACTAACAATGAATGATATTTCTAAATTTTAAGTAAATTTTGGGATATCAATGATCTAGACAATAAAACTAACATGGTTAAACTATAAAATAAGAGTTGAGGCCCAATGAGATGGTGAATGTGAGCCTATTAGTTGCAAGGAAGGTCAATAATTGAAGTGAATATCCATGACTAATATTTACCAATTGTACAATACTAGTTTAACATATAAATCTATATTTTAGTATTTACACACTCAAAGAGCAACCCATTAGAAGTATTTGTCAAGTTACAATCTAGATCACTAAATGTACTCACATATAGAATATTTAATAATTGTTCACACACATGCCCACATAAGAGGGAGAACTACATTAGTATGAGGCCTTGTTTAGAGTATTAGATATGTAGGTAGCACTCATAAATAGAGGGGCCTTTGAGGCTAGCTTAACTTTAGTTGAGCCCATTAACTCCTATTTTTCAAGGTATCATGCCTTAATTGGATGACTAAGGGTATTAAGCTATAGATTAATATCTAAAATGTATGTGCATGATATGAAAGTAGAATATGTAATGAAATATTAGACCATAAAAGGTGTAGGTGAAATTTATAGAAAATTACATGTAATCCATTATGGATATAAGAATTTAAATTAGGACATAATCATTAGCATTAGTCTCTATATTTTGACAGTAGTGTCTAGTTGGCTAGAGTACTAAATTATAGAATTTGATGAACCTATGGAGCATAAACATGTCTTCTTATAAACCTGTATCATTTAGATTTAGTTTCACAAAATTAAATAAGCTAATTATTATCTCTTATTCATTTTTAAACATTCAAATTATTATTTATCTTGGTACTTTTATATTTTGAATTCTTTCATAATTCAACACCATATCAAAATATTTTGAATATAATTAATTTAATTGGCCTAATTTCAAAATATCATAACCATTTATTTTATTAGGCAATTCCTCCTAAAATATTTCCAAAAATGGTTAAATAAAATTCATCCTTCAATGTGTTTCCTTCTCCAAATTGTGTTTCTTCATTGGATATTTTGTCACCAAATCTTGCACCCTAGAAGAGGGTGTTTAATTATCTTATGTATTTGGGAAACATGGGAATAGTCTTAGGTATTTGGGTTTACTTATAGCATAAGTATACCTCTATTATAAGGGTTAGCTCCATGAATGTGACTTGAAGTGATTATCACCTAAAATAGTTGATTATTAGTTGTAAAAGGGATAAAAGTTTGTATGAAAAGAAACTAATCTAAGGGGTTCATACACTATAAGGATTTACACATGACTATCATAATTATTTCACTAAGAGAGAAGGAATCAACACTAGTTTAAAAGTCCTAAAATTCTCTATCATTAGTATTTCAATATAAAGGTGATGTGCATAAAGACTATCCAAGGTAAGTGAAACCATAGATCAGTTATAGATACTAAGGCCTTATTGTACACTTGAGGATAGATCCATACACTTAAAAACACTTCACATGACCTACTAGAGTGAATTCACTTGTATGAAACATGGAAGGATTGAGAGAAAGCAAGGATAGATAGATATCTCTTCACTATTCACTATACATCTCTTCAAATACTTTGACAAGATGCGATATGAACTCAAACTATATTTTATTTATTATTATAAGGCAATGTACAATGTAAAAACAAGTAATTATTCACCATACATGTTGTGGTATTAGATTAAAATATCTAAAATGGCTACTACTTATAAAATTTGAGAGAGAGAGGAGAGGAGAAGAGAATGAAGTACAAGAGTCACTAGGCCATGTGTCATGCTACAAAAAGGAGTTATACATGCAAGGGAAGGTAATATAACATGCAAGTTATACTTGCACATATGTCATGAAACTCATGAAATGTGGCACAGGATTCCTCATTACTTGCTCAAATAATTACCTTCATCATTTGGCCTTCTTGGAATGTCCATACAAGACTAGGGAAAAATTTTATCACTTAAATTATGGGGAGGTTTTTAATACATTATCCACCATGTATTTTTTGAATCCCTAATCAACAAGATTATTCTAAAAATGAGTTAACACTACTTGAAGTCTAAATAACTCATCTTTCACTCACCCCTCACTCTTGGCACTATATTTGTCTTAAATTTTTCATTCCAATCTACAAAGAATATTAAATTACATATTTTATGACCCTTCATGGCATTATATTCCTTAGGAAATATTTAAAATGCCTTCCACTTGAAGATCTCATCCTTCTAACTAGCATGTTTACTATGTCATTCTAGACTGGCTGAAGTGAGAATACTTGTATAAGCACTTAAGATATTTTATATTATAATAAATTGAAATTAGGTGTTATCACAAGTTCCAATACTTATCCCAATGTGATTTCAATCTTTTGACTCTACCAAGAACCTAAAAAACACTAAAAATAGTAAAAATAGCCAAATTTCACCTTGTCCATATACGTAAGGTACAACTCAAGTTGATGGGGAGGAGCCTTGGAGAGTCTTATTAAACTTAAAATCATCTCTCAAGATATTTAATCCATCTAGATTCATCTTTTACTTCATCTTCCCAATTAGGTCTTTGGTAAGGGTTTGAGAGGGTTTAGAGTAAGTTTGACCTTTAGTGATTGTTCATAAAGGTTTGACATTCAAACTCTGAACAAAATCTTGAAAATTCAAGTTAAGGAACTTATTTAACATATCCTACATCCTTATTATCTCATGAAAAGTGTCCAAGTGGGTGTGATCTTTCAAACTTGCGTACTCGAGCTTTTTTCTTGCATTCTACACACCTTGATTTGGTCTAAACCAAACAATGGATTTATTTTAGTTTATTTTGTATAACAACAGATGTAAAGCACATAATTCCTTGAAAACATGTATCAATTGATTGGAATTCTCACCTAAGGATATAAACCATAGTGGACCCCCAAATGGCAATAGGTCTAGTCTAGGCCTAAAGGTCTTGATTGTATCCTTTGGAGGTTTGAACCATCTTGACATGTTTATAACCAATGTGAATGATTTTTCATGATTTTGCATATTTTATTAAATTTACCACACCATCCTTTAGGATTTCATCAATCCCTATCACACCTTGTCATCATTTTCCTTCTAAATCCTATAGTTTTGTACCTTTGAAAAGTGCCCTATGTCTAAGACAAAATAGAGGGCACTTATCCTATTTTATCAATATAGGTGAATATGTGAGAGGATTATCCAAGTAATATATATGTATAATATGAAATTTTCTAGAGATTAAACATACCATTAGACCCTCTAAACATCTTTAAACCTCTAGGCAGTCTGCTAAATATCTCACTATATGAAGGGTTTTGAGCATGAACTATATGTTGTTATGTAAGAGACTCCTCTATGATTTCTTTCCATGTGGTATGAGTATATAAATATTTTTACCATTAATATGGATTCTTTTCAAACATATTAAACACTTCAACCCTTTCCATCTCCTCTATTGCATGTTTTGTACTTGACTTGAAGGTGTTAACTATGTCTAACTATGTTCCACCTACCTGTAGATGTTTATTGCATGTTAGACCTTATATAAAATGACTGAATACTTACTTGGACCCTTCCAATTCACTTTGAAAATTCATCTAGACATTTTTATCATCATATTCATGCTGGGATATAATCCAAGTCACTTGTTTTAGTTCATTGTTATGACATAGTCAGTTACAGTTGACTATCTTGTATTAAAATGGAGGTCCTGCAAGTGAATATTAGCCTTAAATTATATGACACATATCCTTGGATTTATTTATTATCTTGTAACCAAATAAAATATAAATTACTTCAGTATGTATCCCATGTGTCTATTGGTTCATAACATGGGCCTGGTGAACACCTATAGTTAGGTTGTAAGTAGCCTTTCTAGGGCATTACACACCTATAGGTAGTAATATAGGTCAAGAACATGCTCCTCAAACTTATTTTATGCTCCTTGAATCATAAATTTTGCCTCTCAAATCAATAGTACCATTATAACATGGACATATATCTTACATTTCCACCTTAGGTGTGAAATCATTTGAGTGTTTGAAATACTATAGAAATTATTGAATGAACATAGTGAACAATAGTGCAACTTTGAGACCCCTAAACTTCATGTTATTTTAATCACATACCCACTATATTTTTCATTATAAATAACCTTATGTGGAGGTTAAAGTATGGATCATATAAAATAATTTAGGTCTTATATTTCCACCTTAGGTGTGAAAGTATTTGAGAGTTTGAAATACTATAGAAATGATTAAATGAACACAGTGAACAAAAGTGCAACTTTGAGACCCCTAAACTTCATGTTATTTTAATCACATACCCACTATATTTTTGATTGGTAATAACCTTATGTGGAGGTTAAAATATGGTGCATATAAAATCATTTAGGCATCATGATTTCTCATCATATAAAAACAATAAAAGAGACCATGCCTCTATTTTGGTGTTTTAGGGAAATCTATCCCTAAATACATTTCCTCAATCATACGCATGTTTCCTTGAACCTAATTTATCTTTAATGACTTCAAAAATTATTTCCAATTTCCTTAATTTATTCTCAAAATTCAATTAAGGTTTTAAACACATCATATTCCTCTATATAACTCCTTCATGCCTCTATGTAAGGCCACCTATTGGTGGAGATCTCTATATGCAAGATATTGAGTGTGATTATAAGGGTGGTAAGCATATGATATGGATTTATACCTAGTTATCAAGGCTTTTATAAAACCACATATGTCATTGGGGTCTTTTCACATGTTTTCAAGTTTCCATGATCACCTTCATGTCTCTATTGGGGCACCTATAGGTATGCATTTTTAGTGTACAGGAAGTAAATTTATATTTCAAATGGTGTATAGTGTATGGGCTTACACTTGGTTATAACCTTAAAAAAGGTACTCTAATTTATCTTATCCTCTTTTAAAAGGTTCAAAACATTTCAAATGTCCCTTCCAATGTGTTTATTCTTAAGGACACCTATGGATACACTTCATAGCTACAAATAAGGTAGTGAAAGTAAGGTATGAATAACTACATATTATCTAGGTCTGAAACTAGTCTTGGATCCTCCATGAAATATAAAAATGATTTTTTTCACCATGAATTACTTGAAACAATTTCAAATAATTCAAACATATGTAATACTCTCATATAGGCACCTATATGTGGATATTAGTAGTATAAAATTGTGTATGGAGGAGGACAAGTTGATATAACTATTCATGTGTCATTTATAGAGATAAACCTGATTTACCATGTAATATGAGTGTTTTAAACACATTAAAACCATAATGTAACCACCATTGACATGTACATTACCTTACACACTACACTTAGTTGATTGTGTATGAAAGTCATGGAGAAGATTGATTATATGTGTGTTTCTTGACTACAACTTCATGTGAGGAATTTTAGAGCTGAAATTGGAAGGAAGGAGGTGAAAAAAATCATTGGAAATATTCAATAAATCCCATCACTATTATATGAATCCACTACAAAGACATAAAGATTCTACAAATAGTGAAAACCTGCCTATCAGCCTAAATGAGACCAACTTGAAAACTTGAGATGTTATACTCATAACCTCAACTACAATCATGAAAAAAAATATGGAAACCATGTGGGGAATATTTAAATTTACTAGTAAGGTAATTTCATTATCTATATCATATGGACCTAATCATACAAGAGGAAAACCTACAGGGTATGGGAAATAAAAATCAAAAATGGATAGTCAACTTGTTAAGAAGTGCTCATAAAGCACAAGTAACCATTCCTTAAAATTTAAACATAAATGTGAATTTTTCATAGTTTAATATCATCCCCAAAAGGAATTTTACATGTAAATCCTCCTACTAGCTATACGATCTAAATACTTATTGACTAGTTTTATGTGCATAGTGAAGTGATGGAAGAGTTGAATGGTTTTTAGACATTTTTTAGTATTCCAAAGCTTCATAAGTGTTTAAATTAGTACAAGGATGTTTAAGAGACATCCCACAACCTATTACTATGTAACACTCTTCTCATGGGCCCTACAACTTCAAAAACTCCTTTTCCAATTATTTTCTTGCTTTTAGTTAACACTTGCAAACTTGTAAAATATATACTTAAATATGTAATAGGGAATGACATGAGGGACATTATAAAGAATTTTATAACACTTTTATTACTCATAAAACTATACCACCTTCATAAATGACACTAATATGACCCTAAGTGACTCAAAATGACATAAAGACTAAATTGGACTATGACCAAGGATAATATGACATTAAATCACATTAGATGAAACATGACAAAACCTATGGTATTATAATATAATGGGTTTACCAATTTTGACTTGTGGTTGAAATGGTTAACCTTCTTGGTGATTTCCCAAGGGTGGTATGCTTGCTATGCCAAGACCAGTTGCCTAATCCTATCCATTGGTACATGAAGTCATATATACACTAGTTTGACACATAATATGCCTTTGAAACCATACCAAACAATAGAAAACTAACAATAAACAACACACTAGACAAGACACCAAAGTGTTATCACTTTGAAGTGCACCCTGTTTGAAGATGTGCAAAGCACACCCTCACTCTAGCTGATACAATGGGAACTTATTAGAGTGTGGGTGACTCTGTGATGAGAATAACCTCCATAGAGGGCTAGTTACCTTTATATTAATCAATTATATCTGAACTAATGTGGTTTCTTGAGGTGAAAAGGGAGGAGAAACTGAAAGGAAATCCTAATTATAGGGGTGAGGCACTTGAGTTGTTCATATTATCTAAAATTACTAAAATTAACGAACACATATAAGCAATAAAAGTCCATATTTTTTCCTTAAGAATAAATATTTTATATGAAGGGTTGAAACCCTCTTCAACTAACCTATATAAGGTGAGATAGAGAGATAAGTGAGGAAGGGACCTGTCAAAAGGAGATAAATCTCACTTATATGTTGATGCACAATTAAAAAAACACACTATTATTTTATCCAAACTTAGATACAAAACAAAATATTTTATATGAAGGGTTGAAACCCTCTTCAACTAACCTATATAAGGTGAGATAGAGAGATAAGTGAGGAAGGGACCTGTCAAAAGGAGATAAATCTCACTTATATGTTGATGCACAATTAAAAAAACACACTATTATTTTATCCAAACTTAGATACAAAACAAAATATTATTTAATGATGTATGGTCTAGATTACAATTTATCTTTAGCTCCAGTAATTATTCAAAAATTACTTGATTAAGCCAATAAATATGCTTCAAAACTAAAAACAACCCTAAGTGGAGTTCCCAAGAGATAAGGATTAGTCTTAGTTGATTAACAAAGATCTAAATCCATTTAAAATATTTAAAATATTAAATAAAATAATATCCCCTTACAAAATGTGCATGCTTTTAAAATATTACTTGGTGTAGGAATATGGTGGGCCCATTTGAAAGGTCATTAACATTAAAATCTCAAAATTCACCAAACATTTATGAATCCAAGGTTGGCATGAAAGGGAGATGGTGGGGCCCATTTAACAAGTAAAAGTCTCTTGAATTATTCTAAACCATATCTTGGATGGATAACTCCAGCTTGAACAAGTTAGAAGTGTTGAAAGCCTTCAATTAACAAGATAAATAAAAATAGATGTGGCACATTGATAATAAGTCACTTCAAACTCAAGACCAATCAACTCCAAAATCCTCCACTTGCATGAAAATTAACCCTTTAAGAGTGAGATAAATGTGAGAGCCTCATGAAATAGTAGAAAAGTGGCATAAAAACTCAGATTAAACGTCTTAAACAATCATCCAATGCCAAACTCCACTTAGCCTTTTGAACAATTAAGCCAACTAGACTAGTTAAACCAAATAGGTTCATTTTCAAACTTAAAAAATATGAAACCTAAATAAGAATACATGAATCTTTAAAAAATAACAAATTACACCTAAAAAATAATTATTCATCACCAAAGTTATGATTTTGATGAGAAAAACTTTGCCAATTAGTCAACAGGCTTGACTAGGCCCATTTTGTTTAAAATTCTAGCAGACTGGCCATTTTTCATGACCTAGTAGGGGAAAATATAGGATTATTTATGACAAAATAAATATTTTAAGATGAATAATTTTTTTTGATCTTTGAGCTCCAATGATTATATTTTATTAAATTACCCTATACTTCATTTTACATGCCTTTTCCCACAAAAATGTGATTTTTGCCCACATCTATATAGATCCATTCATTAAATTTACATTTATGGAATCATCTCAAATTTTAATTAAAGTTTTAAAATGTTTTAGGCTGCTCCATGGTGATTTTATTTCAATAAAATCCACTTTTCTCAAAACTAGTTGTTAAGGTGCTTAGGAAGGTTCTAAACCTGGAACTTCAAATTGATGATTCCTTAAAAATACTTTTAAAATCATTTTTCCATGAAAATTCCAAAAATGCCTTTTTAGCCTAAGTGCCTATTTGCCTAAAAAACACTGTGTGAGCATGGATTGCATAAAATTTGAATCTATGAAACTTATAAAAGGATTTATTATGATGTAAAAAAATCATCCCATTATTTCCAATCATTCACTTTGGCTTATACGCTTATGAGGCACTCCATAATGAAGCATGCTCCAATGGTGACCTCAAATGAATAGGGTAAGTTCTGAGACAAAATAGTGAATATGTGCACTTATTAAACATCTATTAAATTTTTTAATATGGTTCCCTAACTCAATATGACCTTGTGTACCAAATTTTAGGTTTTAACTCCACCTATAGCTCCCAAAATCCTTAAATTTCTCCCAATTTTGGCTTCTGTGCATTGACTATTTACAAATTTGATTGAGTTATACTATTTTGAAGGTGAATTACATGGAATTTTTAGGATATAAAATTAAAAAACATCTTCATTACACTCAATAGTCTCTTTAGGAGTGTGGAAATAGCCTCTACCCTTATTTTCAAGCATGATTTGACCCTCAACCAATGTATTTAGTCTTCAAAATGACTACGTTTTCATGTTTTTAAGGTAACCTCATAGAGTTTGATAGGTTTTCAAGGTTAAATTCCTCTTAAAATGGATTAAAGTTTTTCTTAATAGTCTTGAAAGCACTATATCCTCTTTTTCTTAGCATTGTTACACCTTGGAACAAGGCAAATAGGCCTTCTTATGATTGAGCACACACTTTGTTGTAGGTGGATATTGATGAAGCTTGAGAAACTCTAGTGGTAATTCATCCTCATTAGGAAATTTTAGACTATTTATAGAAAATTAACCCTCTCCAATTGACTCCCTTATGTAAGGTTTGAGCCCCTATATAATTATGTTCCATACAAATTTGTATGGTTGGACTGTAAAGGTAGTCCATAGTTTTACTGATGGAGTCCCTAATTTTTTTGTAAGAGTTTGTAGTTGGATTTATGGAGTCTTGTAATGTCCTTTACTTATGGGCTCCTTTTCCTAAGCAAAAGCTTTGATACCACTATAATATCCCCTTCAAATAGGGAATATAGAAACACAAAATCTCTAAACAAAGATACAATTTTGCAAAATAAATTTAGAAGATAAACAATAATATAGTCTCTCAATAGCAAATCATAGATCTTATCACTTGTTCTTATAGATGATTACACAATTGAATCTCTATCATACAAATAAAATAATAGGAAATATTCTATCTTAAAACCCTAGGCTTTTGCAAATCTAGAAATTGAGCTTGAATCTGGATGTCTCAGCCTGCTATGTCAAACACACAGTCACCAGCATCAGTCGATATACTACTGACATCGGTCTCTATCGGTCCTTCTCTCTTGATGTCAATCTTTGGTTAGCTGATGTCAGTCATTAGGGATCTCTATCTACCGAGGTCAGTATCTGTGTGGATCTGTATAGACCTGTACAGACTTCGTACAGCCACCAATATAAGCACAACCTGTCTATTTTCAACCCCTAATCTAAAGATATATGGCTTAAATACAGAAGATCTCTATCTTTAGAATTTATTGAATCAAAAACCTAATAAAATAAATACCTGGGAAGATCTGTGACAACCTCTGTATGAAGTTACCTCTCAAATTTGTAAACATCTGTGATAACTTTTGTATGAAGCTATCTCTCAATTTGGCAATAGATCAGTTGATATTTCACAGCCTATGAATTGCACACACTGAAGAGTGGACATTCTCCAATACAGATGGAATCTTGGAACCCTTGGCTTAGTCTTCACAAAATAATTCTTCAATATCAAAAATCAATAATCAATGCATAATCAATAATGGCCTCCATGAGAAACCCTTATACCCTCAAAAAGATAGGCTTGCCCTAATTAGGGTTTCTTAAATTAGAATTAGGGTTTATAATTAAAAATAGGCTAAATAATTTATATTTGATTAAATCAATCAAATATTAATATATCCCTCAATACATGTTGGATCCTCGAACTGTTTTAAACTAGTGAACCAGGGAGTGATTCCGCACATGACCATACCAAAAAAAAGGTGCTCCGCTGCATGTCAAATATCCCTAAATAATAAGAGCTCAAGCCAAATGTGTCTAAAATAGCCTAATGAAAGCCAACTATAGGAATTTTGCAAATCAAAGTGAAGCCAATCTCCATCATGACCCTCTATCCATCTAATCAGCGTACGAAGGTCGCATTATAGGCTAATCATCAACTCTGAGCGATGTCACCTAAAAAGGGGACATGACAATCTGCCCCTCCTAAAATTTCTTGACCCCAAGCAATCACAAAATAATGAACCACTCAATCCACCTAGATCCCAAATGTAGTCATACTCTATACTAATGACAATCAATGCAAGCTCTTGTAATATCCTCTGAAGTAGGACAAAGAAGAATTGATAATCAAACTAGCGCATGAAACTCAACCAAACTCCAAGATTACACATACCATAGTCAAGAACACATGACAAAAAAACTCTCAAAGTATCATAACCCAAGTAGAATGGACAATTCAAACTACCAATTCCATCTACAAAAGATGGTGCCAATCCATCCCATAATTGATCCCTCTATAAAGGTGGCACAGCGAACAGTACCACACTATCATATGGGTGAGAAGAATCAATCTAGAGACTTGAATCCACTGGTATCTCAAACTCATCAGAATTAGGTACTCCCAAATCCTAAACATGTGTGGTAGTCTCAACAACATGCTCCTCGCAACAACTGTAGGAATGTACTCACCACCAACCACCTCAATATACAAATGAACTGGGTCTGGGGCTAGTGAAGACTGCAAATGCTCTAACTCTATGGTCATCTCAGCAAAATGAAACTATGACTCCTCATAAGCCAACTACGTACTCTCAAGAATCTCAGAAGTCACCTCAAACTATTGAGTAATCTCACTCACCTTATCTTCCTTGACCAATAATGCATCATACACTATGTTGCCCCACTCCATAAGATAATCTCTATTGGCTACCAACTGCATATAATCCTATCTCAGAATCTGGATAGCCTCCCATAAAGAGTGGATCTCTGTCAAGGACAAATAACTGCCTCCCTACTCAATGCTAGTAGGAGAACCCCATCCATAAACTGCTAATAACTAACGAGCAGCATCAAAATGCTTGCAAGAGGTAGCAATGTCTCACTCACTAACTCTCAGCTAACTAGACACATGGTGGCACTGGGTAGATTGTCTCCTACAATCCTCCTCTGATGCATGGTCCAAAAGAGTAGACTCAAAATCACTAATCTCTGGAGTACTACCATCCATACTCTATGAATCAACTCCAAAGCTCATATCAACATATGGAGTATCAACAACTGTAGCATCAATGTCTAACTTCTCCATATCGAAGGGAACTGTCGGTGAAACTAAGTCCTCAAAATTGTCCACTGCATTCTCCTATGTGTCATCTGCAATAATCAAATCCTAGGACTCTTCTATAATCTCTGCCATAGCTGAGAGATCATCAACCCTCAGTGCACTAACATCTGAGCACACCTCTACAATCTGAGTGCAAGCATCAAACTCATCCTCATCTTCACCATCTCCTATCTCATAATAATCATGGGGCATGCTGCTCTCTTGTCTAAGTGATCTGTAGTGCTCTCTCCTCAGCTTAACAAAGTGATCAAAAGACAACCTCTCCTAAACTTGTGGAGTTAATAAATCCCACTCATCCTTCGCTATCATATACCGTGTGGATTTGTCTTTGGATGTAGGATATGAAAGAGATTCATTTAACCTCTTCAAACTTAGTTTCAACTTCTTCATATCATAGTCCCACTATCTCTAAGTACTTGAAGTACTTGGAATGCCCATGATTACTTCACTGATTCAATCTACCCAAAATACCCAATAAGATGGCAAGACATTAGCTCTAGTTTGCCCAACAGGATGGCAAGAATTTAGCTCTAATACCAGTGTATCAGAGCTATCACTGTACATATCAATCTACCCAACAGGATGGCAGGAATTTGGCTCTGATACCACTGTAATGTCCCTAACTTAGGGGCTCCTTTTTTCTATCAAAAGCTTTGATACCACTGTAATGTCCCTTACTTAGGGGCTCCTTTTCCTAAGCAAAAGCTCTGATACCACTGTAATATCCCCTTTAAACAGGGAATATAGAAACACAAAAGCTCTGAACAAAGATACCATTTTGCTGAATAAATTTAAAAGATAAACAATAATATAGTCTCTCAATAACAAATCACAGATCTTATCAATTATTCTTCTAGATGATTACACAATTGAATCTTTGTCATACAAATAAAATAATAGGAAATATTCTGTCTTAAAACCCTAGGCTTTTGCAAATCTAGAATTGAGCTTAAATCTAGATGTCTCGGCCTGTTGTGTCAAATACACAGTCACCGGCATCGGTCGATATACTACTGACATCAGTCTCTGTCGGTCCTTCTCTGCCAACATCAGTCTTCAGTTGGCTGATGTCGGTCACTGGGGATCTCTATTTACCGAGGTTGGTATTTGTGTGGATTTGTATGGACTTCGTACAACCGCCAATATAAGCACAACCTGTCTATTTTCAACCCCTGATCTGAAGATATATGACTCGAATATAGAAGATCTCTATCTGTATAATTTATTGAATCAAAAACCTAATAAAATAAATACCTGGGAAGCTCTGTGACAACCTCTATATGAAGTTACCTCTCAAATTTGTAAACCTCTGTGATAACTTCTATATGAAGCTATCTCTCAATTTGGCAATAGATCAGCTGATATTTCACAGCCTCTAAATCACACACACTGAAGAGTGGATGTTCTCCAATGCAGATGGAATCTTGGAACCCTTGGCTAAGCCTTCACATAAGAATTCTTCAATATCAAAAATCAATAATCAATGCATAATCAATAATGGCCTCCATGAGAAACCCTTATACCCTCAAAAAGATAGGCTTGCCCTAATTAGCGTTTCTTAAATTAGAATTAGGGTTTCTAATTAAAAATAGGCTAAATAATTAATATTTGATTAAATCAATCAAATATTAATATCTCCCTCAATACATGTTGGATCCTCAAACCGTTCAAATTTGAACCAGAGAGTGATTCCACACATGACCATACCAAAATAAAGGCACTCCACTGCATGTCAAATATCCCTAAATAATAGGAGCTCAAGCCAAATGTGTCTGAAATAGCCTGAATGAAAGCCAACTATAGGAATTTTTCAAATTGAATCCAAGCCAATCTCCATCATGACCCTCTATCCATCCAATCAGCGTACGAAGGTCGCATAATAGACTAATCATCAACTCTGAGCGATGTCACCTAGAAAGGGGACATGACAAGTCTATAGTTTTATTAAAATTTCTCATGCTTGTTACTTCCTCTTTCTCTTGAGACATAATCATTCTCCAAGTAAGAATTTTGGTGAGAGCCCCAAACCCCTTATATCTTTTCAAGCATTAACATATTTTTGACTATGGTATTCCTATCAAGGTAACTATAGATGAATGTCGCATAGCTGTAGGATTTTTTTTCAATTTTAATCCCTTCCTTAGCTTGAATGAATCCATTTCTCTTAATGACCAACTATTCCAATCCTTATTCTTTCATAAGTTCATCCTTCTTAGTTATTAGGCCTTTCCTAGCTTAAAAAGTGTTTTAGCTTTAATGTAGTTATAGGTAAGGACTATTTTATAGGCCTATAGGTGATCTTGGTATGAGATTTTTTCTGCGTATACCAGTTCTATAAATTTTAATTAGCCTCTTGAATCATATTAGCTTTATTATATGTCTATATGCTTGACCCTTCTCTTCTTTCTTAGTCATGACCTAGGGTTTCAAATTGACATCCCTACTACCATGGCTATAAGTGGCTTTTTTAAATTGATTGTAGCCTTCAAGACCATACTATATCCTCCTTTATAATATTTTGACCTCAAACCCTAGCTCAATCTATGCTTCCATGAGTCCATTTTCATTATAGGATATCACCAAAACCCTCTTTGAAATAGACCCTCCTTCAAAGGCTGATTATATATAATGCTTTGTGTATGGACTGAGAACTAAAGGTATTATTTTAAAATATCATATATGAGATTGATTAATTTGAGATTAAATATAATTATTTATAACCTCAATTTATTCCTCAAGAGACTATGAAACCCTTAAACACTTAAACCATTGCTCCATATTTACCTACCAATCTTGAAAGTATGGTTGTAGATGAAATGGGTTGTAGGTCCTTATAGTACTCCCTACAAAGAGAGGAGTATGTATTCATCATATAATAAAACATCTTGACTAATTTCATGAACCCTAAACATCTTATAAAAGATCATGGCTCCTTCATAGCATTCATATGACCACTCTTGATTAGTAACCTTGTTGACAATGCTCCTTTTTAGTGTTTTCCTATAGGTGATCACCATGTTTTGAGTCAATTTTAAAAGCTTTACATATATTCTTAAAGCTCACATATAAATCCAAAAGCCTTTATTCTCCCTTAAGAATCTATCATGACAACTAGACCTAAATATCCAAGAAGATCCTTAAACCAAAGAAGGAAACCTTCATTAAAACAAAACAAGTATGTGTTAACTATATGACATCATCCATGTATAGAATGAAAATGAATCAGGCCTTAGAGTGATCATCATTAAGAATTTAAACATGTTATTCCTAGACTCTTATATTGGATGAGGTCATTAAATATTGCATTATGAATATAAGCTTACTATCAACTTGACATGATGCTTTTGATAGTTACTATGACTTTATGAACCTGTTTTAGGTCACCTCTTCATGACTATAATTTGATGCTTTGCTTGGCTATATACCTCATGATCATTCTTGACAGTGATTTTATCAACCTTATCTCTCTTGACAAGATTCATGGAATTGATTTGGGTTTTTAGGATGATATGTATGGAATGATGATGAAAGATCACATGATGGAGGATGGAAGGAAGGTGGAAACATAGTGGGAAAAACTAGAGTATGACAGTGGTTTGGAGGTGAGTGAGGTGGTGCTGGGAAGGAGCATGGTGGAGATTTACAAGGCCAAGATGAGGAACCATATGTGATTATGGGCACAAAAACATCATATAAAATGAATTTAAATGCCATTAATAGAGTGAAAGTGTGAAAATTCAAACCTAGTGCTCTCAAAAAACCTTAAAATTTGCAAAAAAATCCTTAACATATGCTAAACTAGCTCATTTGGGACACTAGAAAACATGGAAATGGGCTTCTTTTTCAATGAATCTTGAATAATATTTGATAAAAATGACTAAAAATCATAAAAAATTGATTGAAAACTCCTATAAAACATAAATTCTTGACAATTTGATACTGCCTTCTTCTTCTTGAACCATACAACTCACCTTTACAAGATTGCCAAAATTATAGATTGATTGACTTTGATACCTTTATTTGATCTTTAATTTAAATAATAACACCTTCAAAAATAAATAATAGTATGGAAAGTCTTCAAGATTATGAAATAATTTGAATTTTCCCAAAACTCTGCCCAAGTGAAGAGAAAATGAAGAAAAATAACTACCTTTCTGGATGATAGGTAGCATAATTTTCCATGACTTTAACTAGATGGTTCATGATCATGGATAATATAATTTATAAACCAATTTAAACATTAGTAATCCCTATGTGTCTAGTTTCTTCATCCCAATTTTAATATTTGTATCCTCCTCCAGTAGACCATACCATAAGAAAACCTATAGGCATGTCATTATGTGCCAATAAGAAAGAAATCAAACGAAAGCTGGCTCTGAGCCTATATGGCTATGAAAATCATTAAAACTCCTATTAAATCCTAGATATCTCTTTTAAATTAATTCCCCTACCTTGGATTGTATGGATTCTATACATATTCTATACTCTTCTTTCAAAATAAGTGAAACAAAAGTCCTTTCCTCCTTTTAAAGCTAATTCTTCACTTCCAACTACTTGGAATGGAATGTTGGAGAACAATTTTGTAGCTAATTTGGCATGACCATATGTGTAAAAGTAACCTCTAATGTAGATATACTCATTTGGTGGTTCTTTCTCCTTATCAGGATCCATTTGTTCACAATTTTGTTGACTAATCTAAGCACAAAATATGTTTGTGTTACCTTTTAGAAGCATAAATTTATTTTTAGGCTGATCAAGAAGATTATATCACATTATAAATATCTAAATCAAGTCTTTGTGAACCATGAAATCTTGAGGTGTAAAAATTAAAGGATTGCCCACTCCATCTTCTTTAATTTTCTTGACAAGGCTACTATCTTTGGCTACAATTAGACCATAATCCCCTTGGAGAAGAGTATATATTTCTTCCAAAATTTTGAACAAGTCCTCCAATGATCTTTCTAGGTGATTTTTAATCTCTATTAATCCCACAAATTGATCAAATTGATTAGCTATTACCTTCATTTATTCATCCTCTTCATATGATGACAACATTATTTCCTTAATGTCTTCATGAACACTTGCATCCTCCTTAGCACATTCTTATTGAAGCTCATTTGATTCTAAAATTTCCTCTTCTAGATCTAATGTGACATGATTATCTTCTTAATAATGAATGTTAGGATTGTAATATGACTCAACTTCTGATATAACTTGAGTTGGTTGGGAAACATCAACATGGAGAGTGGATGAGAAGCTCATGAAGCTTGAAATCTTGAATGGAGTCGATTTTTGTGTCATGGTAGATTCATTTTATTTTCTCCATAGTGCTATCAATATTCACAACTCTACCTTATCCTAATTCTTGATAGTTTATTGCTCCACAACTGCTTCTTTTTGCTCTTGAATGGTCTCTTTGATTGACTTCCAAGATGGGAAGGCTGGAGAAGGATAAGAATGATTTGAAAAATTTTGAGGTTTGATTTCAAACGAAAGCATAGATGGCATACATGAAGGCTCTAGTAGAACAAATGAAAGGAAATGAGATTGAGGACAATGTAACTACTATCCTTCAAGACTCCTAATCTTATCTTTTATGCTTCCAATGAAACCTCCAATATCCATCATAGTATCTAAGATATTTTGGTGATTTTCCCTCTCAATGGGTGTCCATTATTCTTTCAATACTCTACAATGACTCCCTCAAATGATGAATCAGATGAGTAAGGGTATCTTGGACATAATAGGTTCTTGAATATAGCTCTACCACATGCTTGTCAAGGCTAACTAGATTTTGTTTAAGTGCTGGCATGGATTGGGTAGATATAAAATGTCCATAATTAATCTAGCTATATGGGTAGGATAGCTCATTATAAGACATGTTATACTGATCATAGTAATGATTATATGGATCCATAATAAAATATACCATTATAGAACATTAGTTAACCAAAATTTGAAATTAGTAATAATTTGAAATGATACCTCATCTTCTAAATGCCTTAAAAGGTTAGTATGTAGAATGAAGGTCCCACTAGGGCATGCCAAAAACTGTTATCACTCTAAAGTTCACCCTATTTGAAGATGTGAAATGCACACCCTCACTCCATCTAATAAAATGGGAACTTATTAAATCATGGGTGACTCTATCATGAGAAAACCTACTAGAGAGGGCTAGTTCCCTTTAGATTTTATCAATTATATCTAAACTACTATGCTTTTTTGGAGTGAAAATGGAAGAAAAACTAAAAATAAATCCTAATTATAGGGGTGATGCACCTGAATTTTTTATAATATCTAAAGTTACTAAAATTAATGCACACATATAAGCAACAAAAATCCCTATTTTTATCCTTAATCAAAATATTTTAGATGAAGGGTTGAAAACCTCTTCAAATGACATGCAGAAGGTGAGATAGAGAGAGAGAGATAAGTGAGGAAGGGACTTGCCAAAAGGAGATAAATCCCACTTATATGCTAATGTATAATAAAAACACACTATTTTTATATCCAAACTCAGATATAAAACAAAATATTCTTTATTGATGTATGGTCCAGATTATAATTTAGCTTCAGCTCCAAGATTTTTTCAAAAATTGCTTGATTAAGACAATAAGTATCCTTCAAAACCTAAAATAGCCCTAAGTAGAGTTCCCAAGATATAAGGATTATTATTGGTTGATTAAATTAAGATCTAAATCCCTTTACAATATTTAAAATATTCAATAAAAGCTTCTCCCCTTACAAAATTTGCATGCTTTAGAAGATTGGTGTAGGAATATGGTGGGCCCATTTGAAAGGTAATTAACATTAAATTCCCAAAATTCACCAAACATGCATGAATACAAGGTTGGTGTGGAAGGGAGATGGTGGGGCCCATTTTATAAGTCAAAGTCTCTTGCATGATGCTATGCAATATCTCAGATGGAAAACTCTAGTCTGAACAAGTTGGAAGTGTTGAAAGCCTTCAATTAACAAGATAAATAAGAATAGATGTGGCACTTTGACAATAAGTCACTTCAAAATCTAGACCAATAAAATACAAAAACATCCACTTACATGAAAATGAACCCTTGAATAGTGATTTAAACATGATATCCTCATGAAACAGTAGCAAAGTGTCATAGAAACTTAGATTGAACTTCTTGAATAGTCTTCTAATGCCAAACTCCACCTAGCCTTTTGAACAATTAAGCCAAATAGACTAGTTAAACCAAATATATTAATTTTTAAAATTTGGACACCATGAAACCTACAAAAATAAAAAATTACACCTGAAACATAATTCTTCATCACCAAAGTTATGACTTTGATGAGAAAAACTGCACCAATTAGTCAGTAGGCTTGACTAGGCCCATTTTGTTCAAAATTCTAGTAGACTAGCCATTTTTATTGAGCTACAAGAAGCACCTATTATATTATTTTTGACTGAATCAATATTTTAATATGAATAAAAATTTCTCATCTTTAATCTCCAATTATTATATTCTATTAAATTTCTTTGTACTTCATTTTACATGCCTTTTCCCACAAAAAATGTGATTTAGGCCCTCATTTGTATAGTTCCATCAATTAAATTTACATTTTTGGAATAATATAAGAGTTTATTTGAACATTTTAAAATGTTTTAGGTCTATCCATGGTGATTTTATTTCAATAAAATCCACTGTTCTCGAAATTGGTTTTTAAGGTGCTTAGGAAGCTTCTGAAGCTAAAACTTCAAACTAATGATTCAAAAGGTACAAAACTCTAAATATAAATATGATTATATTAATGTGTATAAAATTTAACCATTTTACATCCCTAAAAATATTATACTCCCATGTGAAATATATTAAAAGTTACCATGTGAATAATGTTTGCCTGTGCAAAATTAACTGCATTTTAAGATACCTATGCTCTTAGTGATTGTTCATAAATCATAGGCCCTAAAATTATCACAAAATTTCATTAATTATTATTATATATGGGTCCTCAAAACATACTAAGGGTTTTTTTGCCAATTCCACACATGGTGAACAAAATGAGCATCTGAGTAGGTGGTTTGGAAGGATGCATATAAATGGAAAAAGTGAAAAACTTCACTAGAATTAAAATATATCCTTCCAGGCTTAAAAAATTATGAATAAATAATTATATTACGTTTACCATGTTATAAAAACACTCTAAAATTCATTTTTCCATGAAAAGTCTAAAAATGCCTTTTTGGCCTAAGTGCATATTTGCCTACAAAACACTATGTGAGCATGGTCTACATAAAATTTTAAGCTATTACACTTATAAAATTATTTATTATAATTTAAAAACATAATAATATAATTTAAAATAATTAACTTGGGCTTATAAGATTTTGAGGCACTCCAAAATGAAGCATGCTCCAAAATGGTGACCTCAAATGAACAGGTTGAGATCTGAGACAAAACATCAAATATGTACTCTTGTATAATGGATATTAAATTTTTTAATATGTTTTTCCAAATCATTAATATTTTTAAAAAAAAATAGGTCTTAAATCCACCTAGAGTACCTGAAATCCTCACATTTTTCCTAATTTTGGATTATATGCATGGATTGTCAACAAATTTGACTAGTTTTTAGCATTTTGAAGGTGAATTACATGGAATATGTATGATATAAAGGTAAAAAACATATTAATTAAGATCAATAGTCTATTTAAGAGTTTTTAAATAGCCTCTACCCCTATTTTCAAGCATGATTTGACCCTAAACCAATGTATTTAGTCTTTAAAATGACTATGTTTTCATGTTTTGATGGTAAGATCATAGATTTTGATAGGTTTTTAATTTAAATTTAACCTTAAAATGGATTAAAATTTTCCTTAATAATCTTTAAAACACTATATCCTCTACTTCTTATAATGTTTAGACCTTGGAACAAGGCAAATAGGCCTTCCCGTGACTAAGCACACACTTTGTTATAGGTGGATATTGATGAGGCTTGAGAAAGTCTAGTTCTAAGTAATCCTCATTAGGTGATTTTAGATTTTTTATATCAAATTAATCCTCTCCAAACATCTCCTTTTATTCATTTGACTCCCTTATGCAAGGTTTGAGTCCCTATACAGTTATGTTTCATACAAATTTGTATGGGTGGACTGTAAAGGTAGTCCATAGTTTTACTGATGGATTCCCTAGTTTTGTTATAGGAGTATGTAGCTAGACTAATGGATTTCATATTTTTATTAAAATTTATCATGATTTTTACTTCCTCTTTCTCTTAATAAATAATCATTATCCAAGTAATAAAGATATTGAGAGCCCCAAAACCCTCAAAGGTTTTCAAGCATCAACATAGTTTTGACTGTGGTATTCCTATCAAGGTAGATATAGGTGAATATTGCATGGCTATGGGATGATTTTTCAATTTTAATCCCTTCCTTAGCTTGAATACATCCATTTATCATTGATGACCAACTAGTCAAGTCCTTGTTCTTTCAAAAGTTTATCCTTCTTAGTTATTAAGCCTTTCCTAGCTTAAAAAGTGCTTTAGCTTTAATGTAGCTATAGGTAAGTATGTTTTATAGGCATATAGGTGATCTTTTTATGACCATGTTTGTGCCTATACCAATCCTATAAATTATAATTATCCTCTTGAGTCATATTATCTTTATTATATGTCTATATGTTTGACCCTTCTCTTGTTTCTTAGTCATGACCTGGGTTTCAAATTGACATCCCTACTACCATGGCTGTAGGTGCAATTTTTGAATTTATTGTAGCCTTCAATACCCTATTCTATCCTCCTTTATAATATTTTGACCTCAATCCATAGTTCAATCTATGCTTCCATGAGTCCATTCACAATATAGGATATCACCAAAACCTTCCTCGAAATAGACCCTCCTTCAAAGGCTAACTGTATATAATGCTTTGTGTACAAACTAAGAACTAAAGTCATGATTTTAAAAGATCATGGCTGAGGTTTATTACTTTGGGATTCAATATAATGCTTTGTAACCTCAATTTATCCCTCAATAGACTGTGAAACCCTTAAACACTTAAATCATTGCTCCACATTTGCCTACCAATCTTGAAAGTATGGTTGTAGATGAAATGGGTTATAGGTACTTATAGTTTTCCTTGTAATGAGAGGAGTATAGTCTTCATCATATAATAAAACCTTATTACTAATCTCATGAACCCAAAACATATTTTAAAATATCATGGCTCCTTCATAACATTCATACAACTTCTCTTGACTGGTTACCTTACTAACAATGCTCCTTCTTAGTGTTTTCATATAGGTTATCACCACATTTTGAGCCACTTTTTAAATCTTTACATATATTCTTGAAGTTCACATGCAAATCCAAAAGCCCTGATTCTCCCTTAAGAATATATCTTGACAACTAAGCCTAAATAACTGAGAAGATCCTTAAACTAAAGAAGAAAACCTTCATTGAAACAAAATAGGTTTGTGTGGACTATATGACATCATCCGTGTATGAAATGAAAATGAACCAAGCCTTAGAGTGATAATCATTAAGAATTTAAACATGTTCCTCCTCAACTCTTATGTTGGATGAGATCATTAAATAGGCCATGATGAAGATAATCTTACTATCAAATTAACATTATGCTTTTGATAGTTACTATTAATTTATGAACCTATTTTAGGTCACCTCTTCATGAATGTAATTTTATGATTTGGTTGGATATATACTTCATGATTATGCTTGACAGTGCTTTTATCAACCTTGGATCTCTTGACAAGCTTCATAAAATGGATTTGGTGTTTGAGGATGATATGGGTGGAAATAAGATGAAAAACACATGATGGAGGATGTAAGGAAGGTGGAAAGATAGTGGGAAAAAGTGGAGTATGGCAGTGGTTTGGAGGTGAGTGAGGGGGTGGTGGGAAGGAGCATGGTGGAGCTTGAAAAGGCCAAGATGAGGAACTCTATGAAAATATGGGCATAAAAACATCATATAAAATGAATTTTAAGGCCATTATAGGAGTGAAAGAGGTAAAAATTCAAACCTAGTATTATAAAAAACCTTAAAATTTTAAAAAATTCTTTAACATATGCTAAACTAGCTCATTTGAGACACTTGAAAACATGGAAATGGGCTTATTTGGAAATGAATCTTGAATAATATCTAATAAAAATGACTAAAAATCATGAAAACTTGATGAAAAAGCCATTTAAAACACAAATTCTTGACAATTTGATATTGTCTTCTTCTTGGACCATACATCTCACCCTTGCAAGATTGCCAACACTGCAGATTGACTGATTAAATTTGAGACATCTATTTGACCTTGAATTGGAATAATAACACCTTTATAATTATATATAATTTTTTGTAAAGTCTTAAATATTTTGAAACAATTTGAATTTTCACAAACTCTACCCAAGTGAAGAGAAAATGAAGAAAAATAACTACCTTTCTAGATGCTAGGCAGTAGAAATTGCCTTGACATTAACTAGATGGCTCATGATCATGACGAATATAATTTATAAACCTATTAAACCATCAATAATACCTATAATTCTAATTTATTCACCCCAAATTTGATAGTTTTACCCTCCTCTAGTAGATAGTACCATCAAAAAACCTATAGGCATGTCACTCTATGCCAATAAGCAAGAAATCAAAAGAAATCTAGTTTTGAGCCTATATGGCTATGAAAATCCTATTAAATCTTGGATATATCTTATAAATTACTTCCCCTACCCTATATTTTATGGATTCTATATGGATTTTGTAGTCTTCTTCCAAAATAAGTGAAAAATGAGTCTTTTCTTCCTTTTAAAGCTAATTCTTCACTTCCCACCACTTGGAATGGAATTTTGGATAACGATTTCATGTCTATCATGTATATTTTCATATTTTTGACCCTTTTAATTATCAATTTATCATGTGGGAGAGGTGAAAGGGCCTTTTTGGCTAAAATAAGATATCAAAAGACCTTTTAATGACTTGGAACTTGGTACTTAGGATCTTTTCATGTTTTTGAACATATTAAAAGTCATTTTGGCATTATTTAAAGTCTATTTAAACCATTTTTTATGTTTTTATCCCCATTTTGACATTTTTTGACCCAAATTTGCACTTTTAAAACATAATTAACTAGTTTGACGAGTTATAAAGGGAAATTGACCATTCTGGGGAAAGTTTTGGATAATAGGGGTATTAATTTGGCCTTGAAAATAAAAATTAATAACACAAAGTAAATACACTCTTTTTATTCATGATCACTTATGGAACAAACACACAAAATTAAACAAACTAATTCAAACACAAACTAACCTGAAAGAACCACTTCCTCCTCGACTAAAGGGGAAATTTGAAACCTCTCTTTCTTCATGGCATGAAGGAATGAATGAGGCATATATCCTTTTTGATCCTTGGTAGTGATGCCTTCATCTTATTCATGGTGTTTACTGACTTTATTGGCCTAATGTTCAATGAAAATTAAGTATCTCTAACTAGGTTAGCTATGGAAATGAAATCCTTTTGCATCCAAACAAACTCAAATTTCTCATTAGACTCCTTAACTATGACCTCCAATTGTGATTTAAGAAGACATACCTTGTTGGTTTCCATGGTGCTCTTAATAATATTAGGTCTCCTTTTAGCTATAATTTTTTTAATATCATCAAGGATCTTTGTATAATCCTCCCAATCTTGGTTATTATCCTCCATGGAGAACTCTTTCTCTACCTTTTCAAGTCTTTTATCTTTAACTTGGCAAAGATCTTCAATATCTTGAAAATTTTCCATTTGATTTTTGCAATCATATTTACTCTCCATGTGATTTAGAACCTCAACCCCTTCAACTTTCTCCTCTTGATTTATGAATTCATCAAGTTGATCTTATTTATGCTCCAATGCATCTGAGAGTGGCTCAAAATTAGGTTGAGGTATTTATTTTTCCTCAAGGACTATATCTTCTATCTTGGCCTTATGAGACTCTTCTAGGACTACAACTTCTTCAAGAATGAATTTAAGTTCACCTTCACCCTTGATGGTAAATTTAAGTTCATACTTGAGATGATCATATACAACCACATGGTCAGGTGTTTAATCCTTAGGATCATATGTTTCTCTTCATTCAAGAATGTATAATTTCCCTTATGTTCATGTAGGGGAGTCCCTATGGTGTTTTATTATTCATATTCACTCATGAAATCTTATTGATCATCTATGAATTGAACTATTTCATTATCATTTACTTCCCTAAAAATAGGCTCTTTTTCAAGAAAGGGTGGGGTGGGAGGTTTATGGATAGGATCATGAGTTGGAGGTGAGGAATGAGATTTATGAAAGAGGATTTCACTAGTAAGCTCATGGGAAGTGATTGTTTGGGTTGGTTATAATTTAAATTTCCTACTTCAATAGAAGTTTCACCTTGCCAATATCCTCCTTAAGGATCTTCATTAACAACATATTCATTCTTAGCCTATTTTTATTCCCACATATTTATCCTATCTATTGAGCATTGAATGCATTTCTTTGCCATGTCTAGTTATCCTTTGATACCCGACTTATTTCCCTCTTTCCCTTCACCTATCTCTAACACATGCATACAACTTTGGAAAATACCTCTTAACCATTCCATGAGATGATTAATAAGTAAATAAAACTCATTATCCCATGTTCCCTTGTTTTCTTCATTATCCGTCAGCTCTTGTAGGAATGCCAATAAGTATTTGACATGAGGTGAGGCTGATGGAGAAGAGTATAATAATAATGGTGGTTAAGGCTAGTTCTATGTTGTTGGATTTGATTTTATAAAAATCCATACCTTGTCTTGTAGTATCTTTGTGTAGAATCAATTGGATTATCTGATTCCTCATGACAAGAATCACAAGGATCCTCTTGAGGTTGGTAGGCATCATGGTATGATTGGTAAGACTCATATTAGGGTTGATAAGAAGGCATTTATTGATATTTTTGGGGTATCTTTCCTCATAGTGTTGTCCATCAACATGATGTATATGGAGAGGAAAATGGAGGACAATAGGGCTGCCATAGATCATAAGATTGGTATCAATGATGATAGGACTATTGCAGAATATAATGTGGTTCATAGTAAGGATGATAGGGAGGTTCATGATAGGGGTACTCACCATAGATGTTCATATCAACCTCATATGTTAAATGATATGAAATTAATAATAAAAAACTTTAATAAAATATACCTAGGCTAACTATAACCAGAATTTTTCACTTGGAGTCACCATTGGTGCTATCTTTCTTGCTTTCAAAAGTTGATTAGAGGAAAGACACACCAACAATCTTTCCACTCTCTTGGACCTTGATCCCACTAGGCATGTGAGAATTGTTGTCACCAAATATTACATCCCAGAAGAGGTTGTTCAATCCTCTTCTATATTTGGGAAACATTGGAATACTCCTAGGTATGTGGATTTACTTATAGCATAAGTAGACCCGTAGATTTAAGGGCTAGCTCCCTAAATGTGCCTTGAAGTGCTTATCACATAAACTAGTTGATTGTTTGTGGGAAAAGGGATAGAAGTTTCCATGAAAAGAAACTAATATAAGGGGATGATACACCAAAATTATTTATACATGACTATCATACTCATTTCACTTAGAGACAAGGCAGATAACACTAGTTTAAAGGTCTTAGAATGTTCTAACATTAGTATATCAATATGAAGGTGACGTGCATGAAGACTATCCAAGGTAAGTGAAACCATAAATCAGGTGTAGATACTAAGAGATAATTTTACACTTGAGAATATATCCATAAACTTAATTACACTTCACATGACTTGCTAGAGTGAAGTCACTTGCATCAAACATGGAAGGATTGAGATAAATCAAATATAGATAGATATCTCTTAACTATTCACTATACATCTCTTCACAAACTTTGAAAATATGATATATTAAATCAGAAAATATTGTATTTATTTTTATAAGGCAAATTATAATGTCAAAACCAATAGGGATTCACCATACCATGTGTGGTATTAGTTTACAAGAGCCAACATGGCTACTGCTTATAGAATTGGAGAGAGAGAGAGGAGAAGAGATTGAAGTCCAAGAGTAATTAGGACATGTGTCATGTTAATAAAATAGTTTATACATGTAGTATATATTACTATTAAATATACCATGAAAGTTTTACTTGGACAAGTGTCCCTCTAAGTCATGAAACTCATTAATTGTGGCATAGGATTCATCAATGCTTGCTCAAAAACTTGCCTTCATCATTTGGCATTATTAGAATTTCCACATCATAATAGAGATAAATTTGATTATTTAGATAAGGGGGAGGTGTTATATACATTATCCACCTTGAATTTTTTGAATTCTTAATTAGCAAGATTCTTCTAAACATGAGTTATCACTACTTGTAGTCTAAATAACTCATCTTTCACTTGCCCTTCACACTTGGCACCAGATTTGTCTTCATTTTTACTTTAAATTTTGAAAATTAGAGTGAATGAAATATTTAGGACCCTTAATATCATTATATTCCTTATGTAGGATTTAAAAGGCCTTCCACTTGAAGTTTTCATCCTTCTCACTAGCATGTTTACTATGTCATTTTGGACTGGATGAAGTGAGAGTAATTATAGAAGCACTTAGAAGATTTTATAATAAAATAAATGGAAATAAGGTGTTATAATAATTCCCAATACTTTTACCAATATTATTTATATCCTTTGACTCTCCCTAAAACCTATAAAAATCCAAAAATAATCAAATAAAGCTAATTTTCACCTTGTTTGTACATGTAGGGTATAACTCAAGTTGATGTGGAGGAGCCATGGATAGTCCTCTTAAAATTAAAATCATCTTTGAAGCCATTTCATTCCATCTAGATTCCTCTTTTACTTCATCTTCCTAGTTGGGTATTTGGTAAGGACTTGAGAGTGTTTAGAGTAGGTTTGACCTTTAGTGATTGTACATAAAGAAATGACATTCAAAATCTGAAAAAAAATATTAAAAATTCAAGTTAAGGACCTTATATAACATATATTACCTCCTTAGGATCTCATGAAAAGAGTCCAAGTGGATTTGATATTTTAATCTTGCCTACTCAAGCTTTGTTGATGCATTCTGCATAACCTAAATTGGTATGATCTAGAGTATGGATTTCTTGAGGATTATTCTAAATAAAAATAACTTGAAAACACCTTATACCTCCCTAAAAACATTTCACATTTTATTTTAATTCTCACTTAAGATATAAATCATAGTGGACCCCCAAATGGCAATAGGTCTAGTATAGGCCTAAAGGAGTTGACTATATCCTTTGGAGGTTTGAACCATCTTAACCTTTTTATAAAAACTATACATAATTTTACATGTTTTAAAATATGTTATTAAACTTAAAAAACCCTCAATAAAGGTTGTATCAATCCCTATCTCACCTTGTCATCATTTTCCCTCTAAATCCTAAAGGTTTGCACCTTTAGGAAGTGCCCTTTGTTTGTAAAAAAATAGAGGGAACTTCCCCTAATTTATCAAATTAGGTGAATATGTGAGATTATTATCAAAGTAATATATATACTCTATGAAATTTTTTAGATATTTTACATACTATTAGATCCTCCACATCTTAAAACCTCTAGGCAAACTGTCAAATATCTCATTATGTGTAGGGTTCTAAGCATTAGTTGTAGGTTGTTGTATAGGAGGATCCTCTATGATTTTTTTTTTCACATGGTAGGAGTATATTTAGATGTATACCATTTATATGGAGATTTTAAAAACACATTAAACACTTTAACCCTTTCTATCTCTTTTATTGCATGCATTGTACTTGACTTGATGAAGATGCTAACTATGTTTGACTGTGTTCCACATACATGTAGGTGTTTATTTCATGTTATAAATTATATACAATGCCTAAAAACTTATATCCTTGAAATTATTTTTTACCATTAATCTAGACATTCTTCTCATCATATGCATGCTACGATATGCTCCTAGTCACTTGTTTTAGCTCACTTTCATGATAGAGTCAGTTATAGTTGATTATGTTGGAGTAAAATGGAGGTCCTACAAAGTGAATATTAGACTTGAAGTCTATGACACATATACTTGGTTTCATTTGTGGTTTTGGAACCAACTCAAATAATAATTTCTTGTGTATACAATCCTAGTATCTATTGGTTCACAACATGGGCTTGGTGAAAACCTACAGTCAAGCTGTCGTTAAGCTTTCTAGGGAAATACACACATGTAGGTAGTAGTATAGGTCAAGACCTTGATCCTCAAACTTCATTAATATTTTAGAGGTAAAATCAATAAGAGGGAGGGTATGAATCAGTGGTGATAAATAATCTAATTCAATTTACTAACACTTAAAACACTTAAGCATTCAATACAATAATTCATGAAGCATACATGATGTTTATAACAATTAATAATGAAGATAATGAAAGTTAACTCACACAACACAAGATCTATGTGGGAAACCCTCTTGGGGAATAAAACCCACTCTCAATCTTCCAAATATCTAGACTACTTATCTTATAATATGATCACAAACATGAGACTAGTCAAGTACTTCTGATCATAATTTAGTGAAACACCTTTTTCACAAGGAACATATATACCTAATATGATTGAGTCATTTTGACCACCTTCAATGTTAAAAGCTATATAAGATCACTATCTTTAACATTATAAATATAACCTACAAGTCATACACATAGTCATCAACCTACGCTATGCTTCCACTGGACACACACCCTTTCCTTCACTCCACAACTCACACACACCTCTTCTCTCCAATCTCACACATCTAAAAATTGCCACATTTTATTTTAGCTTTTATAGATCCTTCATGATTATTATCATGCTCAAAACCTTCTTTGTTAGCCACAACACATGCTTTAACTCTCAAGGCATCTACATGGGTCACCTTTAAGCACAACCCTCTTTCAAATATGCCTAATTTGTCTTGGTCCTATAAATACCCATTCACCATTTTAACACTTTTCTAAGTAGAAAAAGAACAATTTCAAATATATCGACCCATTCCACACACTCTATAGGTCCTCCTTAATGTATACCAACCATCACATCACCCTTATGTTAAAGCTCAATATGCTCAAATAACATTTTATGCACATAACCTCCATGAGTGAACACATAGTTAAATTCTAAGTATTTTTTCATACTGAATATGGATTGGCCAAACCTCCAAAATCCATAAATATGATCATTATGGAGTATAAAACACTCTCAAATAGTTATCTCATCTTGAAACATTTAAATATTAATAAGAACAACTCAATTACCCTTCTCATGTTGCTTTAAGAGTATGAACAAACACACAATAAACATTGGAGCTCAATATTTGTAATTATATAGACATTCAAACCTTTAAATATCTATTTATGGATGTGATTTGGAGTCTTATACAACTTTAATTTTTACACCAATATAAAATTATGCATAGATAAAAAGTTATGGCTCAAAGACTAGGCATTGGTCTTTCCTTCATTAAATTCAAATATTTAAATCCAAATGGTAATAGTTAAACCTTGATTACTTAGAACACATCTCATTCTCTCCACTTAGATTGATCAACTCACACTATTGATATTCTTCATAAGTATCTCTAAAACTAACTTTTAGTGATCCAATATCCAAATTTTAAACCTCAAACATGTTGACTTCATCTTGTGCATCCTTGAAATATTGACCAAATACATACTATTGATCTCTGTAGATCATCCAAGTCATTAACTTGCATCACTCACCATTAGATCTTGATCAAAACCCCTAAGATTATGACACTTGAAACCATCATGTTCTTTTTGAGCACTTCACTAATAGTCTATGTGATTATTCCACTTGGTAGTCTTGCATGAATTATTGACTCTTTGACTTGTCCCATACCATTGATCTTTGTCATTATGAACCACCTCTCACTATTGATCTTCTGTTAGACTAGCAAGGTTATGACACTTGTCATTTATGCATGAAAAATTTGGCATGTTTACTTCTACATGCACTATTGGATCAAGATATAATATTTAATGTACACCATTGGATCTATTGACCAATTACCTCCGTCTTTGATGTGGTTAAACTTGATGGTCTTTGACCCATCATAGTCTACTAAAGCAACTTTGAAGCTTTATAACTTGAGCTAGACAACACTTCAAGACTCCAAATTTTTATGGAACCATTTTGGAAATATATAAAAAAAACCATGAAATCCTTTGATCTTAGTTAACTTTATTCATATCTAAACTAAATGCACAAACATACTAGTTCATACAAATTTCTATGACATGTAGTGATAGTCTGGCTTAGAATAGAAACTATTGTAATCTACTTGAGAGGCCAACTTTACACCTTAATAAATTTTGATGAGATTGATTTCATGACCTAGAATTTGGACCATAGAAACTTGGGACTAATGTGACCATACCCATATAACCAACTTCCCCAGACTCATCCATACATGGTAATGGTGATGTTATCAAACTGCCTACTCAAATTTTTCTACCACTAAAGCAACTATTCCAATATGGACATAATGAAGAACCAAATGAATACCATTCACTTCAAAAATCTATCTAATCATCCTTGACCTCTTATAGGACCCCTCACACATGATTAATAATTTAGACCCATCCCTAATCCTGGAAAAACTAAAGCTCAACCAAGCCTACTTCAAGCATATTAGGACAAGCACACTGCTCACTTTGTCATTGATAGTTAGACTATCAAGAAACTTCATAAACTTACCTAGACACCTCCATGACATCACTAAAAACTCTCAAAAAATATTCCCCTTTTTAATTGATGTCAACACCCATCATACATCTCACCTTCCTTCTATCTCTTCAAGCACTCTCATAATAGGAACCCTTCTCGCCCTTTGACACAATGACAAAGTGGGTACATACTAATATTTAAGACCTAAAAATACCATCAATTAGAGAGGAACATCTTATAAATATGATACAAACTCCCCCTTACCTTGAAACTACCTCTTCTTTGCCTTAACAACTTCTTCTTGCTACATGCCAACACTCTCTTCAACCAAACACTGTAACTAATGAAGAAACAACACATAAAAGAACTAATATCTAATGTATCTCATAAATAAAAAATATGAGAGGGACTCCCCTAATATCTCTAAGCCATTGCACTTCATGAGAATCTCAGATCTTTACATACCATGAAGAACCATCACATAGGATTATTAGCCTTCTCTCTCAAGCCACCTCAAGGACCACCAACAAAACTTCATGCTACTTAAAAAACATGAAACATGATATAAACCAGCTTGAAAATTCACCTTGAAACACTCATGTCTTTCTCATTTGGAGAAACTGATAAAAAACATAAAATCTTCACACTAGGCCTATTTAGACTCCTTGTAGCCCTACCTAAAACTTGTAGAGCCCACAACATTCATTAGACATATTTTCAAGACATTAAACTTCATATCCATATCAATATCATATTAACCCTTAATAAAACTAATTTTCATCACCTAGATCCTCTTCTGCAACACAATTCCTTCACAAACCTTTTAGCCAATTAGGCCTCTATCTAGAAAAAATCTTGAATAATTTGAAAATCAAAAACCTTCAAATCTATATGAAGCTTTATTTAACAACCCATTTAGCCCATTCAACATGTTAATAATCTTTATACTTCAAATCATAAGGCAAACCACTTTTCTATCATAGCCTAAAACTCTAGAATTATAAAATAGATAATGTCAACAAACCTTCTTCTAGTCAATGCCCACCTTTAAATATTATTACACACCTGGAGACAACCATTACTGTGATGTCCCTTACTTAGGGGCTCTCTTATCTGCACAAAAACTCTGATACCAAAGCCCAAAGCTCTGATACTACTGTGATGTCCCCTTCTAAACAGGGAATATAGCAACACAACAAATCTGTACCAAGGTATAATCGATGTTGAATAAATTCAGAAAGATCACAATAATATAGTCTTTTAATAACAAATTACAGATTGTATCACTTGTCCTTGTAAATTATTACAATTGCAGTCCTCTAATATGCATATAAAAATGAAATACAGTCTTGAAAACCCTGGCTTTGAAAAACTGGAAGTGCAAATCGAGTTCTGGAAAGTCTCGGCCCTTCTGTGTCGACACACAGTCGCCGTCATCGGTCGCTATATCGCCGACGTCGGTCTCTTCCGGTCCGATTTCTACCGACGTCGGTCTTCAGTCGACCGATGTCGGTCACTGAAACCCTCTGTCTGCCGATGTCGGTTCCTGCACTGATCTGTACGAGCCCGTACGGATTCTGTACGGCCGCAAATTAAGCACCACTTCCCTGTCTTCAACCCCTGATCCGAAATATATATGTCTCTAGCACAGTAGATCTCTAGATGTATAATTTATTGAATCAAAACATAAAGCAATAAATACCTGGAATATCTGTGATAACTTCTGGGTGAAGTTATCTCTCAAACCTGAAATTCTGTGATAACTTCTGGATGAAGCTATCTCTCACTTTGGCAATAGATCAGCTGATATTCCACAGCCTCTTAATTGCACACACTGAAGAGGGAACGTTCTCCAATGCAGATGGAATCCTTGAACCCTGGGCTCAGTCTTCACAGAATAAATTCTTCAATTTTCAATAATCAATCATCAATAGTAAGCATGGATCATACTCTCTCTCATGAGAGATTCTTATACACCTCCAAAGGTGTGCTTGCTAAAATTAGACTCCCTTAAATTAGACTTCCTTAAATTAGAACTAAGGTCTTAAAATTAGACCAAGTCTTAATTTAGAATTTGCATCCTCAAATTAGACCAAATCATTTAATAATTAATAATTAATTAATTATTAATTAATAATTAATTATTAATTAATAATTAATTATTAATTAATAATTAATTAAAATTAGTTCAAATAATTAATATTTGATTAAATCAATCAAATATTAATATCCCCCTTAATTCATGCCCGAAAGTGCCCGAACGAAAACCAAGCCCAGCTCCATTAAGACCCTCTATCCACCTCATTAGCCTACGAGGGTCGCATAATAGGCTAATCATCTACTCTGCACATGTCGACTAAAAAGGGGACATGACAATCCACCCCTCCTGAAATTGCTTGCCCTCAAGCAATCGCTGAATACCCGGATCCCAAATGAAGTCTCGATCTACAGTGCTGTCAACCAACACAAACTCCAGGCCCTGTCCATCACCACTCTCATCCAATGGCGTCACATCACCTCTGTCTCCTGTACGCATATCGCCATCAACATGTGACCCCCCTGTAAAAGGAAGCTGAGCCTCTACCACATGTGCTGACTCTTGAACTGAACTCACCTCAAGACAAAGCTCGTCCTCATATCTCTCCTGTGTTGGTGCCAATGTGTCCTCATCATCGCACTCTATCATGTCATGTAGTATAGGGATCTCCATCCGATGAAAAAACATATGCTTGAAGCTGCTGCCCCGTATTGCCTTAAGAATATGTGTTTTCCCATCAACCTGAAAACGAACCTCCATATCTTTGAGATGAAGAGTAACTTCCTCAAATGAATGAAGCCACTTCATACCCAAGACTAATTCTATGTCCCCCATGTTCACTACAAAATAATTAGCCTTGAACTCATAGTTGTTCAAGCGCAATGGGAGATCTCTAATCATGCGCTCACACTTAAGAGTGTGACCATCGGCGACCTTAACTCTAATCCCCTCAAAATCTTCGGTAGTGAGTCCACGCTCCTCCACCAATCTGGCATCTATGAAATTATGTGTAACTCCTGTATCAAGAAGGGTGGTAACCTTCTGCCCTGCCAAAACTCCACGGAGTCTGAATGACTCATCCGACTGAATGCTGGATAGGCGTGCCTCCTGTATATGAAGCTCTAAATCTGCCTCTGCCTTAGGCTCTGAAGCCTCTACCTCCTCAGAACTACCCTGCTGTTCGGAATCTTCTGATTCTGCATCCTCATAATACGCCCACATCACACGATTTGCTTTGCCCTTAGGCCTCAAAGGGCAATCGTGATGGATATCATATGGACCTTTGCAGTAGAAGCAAAGCTTCTTCCTGCGTAGATCATTAAGTGCCTCACGATCCAAAGGTGGTGCTGCTGGATTGGCCTTTGAATCATTTTTAACCCCGGATTTATCTATGTTAAAATCCGGTCTCTCTGTATCCCCGTTGGAGTGCTTATGGTCTCTCGATGAAGAAGTACCTCTGGAGTTAGATCTACTTGATGGGGCTGCCATCTCCATACTGCGCGCCTTCCTCATAGCTTCCTGTAATGAAGGAGGATCAAAGCCTTTGATCCAACCTCTCAATGGTTCTGTCAAGCCCTCCATGAAGAGTACTACTAGTCGCCTCTCTGAAATGTCAGGAACCATAACTGATAACTTCTGGAAGTCACCAATGTATGACTCTAGACTGCCACTTTGGCGCAACTGTGCCAACTCTCGGAAATAGGACTCTGGATCCCTCCTGTCAAAATGCTCCACCAACCTGTCCACAAACTCCTGATAAGAAGTGATCCGATCATGATGGAGTGTCACCATCCCATGGTGCCACCAATCGTGAGCTACTCCCTCAAGATGTAGTGTCGCATATCTGATAGCATCTTCCTCACCCATCGGTCGCAATGTGAGAAATGTATCCAGCTTACTAACCCAGGCCTGTGCTGTCACCTTACCACTACCATCAAATGTTGCTAGTGTGAGCCTACTCGTAGCCTGCTTCAGATCATTGTTCTGGGGTCTTGGTCTCCCATTCTGTCGACCTCGATAATGTTCTTTCCTTTGTGTGAGGAATCGGTCAAAAGTAATCATCTCCCTGACCACAGGTGGTAATGACTCCCACTCATCAGTTGCTGCCCTGAATGTGTCTATAAATTCCTCCTCATGCTCTTCACCTGCTATAACCTCTTCTGCTTCCTGTCTCACAAAGATAGGTCTAGTAGGCCTATTCGCTGTACGAGAAACAGTCCCATGGCCTCGCTGTGATCCTGCAACACTCCTGACATCTTCACGGTGTGGGGAATGTCTCCTCGGAGAACCCAATCTTGGCAGTGCTGCTGCCAACTACTGTAATACCTGGTTATTCTGCCTTTGCCCTTCTCGTAGTTCTCTAAGAGTAAGTAAAACTTCTGGATCATCTTGGTCTCTCGGATGATGAGGAATACGGGCCCTACCAATATCGTCACCCATGTCTTCCGGCGGTTGTTCTAGAACTTGAGTGCCTTCAAGTAAAGCTTTATTGCGTGTGTAATACCCGTGTGGTCGCAACTCTTGTGGCTGCATAAAATTTCTAAACCCTCAGGATGGCAAGATTTAGCTCTGATACCACTGTGATGTCCCTTACTTAGGGGCTCTCTTATCTACACAAAAACTCTGATACCAAAGCCCAAAGCTCTGATACTACTGTGATGTCCCCTTCTAAACAGGGAATATAGCAACACAACAAATCTGTACCAAGGTATAATCGCTGTTGAATAAATTCAGAAAGATCACAATAATATAGTCTTTTAATAACAAATTACAGATTGTATCACTTGTCCTTGTAAATTATTACAATTGCAGTCCTCTAATATGCATATAAAAATGAAATACAGTCTTGAAAACCCTGGCTTTGAAAAACTGGAAGTGCAAATCGAGTTCTGGAAAGTCTCGGCCCTTCTGTGTCGACACACAGTCGCCGTCGTCGGTCGCTATATCGCCGACGTCGGTCTCTTCCGGTCCGATTTCTGCCGACGTCAGTCTTTAGTCGACCGATGTCGGTCAC
The DNA here is from genome assembly GCA_037957365.1 of Torreya grandis. NCBI lineage: Eukaryota > Viridiplantae > Streptophyta > Pinopsida > Cupressales > Taxaceae > Torreya > Torreya grandis. The sequence continues at coordinate 1,325,982 of JARHVA010001206.1, forward strand.
TGAAACCCTCTGTCTGCCGATGTCGATTCCTGCACTGATCTGTACGAACCCGTACGGATTCTGTACGGCCACAAATTAAGCACCACTTCCCTGTCTTCAACCCCTGATCCGAAATATATATGTCTCTAGCACAGTAGATCTCTAGCTGTATAATTTATTGAATCAAAACATAAAGCAATAAATACCTGGAATATCTGTGATAACTTCTGGGTGAAGTTATCTCTCAAACCTGAAATTCTGTGATAACTTCTGGATGAAGCTATCTCTCACTTTGGCAATAGATCAGCTGATATTCCACAGCCTCTTAATTGCACACACTGAAGAGGGAACGTTCTCCAATGCAGATGGAATCCTTGAACCCTAGGCTCAGTCTTCACAGAAGAAATTATTCAATTTTCAATAATCAATCATCAATAGTAAGCATGGATCATACTCTCTCTCATGAGAGATTCTTATACACCTCCAAAGGTGTGCTTGCTAAAATTAGACTCCCTTAAATTAGACTTCCTTAAATTAGAACTAAGGTCTTAAAATTAGACCAAGTCTTAATTTAGAATTTGCATCCTCAAATTAGACCAAATCATTTAATAATTAATAATTAATTAATTATTAATTAATAATTAATTATTAATTAATAATTAATTAAAATTAGTTCAAATAATTAATATTTGATTAAATCAATCAAATACTAATATCCCCCTTAATTCATGCCCGAAAGTGCCCGAACGAAAACCAAGCCCAGCTCCATCAAGACCCTCTATCCACCTCATTAGCCTACGAGGGTCACATAATAGGCTAATCATCTACTCTGCACATGTCGACTAAAAAGGGGACATGACAATTACACACTTATGGACCAAGATTTGAGCCTTCACACCTTTGGGAATATTTACTTCCTATACTATGGGTTTGATATGTAATAAGAAAGATAACCTTGAGAGCACTTAAAAACCTCGAAAAGGCACAAATCGGATCATCAAGACATAAAACCACTTGGAACACATCACAAATAGGTGTACAAACCTTTTTGATCACCAAACTCTTCTTCAAATTCCATCAATCTCATTATACCACCTAAAACACCCATTCTAATCCTATAGACACTACATACATAGCAAAAACACCTTATGACATCATTCTAACCTCATCAAATCACTTCTCCCATCTTGACACAACAATTCCAACTGGAAACACTCGTCACTTACCTTCTTGGACCTTCCAAATAACATAACAACACTTGCTTCTCCAGTATAAGGAGTCACTTAAGAAGCATAGACAAATACATACTCTATACCATAATTTTATAAAAATAAAGTGAAGCTAGGAGTGGCCCACATCTCCTTAGTAAACACTATAATCCTTTTATAGCTATAATACTTCTTATCTTATTTTCCTTAGTCTAAACTTTGAAAACTTGTTACTTTTCTACATCACTCACTTTCTCTTCTATGATAGGATTTACACCATTTGGAGCAATTATGTAATCTTGACATACCTTGTTTACTGAAGTAACTTATTTGCATTATAGAACATTACTTTTAGACCTTGATAACATAGGAACCAATCTTGAAACTTGATTACACTCAATAGGTTTCTCATTAGCATCGAAACACACCTTAGAACTAGCCTCAACTAGAACCTTGGTCTTCTCCTTGAGCTTGGTCTCTTTATTCACAACATGAGGAAAAAATGAGAGCTCTTGGCACTCTCCAACTTTTGTAGCATTCTCCACTATAAAAAATAGATTACTTGAACCTGTAGACTCATCATGAATCACATTTACCATCTTTGGTTTCGATGAGTTAACTTGCCTTCTTTCTTTTACTCTAGGAGCTTGATTAAGCCTATTCTATCTTATAGGCCTTTGCTTTTAGAATCTAGCAATGTGACCTCTCTATTGACAATTGAAGCACACTATACCTTTTGAAGAAGACTCACCTTAATTTACATTATTTTGATAATGCTTAGCAAAATTTTCCTCATCAAGATAGTTGAAGCACTTGAATTTTTTCACACCTTTTGATTGATGACCCTCATCATAGTTCCATGTAAACTCATTTCTAACAAGTCTCTTGCATTCTCTAACTATACACCCAAATTGATTAATTGTGTAACAATAACCATTGAAATTTGTATACCTAATGGCATTTGGTTGTTTGATATGATTTGTGTTTACTCTTCTAACATCTTCATTCCTTAACTGATTATTGACCTTTAAGGTCTGATTTACATTAGTCTTCATCTTGTCTTAAGTTGCATTTTCTAGTTTTTATTTGTATCTAAGACCAGTTCTATCGCATGCATGTTTTTAACCACTTATAATCTTGTATAGATCACTTGTGCTCTATTTAAATCTTATAAAGGACTACATATTACTAGATGTCTTTTCTAACTCAACTTTCAATGATTCATTTTCAATTACATACCTTAAACATTCATCTTCTTTAGATTTTAGGCTTGTATATAGGATTTATAATTAACAACTAAGATACTTGAATATATCTTCTTTCTCTTTGGTGTCTTCATTCATTCTTTCTTTAAACACACTAAATTTCTCCTCATATTCCTTAATTTGAGACTTCATCTTCTTATTAATCTTATTCTCAATCTTTAGTTCTTCAAGAGCATTCATAAATTTAGTCTCATAGTCCACCTCATCTTTATCATAATTTTAACCACTCGAAGTAGACTCCTTTTGATATGAGAAACTTCCTTCCTCAACCATGAAGAGGGCTCTATCTTCAATAGGACCATCATCTTCATGATCATACTCTGAGTCACTATCTTCAATCTCATCTAATGAGCTATCATTTTCTTTGGTGTAGAGACTCTTATTATCTTTTAAGTACTTCTTGTTTTTGTCTTTAGTCATACTGAAATGTAATTTTTACAACTTGAGCATGAATTGTGACATCCAAACCATAAGTCTCTCACACTCACTTATACAACCCCACTTAGGCATGTTTTTACTAATTCCCAATCATTCAAAGCCTTTTAAATTCAGCCCCTACTATCTCAAACTCCTCTAATAGGCACATATCTATACCTCAAGGTCCTTTTACCCATGGATAATAGAGCTATAGGTTGGACTATAACGTTGGGACCTAGGGTGACCACTTTCTAACACTGTTGTCCAAGTCCATAATAGCCTCAAATAGTTAGATTTTCTTTAATCCTTATCTTTTTCCTTGTCATCCTAATGTGAGTTTATCTACCCCAAGATCACTAGTTTACCTATAAAATCCCATTCAAATTTCGTTTAGAAGGGTTGGTAATCATTCACAAGATAAAAGCTAGAAATATACCAAAACACACTCAAGCAAATCTTCATATTCTCTGCATACAACCAACCAATATTATTTCTAGCCTATTTAAGATCCCACATCAATCATGCATCATCTCAAGCTTTCCCAAATTTTAATACACTTGAATTTCATACATATGATTTCATAATACACATTCAAATTGGGAGAACTACATTGGCCTTAATCACTCTTCATAGTATTGGTAAATAGGTAGTGTGCCCACAAATGGGGTGTAATCACATGTTTAGTGCATATTACACACTAACCCATTTTTATAGTTGTATTTGAGATCACCTATAAAGAATGAAGAAGAAATAGGATCCTTGAAAATAAAATCAATTACACAAGGAGCTTCATGAACAACCAAGACTCGATATTTCAAGCATAAGGTCTCCCAAAGTAGATGAACAGGGCCTAAAAAGCTCAAAAAGCTCAGACACTAAGGCCTATAGTACCAAAACATGGAATACAATGTTAGACCTCTAGGTATCCCATTTATGGTGCTCCTATCTAGGTAGAAAAGAGACTGTTGGATCTTATTTTCAATAGTCTACCCAACTAGATCAGTAATTTACAACCTCCATATCCTCCATCTCAGCCTATAATCAACTAAGTTTTACTCTCTATCCCCTTTTTGCTATTTTTATAACTCAATTAAGTACTTCTAAATTCAATAAATCATTAGGTTAATTAAGGCACATTTATTTACTAATTTTCCCCTTAATCTAGACCCTTTTACTATTTAAGGAATCAACCCTTATAGTTTTCAAAATTTAATAAAACATTTGGTGAACCTGACTTACTTTGCATTTTAGTAAAAAAAACCCTAGAAACCCTAGGGCTAATTATTTCTAAATTTTTACAATATTTTACTTACATGTTTGGCACTTCATATCCTTTTTTGCACAAATTCTAAACTATTATTTTATAATTTTACATTTATTACATCAAATACTTTCTAGTTTTAGCACATTACCTATTATAACTTAGTACAAAACATTCAAACACATTTCAAACTATTTTCCTACTTTAGTAATGGCCTAATATATTGATTTTGATGAAACTAATAAAAGAAAGCTTCAAGAATTTTTAACCAAACACCTAGATATGTAATATGACATGATTAAAATCCTCCAATAGGAACAACAAAAGGTAACCAATGGTAAAATCCTCCAAGAGGAACAACAAAAGGTAACCAATGGTCAATATTCTCAAACTATAGATCCACCAGTTACACATGACACTAAAGGGGAAAATATGTCACAAAAACACCCTATTGTATCCCAACCTTCTATGCCACCAACTATAGCTAGTACATCTCTATCTCCTAATGTGGTAACCCTTGTACAAGAGATTAGATATATTTAATCCAAGGTACAACATCTTGAGCAAGGTATCACTAGATATACATGTGCATTGGACTCCTTCACTATATTTCATACACCTTTAGCATGACATATAGTTTTTACACCATTCCTACCTAGATTTGTACAACCTAAGCTCGCTCATTATGATGGAAAGGGTGATCTAGAGACACATTTGTGAGCCTTTCATGTAGCATGTTTGGATTATGTACCAAATTACTAGTTATTAACTAAATTATTTCCAAGGAGCCTCAAGGATTATACATTACAATGGTTTTATAGTCTATCAAATTAATCAGTTATTACATTCAATCCTCTTACCTACATGTTCCTAGAACATTTCCATATCAATATAAGTGATAAGTTTTCATATGCCCAAATTTCACAACAAAAACAAAAATAAAATGAGCCTCTCATTGAGTATGTTCTCAGATATAATAACTTATTGGCTAAGATGACTATCCCTATTGTAGATCAAGAGTTAAAGGGCCTCTTCAAATACAGTCTTTTACTAGTTTTGTATAAAACAATCATGTTCAAATGTTTCTCTTCTTTCATTAAATTGTGTAACACTTTAAGAGAAAGAGAAATAAAACTCATTTTAATGGGAAAACTTAAGTACACAAGTGCACCAAATACAACTAATAAGAGTAACAAAAAAGCCCCATATAAGGTCAAATTAAATGAAAGTAAAGGATCAACCCAATAAATAGTTAATGTGGCTTTAGAGCCCTCACAAAGAGTCACTTTATCAACACCTCCTTAATGACATTTTACAAATCTACTAGTTCCTCCAACCAAATTTCTACAGTAGTTATTTAAATGTAACATCATATCTCTTCCTCCTATGAAATAAATTGATCTATCAAAGCCTCTTCCATGGCGATATGACTAGAATACATTTTTTAACTATCATAAGGCACTGGGCCATACTATAGATAGATGCATTAGTCTTAGGCATAAGATACATGATCTAATTAATGGAATTCAAATTGATCTAAGAACTTCAGCTAATCCTCCTCTGGCCAAACCAACACAAGATAAGTCATTCAAATATTTCCATAGCATATCAAGTAAGAGGCATATGACACATTATTTGTATATCTTGTTTATCAGGCACATCCTCCACCAATTATATACAAGGCACTGGCAGTCAATTCACATCCATTGAGCCACATGATTGGTACTTTTCATTCTAGCATTACATTTTGGCCTTCCATCTCCTTTTCCAAGTAGGAGATTATTGAGGATGACACAAATCATCACACACTCTTCATTAGAGATTTTATTCATGGTCATCCCATTCATAGTGTACTAATTGATAATGGATCTAGCATTAACATGTGTACTATGATACTAATACAATACTTAGGTTTTACATAGTAAGATATTAATCCAAAAAATATAGTTATAAATGGTTTCAATGGACACTTTTAGACTACATTAGGTGGGATCGTCATTCCTCTATAGGTTGGTACTACACACATGACCACCTTATTTACTATAGTTCCTAGCATAGGTGTTTTTGACATGTTACTTGGTAGACCTTAGATACAAAAAATCTAAGTAGTTATATCTATAGTAAATTGATGCATGTAATTAATTCATGCTAATAAATTTATCATAGTTATTGGAGTTACATATGAGTTACCACTTCTAGTTTTAGAGCTAGTTTTAGTTCCATATCTAGTTTCAATTCTATTACCAGTTCTAGATTTGCCACTATTTTTTCTCCAATTTAGCATCAGACATAGATATGATATTCATCACCAATATAGAGGGTTCATACACCTCTATATCTTCTAGATTCTAGATAGCTTATAGTTACAGTTTTCACACCCAGATTAGTTTCATTGAGATCTCATGCATCTACACATCAAGCACATGTTTAGTGAGTTTCCCCTACTTCTAGATGGGTCCATAAGAGACATATAGCTATACCCACTTCTCAAAATTATAAAGGGTCCCCATAGTTAGTTTTTACTTTAGATATTTCAAAGCCTTTATAACATCTACAACTTTTAGAGCCACAATCTTAGCATTTCCATTGTGCTTCATGATAACACATGATTCCACTCTTTGATACATGACACCATGATAGGGAGTCTCATATAAGAATAATTGATTAGTATCATTTCCTTCTAGTATTTATTATACATAGTTTCCTCTCCTTAATTGTACATAGATTAAATATTTCAAAATATAAAAATAATATAATATTTCAAAAATACAAAAACATGTCAATTGTATGCATCATCTATGTTTTACATTACTAAATATTATGATAGACTTACATTATTATTTTATATGATATTATTTGTTGATTTATCTATATTAACAAGCTTCACTTGATCTTCTTTGAGTGTGTGTAATGCATTCAGATCCTTGATTTCTTCACTCCACCCATCAAGGGGGCATCTTACTTCTATATTCCAGTTACATATTGATATATCTACCCACTGAGGGCATAATATACATGACTACACTATCCAAGTTATGTCATTCTTACATTATACACTCTTGATATCTTGTTTTAGTACATTACTTTCTTGCACAAATATCACATCAACATCCATTATCATATATCACACATTTGTATTTCATAGCATATACATTAGTCTTGTATTACATATCTTGTATGCTCTTAATTATTTCTTTCCATAGTTAGATGCATGTTTATATTTCTATTACTTTGCATGTTTCCACTCTTCACTTTGATGGCTAGATGTGTTTACATTTTCTAGTTATTATTCACTTTGTGCTTATGTTTTAGGACATTTTACAATGTCCTTTATTCCTATCTATATGTGTGTGCCTTTAATGTTCTTGTGTCCTTGTGCCAATCTTTGCTTGTTCTCATTGTATGTGTATGTAGCATTTGAACATGCTTTGTATGACATGTGTGCTTATTTAGCCCCTTGGCCACCCACCCTTACATGTTTATTTCTTATTGCTTTGTATATTTTGCTTCTTGATTTCTTATCTTCATGTGTGATGCCATGATTATAATCATGCATTTACCTTGCTTTTTGGATGTCATGATGGATATCATGCTTCATCCCTCCAAACCACTAACAACTCACAAATAACATTTTGAATTCTAGTTTACTCTATGTTCATGTTATTACATTGTTATATCTATTTAGGCATACCCCTATGGATCTAAAAATCTCTCTCTAAAATTTTTGATATATCTTGAGATAATATATATAAATGCTATATCAAATGTTTTCATATCTTGACACACCTGTAGGGCTTCTTCTTCTGAGGGTGGTCATTGCAAGGTCTTCATTCCTACCCTAAGAAGAGGGCGCAATAAACAAGGTTTTTTGTCATAGAGATCAAAGCTCCTAATAGTTGAAAACTTAGTTTCAAAATAGTACAGTCCAAAATATAGAACTTAGCATAGGCAAACTAGACCAAACAAATAGTAAAGAATCTATATTAATCATCAGTTTTGGCTCTAGACAATAGTGCAAAAAATAGGACTACAATGTTGGATACCAAAGTGTCTATTTTTTAAAACTAATGTCTAAATAATAGAATATTCAATTTTTCCAAAATTGGGTAGAGATATGAGTTCAGTCACAAATTTACTAGTATAATTCAATCCAAAAATCAATAATTTTAGCACTTATTTTTCTCAAAGAATATAGATAGATGGGGCATCATGTGTGGCATGAGGATTTCCATTTTCATTTTATACATGGCAATTGATACAAATTTTAGTTTAGAATCGATGTTTTAGAAACCAATTATTGGGTTTAATGTGTGTGACACATGGGCCTTCTCTATTTATAAGTTTATTACATTTTATTACATATTCCCATCAGTTGTGTGCCTTACTCCATCTACAGGTGGTTGGCATCACTTTCAAGTAAAATTTCATATAAGTTTGCTTCCCACATACCAAAGTTCTTAAGTGGCTTCCTAAGCCTTGATTTTAGTTTTAGGAGGGGCTTCTATACAATTTTGATCTCCATCTTTTGAAGTGGCCAATAGTGGCCTAGTTTCTAGTTTACATTCAACTATCCATTCCAACATTATAAGATGACAACACATTTTAGGGCTCCATGAGCCATCTCATATGACATTCATCTATACCAATATTTTATCATTTATCTTCACATCGTAGGGCAATGATGGAGCTAAAGGTCTAGCTATCCTTTGTATGATCAAGCCATTTATTTAGAGGGATTCGACACATGATCCAAACATTGATTAACACATGCATGATTAGTTAACTTCATGTAGTTGGTGATGATGGAGCCAAAGAGCCTACCTTATCATTTTTGAGCCAAATTCTAGGGGACTGAGCACTCATCTCATTCATCAATATAAATCTTGGTTCAACATACTTTTAGCATTACCTGACATGACGTAGCATCATAATAGGTTTTGTATTGGTTTGCATACCTAGTGAGGTGTATTCATTCCTTTCTCTTCCTTCCTCTTTCTTTACCTAGATTTTCAAGTTTTAATTTTATATATAACATATCTAATAATAAATTATATAATTTTTATTTCCCTTTTGTATACTTACATAATACAACATGCTCTCACTATGCAAAATCCATCATCACATAGCTTCTTAAACTTAGCCTCACAGGTAAGTTCAGGTGTGCTTCTCTTTTTCTTCTTTATCCTATAATTTCACTTTGATGCATACATCAAATAAAGTGGGGGGGGGGGAATTTACTCATAATAAAATTTAATTTATATAACTTGAACACAACTTGTGACACCCAAACCATAGGTCTCTCCTACTCACTTATACATCCCCACTTAGGCATGTTTTCACTATTTCCCAATCATTTGAAGCCTTATATATTTATCCCCTGCTATCCTAGAATCCTTCCTAGGAATAGATATATCCCCTAAGGTCCATTTTACCCTAGAAAATAGTGCCATAAGTTGGAATATAACACTGGGACCTAGGGTGTCCACCTTCTAGCACTATTTTCTAAGTCCATAATAGCCTCAAATGGTCAAATTTTCTTGAATCCTTATCTTTTCCATTGTTAGCTTAATACAAGTTCATCTAACTTAGGATCACTATTTTACCTATAAAATCCCAATCTAAGGTCATTTATAATGTTTGGTAATCATTCAAAGGGTACAAGCTAGAAATATATTAAAACACACTCAAGCAAATCTTTTTATTCTTTGTGTAAAAACAACCACTATTATTTATAGCCTATCCAAGCTCTCGCACTAGTCATGATTCATCTCAATATTTCCCAAATTCACATACACTTTCATTTCATACACATTATTTCATAATACACATTCAAATTGGGAGAACTACATTGGCTTTCATCCCTCTTTAGAGTATTGGTATGTAGGTAGCATGCCCACACATGAGGTGTGGTCACACATTTAGTGTATATTACACAATAACCAATTTTTCCAATTGGATATAATATATTCTATTAATCATTAAAAGGAACTAGGATCCTTGAAGACAAAATAAATTACACATGAAGCTTCACAAATAATCAGGACTTGATATTTCAAGCATAAGGTCTCTTAGAGCAGATGAATAGAACCCAAAAAGATTAGAAAGCTTAGACACTAAGGACTATAATGCCAAAACTTGGACTATAGTGCTAGACCTCTAAGTGTCCCATTTTTAGTGCTTTTATCTAAGTAGAAAATAGACTTTTGGATCCTATTTCTGATAACCTGCCCAGCTATATTAGTAATTTACAACCTCTCTCTCCTCCATCTAAACTTAGAATCAGCTAAGTTTTACTCTCTATCCCTTTGTTTTAAATTTTAATAAATCAATTAATTACTTCTAGATTCAATAAATTAGTAGGTTAATCAATTAATCCAGACCCCTTTACTATTTAGGAAATTAACCCCTATAGTTTCCCAAATTCAATAAAACATTGTTAGACCTTCTGAATCCTTTCTTCCTCTTATCAGACTTATAAGTCTTCTTATCTTCATCTTGGTCATCACCATGATCTTCATCATCATTTTTATTATGCCTATGAGGGTACTTATTAGGAAAATGTTTCATCTTGGCCATTACCATGATCTTCATCATTTTTCTTATCCCTATGAGGGTACTTATTAGCAAAATGTCTTACCTCTCCACAATTGAATAATTTGAGGAGTAGTTTTCCCTTATACTTTCTTTACCCTATTTTCAATTTTTTTATAAACAAAGCAATTATTTCATCTTCATCAATATTAGATATGTCATCCTCCTTGGGTTTCTTACCTGGGAATTTTTTCTTTAGATTCATTTCTATCTTGATTTTTTCTTCCTTATTTGGTGGTTTATCATCATTGACTCTCATCTCATAGGCAGTAAGAATGCCATGTAATTCATCCATTTTTAACCGAGTAAGATATTGACTTTATTTTATAGTAGATACTTTAGAATAAAACTTAAGAGAGAGATAGAGAACTTAATAAATTTTAAACTATAGTAGTTTCTTCAATATTCTCTCAAAGACCTCTGATGATGTTCACAATATCATCAACTCTCTATAGAAAATATGCCACAAAATCTTCTTCCTTCATATTAATAATCTCAAATTATCTTCAATGAGTCTACAACTTTGCCAAATTAACCTCTGAATAACTTTCATAAATAGTCTTCAATTTATTCCACATTTCCTTGAAAGATATGTAATGGATGACCTTGGTGTATTCTATCTCTAAAATACCATAAGTGATAGCATTCAATGCCTTAGAATCATTCTAAAACAATTTCTTATCGCATCACTAGATGGAGGAATAGTAGGTGTAGAATAACTATCCATAATAGATTTCCAAGTGTCAAACCATAGAGACATGATGTAGGTCCTCATATTCACACACAAAAAATCATAATTATATCCATTGAACATCAAATATTTATTAGTGGAAAAACATCCTTGCATTTTATGGCTACCCATATTATACCTTGGATGTCCTTCAAGTTGTCAAGCCTTTATGAAAGGACCTAGTTTGATACAAATTATTATAGGTATAATCAATGAGAAGGGGGTGATTCAATGGTGAAAAATAATCCAATTAAATTTCTAAACCATTCAAACACTTAAGCATTCAATACAACCAATCATGAAGCATACAAGATGTTTATAGCAATGAAAAATGAATATAATGCAATTTTAGACACACAACACAAGATATATGTGGTAAACCCTCTTAGGGAATAAAACCCACTCTCAATCCTACAAATATATGGACTAATTATCCTATAAGATGATCATAAACATGACATTAGTCAAGTATTTTTTACCAAAATTTAATGAAACACCTATTTCATAAGGAGCACCTACTCCTAGGATGATCAAGTCCTTCTAACCACTTATTGGTCAAGTCCTTCTAACTAGCTTTAATGAGACACTTATTTCACAAGGAACACCTAAAAATAATATGATCATGTCCTTATTACCACCTTAAATATTTAAGAATACAAGAGCACTATATTTGACATCAAAAATATAACCTATAGGTCATACACAAAAATATCAACCTTCTCTATTATTTAACCCATTCAGTAGGCACACACCCTTTCCTTCACTCTATAAGTCACACACACCTCTTCTCTCTAGTCTCACAAATATATAAATAAACACATTTAATTTCATATTTTATAGATCCTTCATGATTATTATCATCTTCACAACCTTCTTTATCAGACACAACACATGCCTTCACCCTTAAGGCATCTACATGGGTCACCTTTAAACACAACCCTCTTTCAAGTAGGCCTAAGTCATATTTTAGGTCCTATGAAGACCCATTCACCTTTTTGACACTTATCTATGAAAACTAAGAACACAAGAACGCTTTAAAATACATGTACCCATGTCACATAGTCTATAGGTCCTCCTTAAGTGATAAAAAGCATCATAACACCCTTCTATTCAAGCTCAATCCATTCAAATAACATTTTGTGCACACAACCACCATGAATGGACACATAGTCAATTTATAAGCATTTTTTCATACTAAATATGGGTTGGTCAAGCCTCTAAAATACATAAAAAATATATTTATGGAGTTTAAAACACTCTCCAATAGTTATCTCATCTTGAAACATCAAAATATCAACAAGAACAACTTAATTACCCTTCTCAGGTTAGTTTTAGAGCATGAACAAATACGTATTCAACTTTAGAGGTTAATATTTATAACTATATGGACATTCAGACATTCAAATAATTATTTTTGGATTTATCTTGTAGTCTTATACAACATTTATTTCTATACTAATATAAAATTTTCCATAGATTGAAAGTTATGGATTAAAAACTAGGCACTAGTCTTTCCTTCATTAAATTTAAATATTTAAATCCAAACAATCACAATTAAACCTTGGTCACTTTTAACATATCACATGTTCTCTACTTAGCTCACTCAACTTGCATCATCAATATTATTTAGAAGTAGCTCAAAATTCAACTTACAATTATCCATTATCTAAACATTCAACCTTGAACATGTTGACCTCATTTCGTGAACCCTTGTAATATTGACCAAATACACACCATCGATCTCTAAAAATTAGCCAAGTCATTAATTTACAATGCTCATCACTAGATCTTGCTCAAAACTAACAAGATTATGAAACTTAGTACCCTCATGTGATTTATAAGATCCTTATTAAAAGTACATTTTCATTTTCCACTTGGAAGTCTTACATTCATTATCTACTCTTTGTCTTGTCCCACACCATTGATATTTCTCAATATGAGCTACCGCTCACTATTGATCTTTTGTCAGATTAGCAAAATTGTGAGACTTGTCACCTACATGTTCAAACATTGACATATTGAATTATAAATGCACTATTAGATCAATATCTATGATTTAATATACACTATTGTATCTACTAACCAATGACCTCAGTATTTGACATGGTGAAACTTGATGGTCTCCGACCCATCACAGTCTACTAGAGCAACTTTAAAGATTTATAACTTGACCTAGATAACACTTCAAGACTCCAAATATTAAGGGAACCATACTAGAAATATATAAAATTAAACCATTAACTAATTTTACCTTTGATTAATTTATTTTTACCTAAATTAAATACATAAACATACTGGTTCATACATATTTTAATGATGCGTAGTGATGGTCTAGCTAATAATAGAAACTATTAAAATCTACCTAGAAGGTCAACTTTGAACCTTAATAACTTTTGCTAAAATTAATTACATGACTTAAAATTTATACCATAGTAACTTGGGACTAATTTTATCATAACCATATGACCAAATCCCCCTGAATTATCCATACATGGTAATGGTAATGTCATCAAACTACCTATTTAGATCTTCTACCATTAAACCAACTATGCCAAAATGAACATAATGAAGAACCAAATGAATACCATGCACTTTCATAAGTTATACAATCATAATTTACCTCTGATATGACCCTTCACACATGATAAATACTTCATATCCATCCTTAATCATGCCAAAATTGAATGTCAACCAATCCTAATTTAATCATACTAGGACAAGCACACTGCTCTCTTTGCCATTGACACTTAAACTATCAAGACACTTCATCCACTCACCTGGACACCTCCATGACATAATTGATAACTATATAACATGATGATACATGAATAAAAAATCTTCCATTTCAATTTAATATGACCATTCAAACATGGACATATGCCTTACATTTCGACTTTGGTGTGAAAGCGTTTGAGAGTTTGAAATATTATAGAAATCACTAATTAAACATAACTAACAAAAGTGCAACTTTCAGACACCTAAACATCATGTTATTTTAATCACATACCCATTTTATTTTGAATTTTTAATAACCATATATGTAGGATATAATATGGGTATGTCTAAACTCGTTTAGGCATCATGCTTGTTCATCATATAGAAACAACAAAAGAGCCTAGGCCTCTATTTTAATGTTTTAGGGAAACTTGTCCCTAAATATAGTTACTTATTCTTAAACATGTTTCCTTAAACTTGAATACTATTTAATTAATTATAACATGATTTCCATGTTACTTAATTCCATTTCCTACTTCATAAAGGTTTCAAACACATCAGATTCCTCCATATAACTCCGTCATGCCTCTGTGTAAGGCCACCTATAGGTGGGCATCTCTATATACATGATAATGAGTGTGATTATAAGGGAAGTGAGAATATGATATGGATTTATACCAATTTATAAGGAATTTTATAACTCCACATAGATCATGGGGGTTTTTTCACATGCTTGTATGTTTCCATGATCACCTTCATGTCTTTATGGGGGCACCCATAGCTATGCATTTGCAATGTATAGGTAGTAAAGTTATATTTCAAATGTTGTACAATGTATGAGATTAAACTTGGTTCAAAAATTCACAAAGTTAATCCAATTTATCTTATCATATTTTTAAAAGTTAAAAACATTTCAAATGTTTCTTCTAACATGTTTATTCTTGAGTACATCTATAGATGCACTTTATAGCTATAGACAAGGCAGTGAAAGTAATGTATGAACAACCACATTTTATCTAGGTCTAGAAAAAATATTGGATGCTCAAACAACTGAAAAATTTTCCTTTTTTCACCATGAATAACTTGAAATAATTTCAAATACTCTCAAATTACGTAATACTCTCTTACAGGCACCTGTATGTGCAGATTAGTAGTATAAAGTTATGTACGGAGCAGGACAAGTTGCTACAACTAGTCATGTATCATTTGGAGAGATAAAATTGATTTTAAATGTAATAAGAGTGTTTTAAACACCTTTAAACCATAATTTCACCTCCATGAATGTGTTCAAGACCTTACACTCCACACTCAGTTGATTGTGTATGATAGTCATGGAGAAGATTAATTGTATGTGTGTTTCTTGAATGTAACTTAATGTGAGGAATTGTGTAGGTAAACCTAGAAGGAATGGGGTGAAAAAAGTCATTGGAAACATCAAATTAAACCCATAAACATATTATTAAACCACTAAAAAAACATGAAGACTCTATAGATAGTGAGAGCCTACCTATCACCCCAAATGAGACCAAATTGGAAACTTGAGATGTTGCACTCATCAAATAAACTCCAATCATGAAAAAAAAAATTTAAAACCATGTAGATAATATTTCCATGTCATCATAATTCAATTTAATCATCTATATTATATATACCTACTCATATAAGAGGAAAACCTATAGGGTATGGGAAACAACAAGAAAAAAATGGACAATCAACTTGTTAAGAATAGTTTATAAATCATAAATAACCATTCCTTAAAATTTAAACATTAATGTAAAAATAAGTGAGTTTACTATCACCCACCAAAGTAATTTGACCTAGAATTCCTCCTACTAGCTATACTATCTAAAGACCCATTGACTATTTTCATGTGTATAATGAAGTGATAAAAGAGTATAATTGTTTTTAGCCATTTTTGAGAATTATAAAGATTTTAATGTGTTAAAATGAGTCAAAATAAGTTTAATATCCATACCACATGGTATTCTTATATTCCAATCTTCTCATGGGATGTACAACCTCAAAAACTCCTTATTTTCCACTTGGTTTTATTTTTCCAATTAACACGTACAAGATTTTCATTTAGATACTCACATATATGATATGGAATGACATTATGGACATTTTAATGTATTTTATAAAACTTTTATTGCTCATAAAACCATACCACCTTCATAAATGACACTAATATGACCCCTAAGTGACCTAAAATGACATAAGCACTAAATTAGACTATAACCAAGGCTAAAATGACATTAAATCACATTAAATGAAACACTACACACCCTATAACATTATAATATATCCCTATATCAAGTTTTTGACTATAGGGGGTTGACCCATTTCGACTTATGGTCAAAATGGTTAATAAGATATGTGTTTGTTGAAACCTACACACTATGAATTATGGTTCATATGAAAATTGTTTTTATTTGTGTGTATGGAATTTTAAGATTCAATTCATAATTATCTATGATTATTTATCATCTCTACTTTACACATCAAGTATTATATATAATTTCTATGTTTGTCTTAGTATAATTATAGGGTCGACATCTCCCCCAACTATGTTTTCTGTCTATATTGAGAAAAGGTATTACTTGATTCTATTAGGATCACTTAAAATTCAAGTAAAACTAAAAATTTAAGCATTTTAAACTTTATAATGGTGGAACATCTAAATATAAAAGGCTAACTTCCATCACTTAGGATGGCTAAGTCTATTTTTGTGAAGAAGGGTATAATGCATAGGCCATAAGGCACATGTGTGAAAATGTTTTGGAGGAAGAAGGTGGCATAAAGGAATGGGGAATAGGTCAATGCATAATAAATGGATATTTAGGTCATGTTAATGTGAGTTTTTGGTTTGAATAAGGTAGGAAACATGCATGAATGCATGATGGCTTACAATGTAAGCACAATATGTTAAACACCCATTGTGGCCTACACAACCCCCTTCTTTGAAAAATGGGTGACCCCTCTAAAAATTATGAAATAAAGGCTTCCTAGATTTTTAGTCCTTTCCAAATCAACATCATAACTTTAACATTCCTAAACTCTTATGTCATCTTGGTTTGTCAAGTGTCTAACAATGTTTATAATTAAAAGCTAGTCTCTGTTAAAAATCCATGTTGTTTTCTAATGTTTAAACATAGTAGAGTCTTTACAACATTCTAAAAAGCATAGCATTTTTCATACTTAGAATTATTTTACATGATAACTATGTTTTATACAAATTTTGGCTCATGTTTTTTCCCCCAAAGTTACACTCTCTTGAATTCCTACTCAACACCTCGTGAAGCTTTATTGTTAGGTAGGTAATCTTTTAATTGTTTATCTAGATTTACTTTAACTTAGTCATTTTTATGAAATCCCATAAACAATATTGAAAAATGAGGAAGTGTCATGTAACCTAGATAATAGATTCAGTAGTCTCTTAGACCTATCAGAGATGTTAGATCCTAGGAGAGCTCAACTAAATGAAGAAGCACCACATGGATCTTGTTAGAGCTATTAGTCTCACTGACCTGATAATGCTTGATAGAGCCTAATAAAATGAAAAAGTACATGGATCATGTTAGATTTATTAGTCTCCCAAGTAATTCAAAGATGTCATATCTTGGGAGACATTTATCAAATGAGGAAGTACAATGTGGGTCCTATCAGAGCTATTAGTATTTAGGACCTGTTAGAGATGTTAGAGCCTAGGAGCTCCTAATGTAACAGATCATACCACATGACACTTTTGTATAAATAAGTAGAAAAGGACTAAGATCCCTAAGATGTTTATGAATAATTATATTAAGATCTAGGTATAAATTGGATGATACAACATGTCACTCTGATGCTTTAAGTGGTCCATTCTAGTTCTTAAACATGTAAAGTGTGATTCCTAGCCATGCTTAGGTTGCACTAGCCATAGGCAAGACCAATTAGAAATATACACCTTGTCATAAGGGAAAATTAGCCATGTGCCTACCATATTCCTCTCATTAACTAAATGAGGAACTAGGCCTTGATTGGATTATTTACAACATCTCATCACTGTCACCAAATATAGTAGGTGACATAGATTTGAATTTATTGAGTTAATTCCATATCAAGAAATGAATAGTGGATCATAACACTAACTAAAATTTAAATTTGTATTGGGTGAGCTTATAAACACCATCAATTTTGGAGATATGTGCATGTCCTTATATATTCCTAAAGGCAAGAGTATTTACCGTTATTTATTATTAATTACCTAAAGTTTGCCTCTTAACTTTTAGCTCATTCCTATGCCTTTTAATCCTTCATTGCTTAGAGTTATATTCTATTAATATTTCCCCTTTTTTACATGTTTATTCATCCTCTAACCCTAAGTTTGAAGCAATATATAGAGACACCACTTTTCCTGAGAACTTAACCCTCTTAAATCATTATAATGTAATATTCAAAGTGATTGAAGTTATGCCCAAGTCTACCTCTAGTGAAGTCAACGATGAGGTTGAGTTATAATATGTAATCAAGGCATATGAAAGATGTGGGTTGCATAAAGATGAAACAAAACCATAGGTTTTCCCATGCACCCATTACATAATATGATCCTTAAATATAATCAAGTGTAAGATGATGCCAATGATGTTTTCTACTATGTAGGTTCCCAACATAAAATTGCATCCATATTAGGAGATAATTTGAAGGCATACTAAAACATTATAGAGTTCATATTTGACTATGGATCATCCATGGGTATACACATGGGATAACACCTTTTAAATTTATGAGTTTTTTTAGGATTGGGTAGAGAACATGAAAACCAAGTGGGTTAACAAATAAGACATTGAATCTTATATGACCCATACCATCAAGGAAGGTATCCATGTGGGTATGATCCTAATTTATTTATTATTTTAGGCAAGTGACTATTTACATGATAATCTCTTATGGGTTCCCCTGCTTGCCATCATCCTTAAAGGTGAGGAGATCTTGGACCCCAAGAACATCATCAAATTATAACTCGTATACCATGTCATGAAGGCATAGAATAAAAATAAATTTTATATGATGATATATATTATAAATGTTGTCTATGTTACTATAATGTTTAAGCCCTTTGCTTTTCCACCTTTGATTCCTAGAGGAGTAATGGTCCATATGGTGTTCTATAAACTATATGGCCACCATTACCAAAATCACATCCAATAAATATTTAAGTCTTTTTATCTTATGATTTATATGGATATAAATGAAGTTCACATGTCCTAACTCTCCAAAAAAATTAATAATCTCTTATCCCTATCATTGACTATGAGTACTATAAGGATGATACCACCATCTGGGTGGTAGGTATTTACAAAGACCCTCTTCACTTGCCCTATTAAGTTCTAGACTGATTAGGTAATCATGAGATCACCTATTAGTTTATATAATATGTATTTAATTACTTACTTAGCTACCAACATAATGATTTCCCATCCTTTGTTATCACCATCTACCACCATATATATAAAACTTTTCATTTGTTACATAAAATGGCAGTAAGCAATGACTTTTATGCACTGGGTAGAGTAGAGAATAGAGAAAGGGACTTACATGGGATAATTAGGGGCCTTGTGGTAAATTATATATATTTAATCAATATGAATTATGTCTATGAACCCAATTTTGAGGATTAAATCCACCCCAATCTTTTACATGACAAGGAGTGTTGGTTAAAATTAAGGCCAATAATAAAAAGGGAATTAGGCATAGATCAAACCATCTACTTAGATACCTATAATGTCACCTAATATTTCAAATAATATCCACCAAGGAGTCCTATATCTAACTCCTCCTCAAATATTTACTCATTAGGTCTCTTTTCTATCTCTACCACCTCTTACAATTTAGGAAACTCAATCGTAAGTCACATAAGTGATATGATTCAACATCAAAAAAGATTCAAGTACAAATCATGACCAATATAATTATACGTATATCAATCATCCACATTTAACCATCCCTCAATAATCCAATGGATCACCCTTGGGTTTCCCTTTCCCTATCAGGGCCACCTAAGTGGTGTCTCCTATTTTCCCCATTCTAACTCTCTCATAATTCACTTAGGTATCTCTATCTCTATCCATGTATAAAATACTCACATCCAAATTTCCATCCACCCATCCAATTCCACTAATAGGTATCCCTATGGATCATCTTGGACCTTTCAGAGCTACATCTACCTAGACTTCAACACCTCTATTGGTCTTTCCACAAGTAGATCCACCTCTTGATGTTCCCATTTCTACAGCTATGATGATGTCCCTAATGATAGGTCTAACCATGCACATATTTAAATTATTTATAACCACTTTCATAAAAAATATAGTCACTTTTTAGTCTCCATAGTCAGACCCAACCACCACTGCCACCATCACTCTTTCTATTTCTATAATGTAAGTCAATTTAGGCAAAAGGCCCAAGAAAAAGAAAAAGGTAACTCTTAATCCTTATCCTCTTATTATTCCTCATGTACCTCATAGGCCTCCTTTTTTTATTATCATAGGTCCTCAATGATTTGGATTTAACTAACCAATTTCCTTATTCCTTATGAACCCTCCTCTCCTTAGTACCATGAGTACATAGGTCAATTTGACCCAAAACTAGTGGCATGCTCAAATGTTCCCATAAGATTCCTTATTTTTTCTTCCCCCTTTAGCCCTAATACCTCTTCCTCCTATATTAATCTCTTTTTTCCATCCCTCTGATTCATTTATTTTTCCTCTTCCCATGCCTCCACCTTCCACATCTATCTCTATCACCCCAACTTCACACCCTTCTACCCTAAGAATTTCCACAGGATCATAAGAGGTTGAGATGATTCTATAGGGTGATCATAAGTTGAGTGAGATTTTGATAAGAACTCAAGAAATATGAGGAGGATCCTAACTAAGATATTTTATCAAGGAGGATATCTAATGGTCTAGAATACCAAGTACAAATTTTACTCCCTCACAAAAATGAGAACATATAATGGGGAGGAAAGGGTTGTTGAGGATCAAGTATCCATATTTTGGGCCACTCATGACATGTTTAAAAATATTATAGAGGATATGAATGATAATTTTAAGGTGATTGAGGTGTAGGTGAAGATAAACTTCCCCATAAAACTAATTGGCTAGGTCAAAGAATCCCTCTTACAATTCTTCACAACTTTAGAGGAAGTAGTTATGACTTTGAATATGAGTAGGGAACACATTTAGTAAGCCCAAACATATTTGGAGAGGATAGCTCATGTGAAAAACAAGTGTAAAAAGATTGATGTGATTATTAATAAGGGCATGTTCCTAGAGCTAAAGCTCATGCCTTTCTCTGACCTCAACTTGTACCATATCTATTCCATAATCATGAGATCTTCAATTATGCAATATCTAGTAGTGGCACAAATAGTCCTAGAACCTCTGAAAGAATGTAGGGAAAATATGTTAACTTAATTCAAGAAAGATAGCATATATGTGTTATTCCATCTAGATGGAACATATTGATAGAGGTGAGTTAGAGGTCCACAAAGGTCATTTTCAGTAGGTCTTGATGAGGAGAGTGGAAATGGCCAATCAAGTTGGGTCTAGGGTGATTCTAGAGATTTCAACCCAATTAACAACTAGTATCAGCTAGGTGTTAGAAGTGAAAATTTCCTTTGAATCCCCACTCCTAGTGTATCAAAGACTTCTAACCTAATTATAGGTAGTCTTCCACAAGCCTCAAATGAACTTGGCCAACTTGGACATGGATTTTGGTCTAGTGGTAGTCATGCTAGCTACCAAAGATGCATAGTCTGAGTAGATAGGACACAATTATGTTCTATCTCATTAGAAAATTGAATAAGTGGGCCTATAGACATATTTTGGAAGAAGTTGAGAATATTGTATTTGTTTTGAATCTTTATATTTGTAAAAACTTTGAGAGGTCATCATGGCCTAGGACGGGAATCTAATTCTACTTAGAGGTGAGTCCCATCCTTTATATATTATAAACTGCAATCCCTTATAGTGGTCAAAATTTTGTATGTAAATAAACTCTATTAATATTGAATGTAAATTTCATTATTTTTATTAGACTAAGTTTTGTTTATTTATGAATTTAGTCCATCATTTTTAGCTTTAAAGTAAATTTGATGCTACAAAATTAATGGTGTGCTTGGTTATTTAAAATGACTGTAGTAGTTGAAATTTACATGGTAGTTTTAACTCATTTATGAAATTTTATTTTATTTCTAACACATAATTGATATACTTAAAGTTATATATTATATTTGAAGAACTTATGTGTAACTTACTATAGGCCCTTTTCTGTGTTTACCTTTAGTGAATAACTTCTTGAGGTAATAATTTACATTTGTTGTCCTTAAACTCTCACCCCATGTAATGATGATTTTGATCCCCCAGTGAAACTTAACACATAATGGTTTAATTATGGCTAGGAACAAAACTTAATTATTGAAGAATTAGTACCATTTAGATCTTGGAAACATCATTTTCTACCTTGCCCTACTTCCCTTTTTTGTGTTTGTTTTATGAATCTAAACAAGTCCATCCCCTACATTTAAAATTTGGTAAAGTGAAACCAAATAATACTCATGATTAAAATTGTTTCAAGGTCAGGGTTTTAATCACTATGTCAAACTGGTATCAAACCCTCCATGGTAGAATTTCATCTCTTAGAGACTTATTTCAAGTAGGCTACATAATGGAGCCCAATACTTATAGTTATGACTTGGATTGAATTAGCCTCAATCCTAAAATGGAGAATGAAAGTACCTTATTGTCCCAAAGTTAATCTTGAATACCTACTCTCATAAATGTTTTAGGATAAGATTTTTGACTAGACAAAACTTGGTGCTGGAAGGAGGGCTCTCAAAGAGATATTACCATAAATAATCATCTCCTTGAAAGGATATTTTTTTACGTGCATCTTGTTTCTCTTCATTTACATTTTATCCTTGATGTGTGCTTTGAATTCACAAAAAAATTATCAAACCTCAAGGAAGGTTGGTAAATAAAACTTAGCCCACTGATCTACCCTACAACAATCTATAGCCTACTCCCTAGATCACCAGATCTAGGTCCCATCAAGGAAAACTATTTTTTTCCCTTGTAATTCTTGTTAGCCAAAATTTGGCTACCATGAATGAGTATCATTAAAAAAATTGATTCAATTGATCTTAACTTTGTTGATATCCATTATGAAGGTCTTATATTGGTCATTAATGGTATAATATGATAGGTAGTGTGTCTTGCCTTGGCAACTTACAAGGTCATTTAAGATGGTCTAGTGAGTAGCAAGCTTAAGTCACCTGGTCTTGTCATCAAATGGTCATTCATTATGGTCCTATTTATGTTTTTAGAATTATTTAAGGCAAGTTTGAGAAATTTAAGGTTAGGATTGAAATAAATTCAATGAATAATAATTCTTAAGGAGGTAATGTGGGGACCCTTCAAAGAATAATTATGAACTAAAGTTGACCAAATTGACCAAGGAGCAAAATTATCTCTTTGTAATTACCATTAATCATATTTTAACATCCAAATTTAGAGTTATTGAAATATCTAAAAGGAAAGATAAGTGTGAAGAATTTTGGTAGACTTATCCACATCTATACAAGTTAGGGGAAGCATAATAGTCACCTATTTTATCATCTCGAATAGTTCCAAAGGGTAAAACATGTAGAATCTTTAAAAAACATTTTTTTGGAGGAATTTTATAGAGGTTTCATGTTTATGGGAAATGTTAAAAATTGTAAAAGTATTTTAAGATCTAAATCCATGAAAAAAGTGGAGCTACAGAGTCAAACAAGGTAGAAAACCCATTCTTTTCTCTATCAATCTTTTTGGTAGCCTCAAAAGGCTAATTGGTTTATGGATAGTACTTTAAGGAGAGAGAAATTTGGAAATATATATATTAGGAGTATGGGACCATAATTACCTTTCAATTTTTGGTATTTCTTGTCTGTTTTGGCTCCTTATATTTATGAACAATTGTTAAGAAGTTAAGGCTACAAAAAAGGACTTAACCCCATCAGGGTCAGTTTTCTCCAAATGTAAGGTTTTAAAGTTGAATAATTGAATTAATATGATTATTAAATGTATATTAAACACTAAATTACAATATAATATCATGTCCTCTTAATTATCCTCATGTTCATTATTGGTGTAGTACTAAATAGGCTTGATTTACTAGTTTGAACAAGACAATAAAGTTTGAAGAAGTTATGAGGTGTATTGGTGCATATAATGAATTAATGAGGTGTATTTAAGTTTTTAAAACATTATAAATATACCTAGAAACTATAAAATCATCATTATATAAATGGAATTCAAGAAAGATAGAGAATGATGGATGCACAACTGGGTTGTTTAAATTGAAAGACATGGCTGAGAGAAACCTTGTCAAACATGAATGTGTTTTTATTGTCCATTATTATTTAAGGAAAATAAACATATGAATATATAATTTAATATAATTATCAATATTTTTCATGTTCTAAACCATTGGAGTCAATATTCAAGGGTTTTTCTTCAAGCTTAGAACAAAGAGGAGACTCTGGACCTATAGGTCTATAGAGCTGTAGGTTAACATTGTCATCAAATGGTTTCATTAGAAAGTGTATATGACCTATTTAATACATAATAGAACATATTTTATCCTTTTAAAAATCTATAAAATACTCTAAACCCAACCTTTCTAAAGCTAACAGTGAGAGAAGGATGTTAAAAAATACACAATGTAATGTAAATAAGACAGCCTATGCTCCTACAAGAAACAAAAATCTATGTTGCCTTAATAGACTTAAATTTAACCTTATAAAGGTTA
The DNA here is from genome assembly GCA_037957365.1 of Torreya grandis. Taxonomy (NCBI): domain Eukaryota; kingdom Viridiplantae; phylum Streptophyta; class Pinopsida; order Cupressales; family Taxaceae; genus Torreya; species Torreya grandis. Next base: position 1,350,981 of record JARHVA010001206.1, read on the forward strand.
TATAAGATATATATAATCACACTAAATATCTATGAGGGCTCAAAATTCAACTCACCTTACATTTAAAGGGAATATGTGACGTAGGATGGACTGAGTGAGCTCAAAAGGAGAACTATGAAGGTCTCAAGTGAAGATTCAAGGTCTTTGGAATAAATTTTAAAGAATAAAAGCATTTGAAAAATTATTCAATATTGATTTAATATTTCATCATTTTTCATTTGGGATTAATATGACAAAATAGGAATAAGAAGGTTTTGGACCAAATGAATGCCTACAAGCCTGTCAACAGGTAGTAAAATAAAAAATCATGTTGGTCATGACTTGTTTGAGGAAAAAAAGTTTTAAAGGGTAAATATAATCTGTGAAGTGAATTTAAATATTGTGAAAAACATCTCGACAAAGATAAACTAGCTTAGATAAACCAATTTGGTAAATAGACAGTCAAAAGGCCTAAATGAGCGCCTATAGCCTATTTGTAAACTATATAATCAAAATTACATATGGTGTGTTAGAGGTACAATAAATAAGAGTTGGGGTGAATTAGTGAGCCCAAATAATCAAAATTTAATTTTAATACTTTCAAACACTTAATTAGTTATGATAATCATTCATGAAGCATACACATCATTCATAGTAATGAACAAGAGAGACAATGCAAGATCAATCACATACCACATGCCATACATGGGAAACCATCTTAGGGAATAAAACCCACTGGAAAATGTAATTGGACTATTATCCTATAATAAAAAGAACCAATTTAGTCTAGATGTAACTAATCAAGGAACTACACTCCCTATTTAGTGAGACTACAATCCCACATGGTGCTGCCACATCTATCTAACTAAGCGATAATAATAACTAGACTATTAGCAATTTTTACCCTGACAAGAGGCTAAAACCAACTTAGATGTTAGTATACCACAATGACACCTATGAACACATCCAACTTTTCACTGATGTCTTTAACACCTGATGAATGACCTCTAATTATCACTCTTCACTCTTACTCATACTTATAAACTATGAACACTATTAGGCTAGTAGAATTATGACCAATAGGTCATATACATAGTCCTAAAACTAATATAATATTAAACTCATCCTTAGGGAACTCTACCCTTCCCTTGATCCATAAAAAACACACAAGCCTCTCTCAAATCTCTTCCAAGTCTCTCTCATAAAGTCTAGAAATCACCAACTTTGATTTCATTATTTATAGAGCATACTTGATAATCATCACCTTGGTTTGAAATTATTAATGTATTAACCCTTAATACATATATCATAAAAATAAATATCTCAATACATTATTCATAGGTTGGCTATAGCATCTATGGGTCATGCTTAAGCAACTACACCTTTTAATAAGGCCCTTGTAGCCTGTATAGGTCTCATGTGAACCCATTCTCTCCCTTTAGCACTTCATCAAACAAAATAAGAACACATAACCACTATAAAAATCATTGACCCATTATATATGATCTATAGTTCCTTATTAAGTTCCAAAAACCAACATAGTACCCTTTTGCTTAAGCATAAATCACTCAAACAACATTTTTTCCACACAGTCATTATGAATGAACACATTCTAACCTTATAAACCATTTTTCATACTATATACAAATGGTAAAACCTTTATAATTCACATAGATAATCCTTATGGATTTTGAAACACTCCCCAATATCCAATTAATCAAGATATATTGAAATAACATCAAAACAAGCTTGAATAAATCTCTCAAGTCACTTATAGAACATTAAAAAACATATTCAACTTCAGAGCACCATATCTTTGTATATACACACTTATAGATCTTCAAATACATATTTATATATGTTCCTTGGATTCTTCTACTACTTTTATTTTTATTACGTGAGAAAATTCTACCTGGATTGAAAGATATGATCCAAAAACCATAGACTAGTTTTTCCTTTGCAAATTCAAATATTCAAATATAAATAGTCACATTTAACCTTTGAACATAATTATCTCATCTTATTTCCAATCATATTTTGATAAATATCACATAATTTATCTTTTCAAAAGTTTAAGACATAGGCACCAATGCTCAAACATTAAACCTCAGTTAGTTGACCTCATTTCATGCAATCTGAAAACTTTGACTCAATGCACTCCATCGATCTCTATAGATCAACTAGGTCTTTAACTATCAATGCTCACCATTCGATAAATCTATATGAACACATTATCTCTATTATATCCTTATATTTTACCTTTACTTAGTCTTTAAACATGATGCACTTATCCTCATCTCATTGTTTTTTGACTTCTTGGAGCAATGCACAATGTCAATCTTGCTCAAACTTTAAATTGTGTAGAAATTACTAAGGGAGCCTTGCTTATCTACTTGAGTAGCCATTTTTGATACTTAATAAATTATTATGTGATTCAATTAATGATCTTAAATTTAGACCATATGATCTCCTTATATAGGAGAATATAACCATGTGACAAACTACTCTTGAAGCCTTTATATGTGCAAGATATATCTCTATTAAAATTTCTTCTCAAAATATTCTATCACAAAGCCAAACATGCTTATAATTTTTTTGGGGGACCAAATTTTATCCTACATAAAAATTTTCATGCTTTAGCACATGATCTAAAATTTAGTGTAAATAAACTAGGCTCAAAATTGAACAAACCCATATGATCACCCTCTCCTAAAATTTCCACACGTGTGAGATATTCCAACATCAAAATTATTACTCAACTCTTTCTTACCCCATTTGGATTTGGCTAAGTATGGTAAAATATTGTCAGAATTCTTGGGATCCCAACTTTGCACTTGAATATCTTTTGATGCACTTAGTTGCATGATCTAAGAATTAGTGCATAGAAACTAAGTGCAAAAATGAGCAAATTCATATGATCATTTTATCTTGACACCTCCACTAATGTGAATTTTTACTTCATCAACATGCTTACTTATCTTTTCTTGATCCCTTTTGAAATTTTTTTCTAAGTATGGAAACATAGTGAATTTTGTATGAGTAGCCAACTTTGTGTCCTCATATCTTTAACTATGATTCATCACATAGTTTGAGATCTAGAAAATAATAAATAGGAACTATGTGATCACAACCATATGAACAAATCCCTTAGATTAATTCATATGTGGAAATAGTGATATCATCAAACTACCTACTTGGATTTTATACCACTAGACCTAAAGTGTCTAGATGAAAACTATGGAAAACTAGATGAATCACACTTATGCACATAAGCACTCAAACCATAGAAAACATCTTAGGGACATATTTAACATATTTAAATCATTCTTAACAACCCAGATATCACCCTGCTTGAAGGCTTGATAGATTTGGCTTTGAAACCTTCACACCTAGACTAACATTGGAATGATGTGAGGTATGGAACACCTAGAACTCAAACCAAACCTCTATATTTTGGTGAGGTTAGCTCATATAATGTATAAATTTACATTTTTTACTAAACTATTGATTGTTGAGATGAAAATGGGGAGAAGGAAACTAAAATGGAAATCCTACTTTACTGTTAGTGATACACTTGTATTACTGGTTCATGCACTCTATTTTATATCCTAAAACATTTATTAGACAAGTAAATATTGAATCTAAAACTCCAAATATCTCCTACACATTAGTATTTAGTGTAGATGTTTTATCATGTGATCAAATCCTAAGGGAAATGATGGAATAGGCCTAATTTAAGGCACTAACTAGCAACTTATATCCATTTTAAGAATAGCCAAAAGACATCAAACACTAAACATGACCTACATAATCTAACAAACTAGTAGCTAGGTGAGAATCAAGAATTAACAAGGGAGAAATTTATACCACATATGCAAAAAAATTGATATTACACACTATAATAGCATAATTAAATCTAAAACAATCATTTTATTTATCTAAAAAGGTTACAATACTCAATCTTGGTAGAGTCTAGTCATGCTAAGAGAGGGATGGATTATAATGAAAAAGCTTAAAAAACCAATAATATATATCCAAAAGGAAAGAATCTAGATAATGTGGTGTATAATGGAGACAAGGATTAGAATTTATTTATTTATTTAACTCAAGACAAAATCCATTTACAATATTAAATCAAGTCCTTAAATATCTTCAATGTCTTCAAAATATTCATAATCCTTAATCTTGGCATAGAAAATAAGGTGGTGGGCCCTTGATGAGTTTTAAAAACCTATTTCATATAAATATAAACCAATATTGGTCTTTATTTCATTTGAATTGATATAGAGTTGAAGCATAACATGAAGGAAACCTTCTTGCATGAGATGACATGGAACTAGATAACTAGTAAGGAATAGTCAACTCTATTTTAAATCGAACATGCATGAAGTGGCACTTGAGTTAATGAAAATGTGCATGAATATATATGGTAATATTAGATATTAAATTTGGAACCTTTATTTTTAAATATTTTATATCCAATCTTCAATGCGAAAATTCAAATTTGATTGATAAGATAGGCTTATTAAGCCAACTAGGCCTAGTAGACGATTTGCGCATTTGAAACTCCATAGGACCTCCATAAAACACCATGAAACCTCTTGAGGTATTCAAATCATAAATATATGGTAATTTATTCATTTTTACATCTTAAATATCACCATTGGAGACTTTCAAAACTCACACATGGGTTAGAAAGAACCTTGATCCTGCATTTTGCTCTTGGTAGCTTCATCTTGCTCATGCTTGTGAGCTTGTCTAGCATATTGGGAGAAATTTTCACCATTTTTTCACACATGAGGACATCATACACCTAAAAAACACCATATTATCTCTAAAAAATCTCCCACAAAGCCTCTTGAATTCATCTTTAAGCTTCTTATTTCATGAATTTACCTACTACTACTTCATTTTGGCTTCTAGGCTCATTTTTCGGAAATATGTAGAGGTGATAACATCAAAAAAATGTATGAAAAAGAGATATCATGATTTTATAATTATTTTCAATAGGTTTCATGTCTATTTGAGGGCATTATAATTTTTTTGGGAAAATAGCTCTCTTAGAAGGATTTTGGGAGGGTTTTAGACAAGCTTAAGGTCTTAAGCTTTGTTCATATAGTTGAGGGAATTAAATGAACTAATTATAACTATAATTAACTCTTACCCCTCTAACTATATTTACCATCTTAACTTCTAATGGAGCTTTTCATGTATGATACAAGCATATGAAGTTGTCTCTTTATAAGTATTCTTGGAATCGAGAAAGTTAATTGGAGCCTTTTGATCCTAAAACTTTGATTTAAATCCTAATAAGGATTAAAAACCATTATGAATACTTAATAAACATTATCACATTAATTTTAAGTCATCATCCACTCTTTAATTTTATTTATACACCTTGAGCAGGGTATGTAGGGCTTTTAAGCCTTTAGAGCTTTTCAAAGATTTTAAATCATTTATAACGACAATGTGCTTTAGACTTTATCTATTTAATAAAAATTTCTTAATTATATTATTGTCAATACCCCCTACATCCTAGAGTGTCTCTCAAACATGTATTTCATGACTATTCTATCCTAAATATAGATCTACTACCTTGAAGCTTTAATGAAGGTTTTTTGGATATGTTTGGGTAAGCAAGGGCCTATAGGTCTATTTTAGGCATGAAGGATTCATCACATTAATTTAAAAGATATCTTACACCTATAAATATGACCTCAAACCTATCTTTCAACTTCTTAGACCTTATTCACGAAGGAAGGGCATATATCAATCAAGGCCAAAACCTGAGTTTGTAGATTTAGGCCATCTACAGATGCATATTTTAGGGTATAGGTTACAAATTTTAAGTGTAAAGACTCAAACCTGCACATGAAAGTGTCTTATTAATAATTTAACTTCATGAAAATGTTAAATAATTAATTTATTATCCTTTGAAGTGATCTTGGTTCTCCTTACTATAGGTGGACTTTTTAAAAGGCATAGACATGTAGAATGAGGATATACTTGACTGTAGGGTATCTTCTTTGAAGCTTGTCCATACTTTTCAATCACGATAACTGACTAAGGTAAGCCTTCATTAAGTTTAATCTCTTGATTGAAAATTCTTAGTTGAACCTCCCTGAGGTTTCCTTGTTAACCTTATACCTTCTTGAAAGTAGGTGAATACACCTACATGCCTGTAAGTGAATACAAGGCACTATAGGTTATTCCCCAGATTCTTTGAAATAACTGATCACTAGACCAGTACTATTTGTATTATTGGTTGAGGATATAATTTATGTGCACCTAATAATGTTTTTAGGGTTTATACAGATTTTGACAAGCCTTTTAAATAACTAAGCCTTTACTATTGTATGTATGATCGTATAGTGGCCTATAGGTTTCATAGTGGGTTGTAGGTGGTCAATTGATATTTTAAGGCCTTTTAAAACTCAGTATTCCATCTTCCCTTTTGAATAATTCAAGAATATTCACAATCAATACTTGATGTCTCTTAAGACTAAAATCCCCCTAAAATAATCAAATAACCTTTTGACTATAGTGTGCTCTAAGGCAGATGTAGGTCTCTTTTTAGCTCATTCCTATAGGTGTATTTAGTGTCCCTTTAGCCCTTCTTTCAATCATCAAGAAGTTTCTACTTTTTAGTTCTATTTAGACAATATATCACAATGTCCATTTATGCATATATGTAACCAAACCTTAGAAGTCCATGATAATAAACCTTAAAATGTCTAAACCATCTTTAATGCACATGACTGTATATGTCATATTTGTATGGATTATATCTAAAATTGACCTTAGATGGGTCATCAAACATGATTTTTGATGATCATGGAGGCTTTTTCTCCATATACCTTAATTAAGGTCTTTCTAGTTGAATCATCATAGCACCTTCATGATTCCAAATTTAGACTATGTAACTACTAGTTGTAGATCATGATTTCTAACTATATCATGATTTTTCCCTAATGTATGTATCCTTTGCTCATGCTTATTATGACCCTTGATCAACCATTATCTTATTTAATAGACCCATATAATGGAAGTGATGTTAGGGTGGTATAAATGAGGATGAAAGATTTTGAAAATGCATGAATAAAGATGGAAAAGAGGTGAAAACATAGTGGGAAAGACATTATTGGCAATGCTATGGGGATGAAAGAGATGGAGGTGGAAGGATGGTTAAGTATCATGATAAGACAAAGAGAAGGAGTGTATGTAAACATGTACACATAATCATCATACCATCATAATTTTGAGGCCATTGGAGGAGGGGAAGAGGGCTAAATTCAAACCTATTATCTATAAAAACCTTAAAATTTGTAAACAAACCTTAACATATGGTAAACTAGGCATCTTTAGGCATTTTGAAAGTATGAATATGAGATTATTGATATTAATATTGGATAATATCTAATAATTATGATTCATAACCATGAAAAACATGATGGAGGACCCTACAAACAAACTTTCTTGAAAACTTGAAGCAACCATCTCACCTATTGACTGTATAATTCACCTTTGAAGCTCATAAACCACAAAAATGGACTCCTCCTAACAAATATCCTTTGTTTAGCCATATTTAATGTGAAAAAGACATAAATAAATATATTATAAGGTAGTTTGGATCCCTAATAAGCTTCACCAACTTGAATTTTACTAAAATGATGCCCTAGTAAGGAGAAACTGAAGAAAGCCAATTGCCCTTCTAGTTGCAAGGCTACATAAATTAAGCTATCTTCAACTTGATGGCTCATGATCCTAGAAAATTCATTTAAATAAACACTTGGTATATTATTAATATCTTTTAATCTAGTTTTTTCACCATAAAAATTAAAAAAGTACTCTCCTCCAATAGTCGATACCATCAAAAAACTTGCAAGAATGTCTTTTTATGCAAAATCTCTAATTAGATGGAATAGACCTATTTAGGTCTAGTATGGATATCAAATACCATAAAATTATTGATAAATCCTACTCATATCTTTAAATTAATAGCCCCTATCCCTTCGATATGTAATCTATATGTAATTCATACTATTTCTTGAGAATGAGAAAAATAAGCCTTATTTTGGCCTTTAAAAGCTAACTCAAGTCTTTACCACTTGAAAAAGATGAATTTAGAAGGAATATGTGCCATAACATGAAAAAGTAGACCTTTTTAACCTTTTCCTATATTTTAAATTGGAATTTTGGCATGTGTGGGGTAATTTGGAGGACTTTTTGGCTTAAAAAGTATATTAAACCACCTTTTCAAGATTGGGAACTTTGGACATAAGATAAAGTCATATTTTTTAATATTATTAATGGAAAATTGGATAATTTAATGACTTTTCTAAAATAAATTATGACATTTAAAAACTGAAAACATTCCTTTATAGGTAAAAATACCTAGTATGACTAGCTATAAAGGGTTGTTGACTAGATTTTATAAAGTTTCATGCTATAAGGGTAGTAATTTAGCCTTGACAAGTAAAATTACTAAAAATTTTGATGACTCTCAGGGATTAACCAACCTACTAGTCAAAATAATTCACTAGATTCCATTGGCAAATAATCTCTTTTAGGATTTGTAACATGTTTCCTAACTATGACTGAACAAGGTTGAAGGGAAACTACAACTAAACTAGAAAGAAATAACAACTAATCTATGTAATATAAGGAAACAATAAAAGGGAAGAAGATTGTTGCTTATGCTACTCACTTATTGCAACAAAACAAACCTAGACCAGCCAACCTAAATTGACAAGCTTTCCTTTAGGATCAAATAAAAATCTATTTGGTCCACCATCAAACCTTGAAACATGATTGCTTCCTTTTGATGGCATATTCATTTAGATAGGAGAACTTGGATATTCATGTCTTGTTGATGATGCAGATGGACCTCAAAATTCCATTCTTAGGTGCATGGATTGAAGATATGGATTTAGGATCCAATCATCTTCATCCCATATTCTTTTTTATTTAATCAAAAATGATAACTCTACCTCATTCATAGGCTGATTATGATTTAACACATTCTCATTCAATGATTTTATTAGCAATTCAGCTAGTATACTTGGAATGATATCTTCATTAGACTCCATTTTAGGTAGTACTTTATCAAAGTCTTTATATTCTTGATAAGTATTTAGACTTTGCTAAAATTCTTTAATTTATTCCTAGTGAATATCTACAATAATAATTATTATAAGACATTCTTTAATCTACATATGAGGTGGAGATGGACTATTAGACTTTGCACAAAAATTTGATAAGTCATCCTACTTTTGCTAGTCGTAATTTTGCTCATGAGGCTACTCTTCTTGGATCACCTTCATCTCCTCTCTTTGTTTTACTATTTATTAAATGGATTTACATAAAATAAAGGACTTTGGCTTTTGAGGAGAGAGGATTGGAGGTTGAAATATCTCATATTGGCTCTTGACTTCAACATCTTGGATTATGCTCAAATGTTCTTTCTCCATCGACTATTATACCTGATACCAAGTCATGAACTTGGGTTTATAAAATTATTGAATTGGACTTGTGGAAACTATGGGTGTGAAAGAATAAAATTGTTGCTATGTTGCCTTTGTAGCTACCATTAAATAATGAAGATGCTAATTTACAAGATCAATTTACTTGGCTAAATTAGACTTAAAATCATGTATTAGATCATTGGGGATTTCTTCCTACAAAATATAAGATGTAAGATCCTATAAGATATGTACAATCTAAAAATTAGACTTCTTATAACAAACTTATTCAAGTTTTTGAGACCTCTCTTGGATAGCCTTCCAAGTAGGAAAGTTAGGCAAGGTTTGGATTGACTCTTGAGGTTTGTGATAAAAATTATTTTGTTGATCATAAAGGGAAAAGGGTAGTTGTATGGGAACATACTTTTGACTAAGATGACCTTGGGGTTTCTCATAAACTGCTAGCCTCTCTTCAGTGCTTAGTATTGGACCACCTATGTCTAAAATATTAGAACTAGACTTTGAGTGACCTTACCTTATGAAATTTACACATACCTCTTTAGTCTACTATAATTTAACTCTCATGTTTTAAATTTCATGATTGGAAACCTCATATCCATATCTCTTCTCAGTATTTATGCTTATCATCTATTTCTCATAGCCAAATAAAGTTTTCTTAAAGCTTGATATGGATTTATTTGGGACTTGATTGGGCTAATCAAGAGGATATAAAGACTCACGATAGTGGTTATAACACTATTATGAGCTTTCATACTACTGATAAGGATATATATATACTCATCATATGGCTAATATGGCTCATGATATGATTGATATGATATGATTGATATGAGTCATGAGGATCATACTAGAATTGTTAGTAAGGAGAAGAATGACAATATTCTTTTCTATAGGCTTCCATATCCTAAAAAATCATGAATATAACTAAAATTATGAATAAAAATTAACAACCTAAATATAAGGGCTATAGGAGTACTAGAAAATGGCTTTGTAGATGAATTTGTTGTAAAATTACACTCTTATGGCTAAATTTGTGTCCCACTGAGTGTGTGAGAATTGTTAGCTACCCACATAGCACCCTGCTTGAAAGCTTGATATATTTGGCTCTAAAAGCTTCACACTTGGACTAACATTGGAATGATCTAAGGTGTGGGACACCTAAAACTCAGACTAGACCTCTATATTTTGGTGAGGTTATCTCCTCTGATGTATCACTTTGCACTACTTACTAAACTACTAATTATTGGGATGAAAATGTGGAGAAGGAAATTGAAATGGAAATCCTAATTTACTGTTGGTCATAAACCTATATTATTGGCTCATCCACTCTATTTTAAATCCTAAAACATTGATTAGACAAGTAAAGACTAAATCTACAACTCCAAATATCTCCCATGCATCATTATTTCATGTAGAGGTTTTATCTGGTGATCAAAGCCTGAGGGAAATGATGGAATAGGCTTGATTCAAGACACTAACCAACAATTTATATCCACTATAAGCTTAGATAAAATACATCAAACACTAAACATGATCTACATAATCTAACAAACAAGTAGCTAGGTGAGAATTAGGACTTGACAAGGGAGAAATTTCTACCACATATGCAAATAAAATTGATATTACACACTATAATAGCATAATTAAATCTAAAATAGTCATTTTATCTATCTTAAAAGGTTAAAAAACTCAATCTTGAAAGATTCTAATCATGCTAAGAGAGAGATGGATCCTAATGAAAAAGCTTAAAAAGCCAACAATATATATCCAAAAGGAAAGCCTCTAGAAAATTAGGCATAGAATGGGGAAAAATATTACTCTTGCTTTATTTAGCTCAAGATAAAATCCATTTACAATATTAAATCAAATCTTTAAATATCTCCAAAGTCTTAAAAACATGTATAATCCTCAATCTTGGAGTAGAAAGTAAGGTGGTAGGCCCTTGATGAGTTGTCAAAACTTATTTCATGGAAATATATGCCAATATTGATATTTATTTAATTTTAAGTGAGATGGAGCTGAAGAATAACATGAAGGAAAGCTTCTTACATGAGATGACATGGAACTAGCTAACTAGTAAGGACTAGTCAACTCCCTTTGAGCTAAACATGCTTGAAGTGACACTTGAATTCTTTAAAATATGAATGAATATCTATGTTAACATTAGATAGGTATCATTTAAACTCCATTTTAAACTATTTTATAGCCAATATTCAATGGAAAAATTCAAATTTTATTGATAATATAGACCTATTAAGCCAACTAGGCCTAGTGGTCTATCTTGGCACTTGATAATCCATATGACCTACACAAATCACCATAAAACCTCTTGGAGTATTTAAATCAGAAATATATGGTAATTTACTCATTTTTACATATTGTACATCACCATTGGAGACGTGCAAAACTAAAATAAGGGTTAGAAATAACCATGATCTTGTATTTTGCTCTTTGTACCTCAATCTTGCTCATGCTTGTGAGCTTATCCAGCATCTTGGGAGACATTTTCACCATGATTTTCCACATGATGACATCCTCTACCTAGAAACAAACATATTATCTTTGAAAATCTCCCACAAAACCTCTGCAAGTCACCTTAAAGCTTTTTATTTCATGAATTTATGTTATTACTTCATTTTGGCTTTTAGGCTCATTTTTGGGAAATTTGTACAGGTGATGATGTTAGGAAAAGGTATGAAAAGGAGGTATATGGATTTTATAATGATGTTAAATAGTTTTTATGGAAATTTGAGTGAATTTTAAGGCATTATAAATTTTTTTTGGTAAATAGCTCTCTTAGAAGGGTTTTAGACTAGCTTGATGTCTTAAGCTTTATTCATATAGATGAGGGCATTAAATGAACTCATTTCAATTATGATGCACTGTTAGATGACCCATCTAACTATCTTGACAAATTAATCTTCCCATATTTATTTTAATGTGCTATAAAAGCATATGAAGTTGTTTCTTTATAAGCATTCCTGGGCTTGAGAAAGCTAATTAGAACCATTTGATTCTAGAAGTTTGATTTCAAGCCTAAGAAGGTATCAACACCCTTAAGAACACTCCATACCCAAAATTACATGAATTTAAAGTGATCATCCACTCTATATTTTTATTTAGACACCTTGAGAAAGGTATGTAGGGATTTTAAGCCGTTAGGCTTCTTTGAGGTTTTGACTTCATTTCTACCAGCAAGGTGTTGTAGACATTTGCTATTCAATAAAAATTTCCTGATGATATTATTAATATCACCCCTACATCTTGGGGTGTGTTTAAAACATGTATTTCTTCACAATTCTATCCCAAGGATGGACCTACTACCTTGAAGATTTAATGAAGATTTTTTGGATATGTTTGGGTAAGCAGGGGCATGTAGGTCTATTTTAGGCATGAAGGTTTCATCACATTTATTTTAAATATTCCTTACACCTATGAATATTTCATCAAACATTTCTTTTAACTTCTTATACTTTATTCACCAAGGAAGGACTTAGATCAATCAAGGCCAAAACTTGAGTTTTTTTATTTAGGCCATCTACAGATGCATCTTTGAGGATGTAGGTTACAAATTTTAAGTATAAAGACTAAAACCTACCCTTGAAAGTGTCTTCTTTATACTTGAACTTCATGAAAATTTTAAATCATTACTTGATTATCCACTCAAGTGATCATGGTTCTCATTACTATACATGGACCTTTTGAAAGGCATAGACCTATAAAATGAGAATATACTTGAATGTAAGGTATCTTGTTTGAAACTTGTCCATTCTTTGCAATCATGATAATTGACTAAGGTAAGCCTTCCTTAAGTTTAATCTCATGATTTAAAATGTTTAGGTTGAAACTCCCTGAGGTTTCCTTTTTGACATTATACCTTTGTGAAAGTTGGTGAATACACTTACAGGCCTATAGGTGCATACAAGGCACTATAGGTTATTCCTTAGCTTCTTTGAAATAATTGACCACTAGACTAGTACTCTTTAGATTCTTGGTTGAGGATATAAGGTTTATACACCTACTAGTGTTTTTAGGGTTTTTTAAACATGTTACTATCCTTTTAAATAACTAATCCTTTACCATTGTAAGTATGATTGTATAATGGCCTGTAGATTTCATAGTTGGCTATAGGTGGTTAATTAATCTTTTAAGGCCTTCTGAAAATTAGTATGTCATCTCCCCTTTTGAATACTTCATGAATATGTACAATAAATACTTTATGTCTCTTGAAACTAAAATCCCACTAAAATAATCAAAGAACCTTTTGACTGTAGTGTGCTCCAAGGTAGTTGTAGGTCTATTTTTAGCTCATTATTATAGGTGTATTTAGTGTACTTTAGGCCTCCATTCAAGCATCAAGAAGTTTCCCCTTTTGATTTCTATTTAGACAATATATCACACTATCCATTTATGCATATATGTAACCAAACCTTGGAATTCCATGATAAGAAACCTTAAAATGTCTTAACCTTCTTCAATGCACGTGACTATATATGTCATATTTGTATGGATTATATCTAAACTCGAAGTAAGCATCTTTCCTCTTGACTATACAATTCACCTTTAAGGCTCATAAACTATAGAAATGGACTCCTTGTAACAAATTTACTTTATTTAACCATATAAAATGCTAAAAATACTTGAAGAAAGCCATGAGAACGTAGGTTGGATCCTTGAGAAGTTTCATAAATTAGAATTTTCTTAAAATGATGCCTTGGTAAGGAGAAACTAAAGAAAACCTATTGCCCTTCTAGTTGCAAGGCTAAAAAAATTATCTTATCTTCAACTTAATGGCTCATGATCTTGGAAAATATAATTGAATAACCTCTTGATCCATCAAGAATCCCTCTGAATATAGTTTATTCACCCCAAAATTTAGATTTGTACTTTCCTCTAATAGTCTATACCATCAAAAAACCTATAGGCATGTCTTTTGATGCAAAATATCAAATTGGAAGCAAGAGATCAGTTTAGGGATATTATAGAAATCAATTAATATATAATTATTATTGAATCTTGCTCATATCCTAACTTGACATCCCCTAACCCTTATATATGTAATCTATACTCTTTCTTGAGAATGAGAGAAATATGCCTTATTTTGGCCTTTAAAAGCCAACTCAAGTCTCCATCTCTTGAAAAAGAAGACTTTAAAAGGAAAATATGCCATAACATGTAAAATTATAACTTTTTAACCTTTTACCATATTTAAAATTGGAAATTTTTAATGTCTATGGTAATTTGGGGGACTTTTTGGCTTTAAAAGTATATTAAACCACCTTTTTAAGATTGGAAACTTTGGACTTAAGCTAAAGTCATATTTTTGAATTTGATTAAAGGAAAATTAGATAATTTAATGAATTTTTTGAAATAAATTATGACATTTGAAAAATTAAAACCTTAATTTATGGGTAAAAATACCTGGTTTGACCAACTACAAAGGGTTATTGACTAGATTTTAGAAAGTTTTGTGCTATAGGTGTAGTAATTTCACCTTGATAGGTCAAATTACTAACAATCACCATACTCATGCTTGAACATATTTAACCATGAAAAATCTTCATATGAATTAATAATACCTCAATAATACTAGGAAAACAATATTTCACATTTTTTCATTGTCACATAGACTATCAAGACACTTTATCCACTCACTAGGACACCTCCATGTCATCACCATGATATCATTGACAATACTCTAACATGGTGATGTGGAATGAATTTTTGGATGATAAATAGAGGTAAATAATATCATGAATAAACATTATAATATTTTTCAAGAATGCTAATTTTTTTAATATTTCCAATTGAAAAAGACACACTCTCATAGTTACAGTCATGAAGCTTAAATATAAACTTATAGGTCTGTCATAGGAAAATGGAGGAAGAACATATTTTTGATTATTTTATAATATGATATATGGTTTTTATTTGTTTATGAAATTTTTAGGATAATAAATATGATCAAAATTAGTAGGATAAATTCAATGTTATGGTATAATACTCAAAAAACATAAATAGTGCACCTATAGGCCCAATGGACAATTTCAAGTATGTCTCCAAACGTTTGAAGATAACATGTGTTTAGTTTATTGAGTTTGGGTTTATATGGTTAGTAAAGGTGTGTGGGGTCATATAATAAGAATAATTATAGGATATAAACCTTTTAATATGGATATAAACTCATAAAATGATCGCTAGGGCTCAAATGCCAAAATTGCTCTCAAACCCTCATTAAGGGACATATCAGGGTTGAAATTTTTTGAGAGGTAAAATGACTTTGATAAGTGTTAGAGGAATCCATATGAGTAATTTATTGGATAATCATTATAGGAATCCATATGATTAATTTAAGACCTCTTATAACCTCTCCCAAGTATAAAACTAATAGTTGAAAGACCTTTTAGACCAAAACACTCCCTCGACCTATTAGAACAAGCTAACAGTGTTTGAAATGGTCAATTTACTCACATTGGAATTTAAATAAGAAGATGCATGGAAAAAATTTATGTTACGAGGTTTTTATGGACCCTATTAAATCTTATTTTGTGGTATTGGTCAAGATATTTATGAACTATCCTTAAAAAGGTTACACACTTAAAACCATTATAAAACCTTACAAATGACCCAATGATTATGTTTTCTCCTAAAATGGATTCAAATGATTTTTTTTGGATTTGAAATTATTATGGTGAATTATTTAGGTCTAATAGGCACATACATGTTCCATTTTTTGGCATGTGTTGGCTAATATTGTATATAAACTTGCATATAAATGAATGTTGTAGCCCTAAAAATGTAAGTTTTGATGGGTTTTCATGAAATTTGACTATATAAGACCTAATGTGATCCCTTGAAACCAAATATGACATAGATAATATAGGTAAATATGCTTATAAATTCTACTAATAAGGTTTATAGTGATTGAAACACCATTCGTATGGTTGAAGACACCTTTGTGGTAAGTAAGTATGCCATCAAACGATCATAATAGACCTAATGTGCTTTTTTATAAATATTAGAGATGGTTTTGAGATTGAAAAAGGGTATAATGATTATTTATGGGGTGATTAAGAGGTGGTAAAGATATGATAGTCTTTAAGTAAAGGACTAAGACTAAGATGAAGGATAGATTCACCATTGTGGTCTTCACATAAATCAAGGAAGCTTTTCAATTAAAGACACATGAGACTTCATTTTCAACCTCAACAAGTTGAGAGATATTGAAATGGCCTAAGAGGGTGTTGTAAATATCTAAAAAAACATGATCAAGGGTGACACATGTCAAATACATAGACTTGTAACTCCTTCTAAACCAAGAATGTATATTTTCATGAATGAGGTTGATGAATCATCCTATAAGGTGAAGAGTCACTATATGCCACCCTTGATGAAGGAGAGGATAATATCAAGTGCACACATGTTGATATAAGAATTAATAACTACCTAATTGGATACTTTCTTTACTGTAATTGGCTTCCTCATTAGATGATATTTTTTAGGTGACTCTCTTATTCTTCTCTTCTCTCTCCTCATTATCTTCTATATATATGTCTAATTTTGGCATAAAATGTATCCTTGACTTGAGTATGGTGAATCCATGATCCTTTTTTAATCCATTGAATTAATAGATAAACTTAAGTTACCTTATCTTATGATTGTATTTTAGTGTTCATGTATGAATGAATGATCTTGTTTAGTGTTGATTAACTTCAACTTGACATGTTGTCTCATTATCTCACCTATATTCAATTTCAACTCACTCTTGAAAGTCATATGGGGTGTTTAAGTAGTCTTATGAAGGTTAAGTGATGCAATATCTCATTAGTATCATTTATAAATCTTTAAAACTAGTCCTCCTTACCTAATCATCATCTACCACCATCATATTTAAATACTGATGTAAGATGAGTAGACAATGAGTAGTGTATGAATATACCAATTTTATGTTCATTGTGTATTATAAAATGTGTGGTAGTGGTCAGTAATTTGATGCATCAACTCCTTAGTTTAGTTTAATTTTGGTTCTCTCTACCTTTTTCCTTGTAATTTAATAGGTTTAGTGATAGTCATTAAGTGATGCATCAAAGGATGTGTACCTAATATATAGGTCCAATCAAATATTTAGGTCACCAACAACCAAGGATTCTTCCCATGATATCACTTAATTGAAGAGGCTTGAACAACCTCCTCAAGGGTGAAAATTTTAATGATATCAATTCCATAGGGGAGCCTAATTTGTTGGAAAAATACCCAGACGTATAGTTATTCCCACTAACTCATCCTCCTAGTCTACCCCAAACACACCACCTCTAATGGCTACTGCCATTGCCTAGTTAGTTGGGTTAGCTATCAATGTTCCAAGAGTTATCTATGACCTTCTTAGGTGTAACATAAGAATCCAAGAGGAGGTTAATCAAAATTTAGTATGATAAAACTAATAAAAATACATAGATATATAACACCTCAATCCTAACTACTTAAGGAGGAAGAGAATAATGTAAGTAACAAACAAAATAAGACAAAATAATTATTCTTCACCTTTCCTGTGAGTAATATATGTAAGTTAGTCTTGGAGGAATGTGCTCGATCATGTGCTCAAAAAATATTAGGAGAGGCACATGACTTTGGCCTCTTTTACACCTCTCCTTGTCACTTTTGGCTTGTATCTTCAAATTGGCTTGGCATGTGAATCTATCTCCAATCAATATGGAATTGTAACTTTATCTTAAGAGCTTTGTTAAAAGAGAATGAGGGATCTATTATTTATAGTTTCAAAAACTAACTCTAAATCATGTGTATTAAGGTTATACTTAACCATGGTTAGGTTTAGGAGGGGACAATCAATTAATATTTGGGATAAATATTACATTTATTAAGTATGGCTCTCTATTTGTGAATTTAATGCTTTAATGGAGATATTTTAAATTTCTTGACTCTGAGGATGATGACATCATCATGACCTCATTTTTATTCCCTTTTAAAAAATTGATATTTACTAATTTCACATGGAAATTTCACCTAAGAATTTATTTTGATTTTCTTAGTTAACTAATTTTGCTTAGGTTTTTTGCATTTTAAGAATTGTTTAAGTGTTATGCTTAATGGGTCTAAAGGCCAATTTGTTAATTTGTTAGGTCACAATTTGTCTAGAGATGAATCTATGGGAGGTTATCATTGTGTATAGGATAACACCCCAAATAAGGATGCCTTGACATGATTTTGGGAAACAATGTCTGATGCATAAATGAATTGGGACATTTAGTGATTCTTATGCTTAATTCACATCATTTGCTAGAAACCAATATAAAGTTCAGTTAGGTTGAAAATGTAGCCAAAATGGATGTCTATAGTTTTCCCCTATTTAGTAATGCATTATGAGATAAAGGCATAATAAATTCTTCTCAAAGAATGTAAAGTTTGTTAATTCCTTGATGGATGAACCCTAGATTCCCTCTTTTGGGATCTCGTGACAAATATAGTCATCGAACATTCTCTCAAAAAGAAGAAATTAATTTTTGGTTTTATTAATATGTGTTTGTGTGATGTTTGGGATATGTCAATTGTGAACAAGTAGAATTAATATCAACTATATTTCTTGATAGATCCATTGTCATGACTTTTGCTATGACTTACGATATTAGGCATCATAGTTATAGACAAATATAATAAAAATGTGTATCCCAAGCATGGAAAACTTAGTTTAAATGAAAATACAAATCACTTAGGAATAAGATATGGACAATCAATTCCCAAGTGAATATAATGAAATAAAATAAGTGTAGGAATGAATACAAATTCATAACTAAAGTACACTATATGGTTGATAAGGATAAAATGCAAATAAATTGTAATAATCCTATGATAACTAATGGGAATGGAAACACAAAAACACAATCTAACTTCAAAAAGTAAATAACTCAAACCTAAGTTGTTAGTAAGAATCAAGTGTTAACTAATTGTCCTTAGACACAAAACATGCAAAAGGAAAAACCAAAAAAATAATAAATAAATTAATCTAAGGTGTATAAAACAAAAAACTAAGCTAAAGTAATTCAATAAATAGATGAGTTCAAAAAAGAGAAATAGATAACCTAAGTTAATAAAAAATAAAAAATAAAAAATTTAAATGTTTGTTCATGTGTAATATAAGTGTTACAATTGACATAAAAGGTTTCCCCTAGGCTATAGGGAAAAACACTATTAGAATAGTTCAGGGGGATATAAGAATAAGAAGGGGTGATCGAGCTAGCTCTAAATGCACCAATCAAGTGTAAGTTGCCTACATAATCCCATGGACATGAGGTCCAACATGAAAGTTAGGTAAAATGTAGTTCTCATAGGATATGGTATAAAATAAAATAGTGATAAGAAAAATAAATTTCTTAGAGAAGAAAGTGGGAATGGGATCAAAAAATAATGAGAGCATACACTAAAGAGAAGGTGGTACTCATAATCATGAAAACATCAAATACTAAAAACTCATGAAACCATGAGAGTTTGGTTTAGGCTAAAACCACACCAAAAGATAAAAGACAACTACTCACACATGAACTTGGTTCATAATGATTGCTATGTCTAAGGCTGAGAATGGGAAAAATATCATAAAATGGTGAGAGTGAAAAAGGTTTATGACTCACAAAAATGAGAGAATAAAAGGTATATGACTCATAAAATTATGAGATAATAAATAACTCACAAAATGGTGAGACAGTTTTGGAGATAAATCTAGATGAAGGAATGATCCAAGATAATGGTGAATAAAATCAATCATCAAAAATGGATGAGCTAACTCCAAATGCACTAGGCAATTAGACCATGCCTACATAGTCCTATAGACACAAGCTCTAATATGGAATTTAGTAAAAATGTAATTATCTTAGGAATCAAATGAAATACTATTATAAAATGGAATATGAAAATAGAAATGGTCATGGAAAAATCCATGAGCATGCTTCAATTATCCCTGCCAACTATGAGATGCACATCATGAGTGGTGATGATATAATCTAAATGGCCTAATGTTGAAGGTAGGCATGTTTTTGGGTTTTCATAGGCATCTCAACTCAATGGATAATTATGAGACATTGAATGGGATAACTCAAAAAATGGAGAGAGCATTGCTTAGGCTGCTCACAAAATGATAAGAGCATGGGAAAAATTGAGTGGTCATCAATGTACCAAGTTTAAATGCACAATGCACACAAAGTGACCCACAAAATGATGAGAAAACTTTATAAAATTGATCACAAAGTGGTGAGAGTGTATAAAAAATGTTGATCGAGCTGACCTCAATGTAAATTGAGCACTACTTACATAGTCCTAAAGGACTTCAAGCCAATGTAGTTATGCCTTATAGTTAAGGATCAGGCTAGGTAATGACAAGATCACAAATAGGCAAAGGGAAATGTATGGAAAAATAATGCCAAAATATAGATAAAATAAGTTTTTCATAGTCTATAGGAAAAAATAATAAGGGGGTTGTGATACTAAGTTTTTCAAAGGTGGTTATAATTAGTAACACATGAAAAATAACATGTGATAATAATGAAAGATCTAATTTCCAAACCACTATCATACTACCCCAAGATACTATCTCTTTCTAAAATAAAGTGTTCAAAAAATCACAAGATAAAATCATCTATGAAAATCCATCTGAATCCAATCACTAAATGTGCTCAAATTACTAATGGATCAAAACTAAGGTAAAAAAAATGGGTGGATAGGGAAAGGTAAATAATTTTAGCCAATAGGGAAGGTATGGGAAGAATGGTATACGGTATGGTAAAAATAAGGTGATATTAGGTTATAATTTAAATGATCCTCATAGAAAATACCTTAGGTATCTCAAGTGAAATAATGCTTGAGATTTATTATGTTCATCGGCTCATCAAGTTTATCTTATTCTAGTGTATCCAACCTATATGCTTTAGAGCCATGGTTAGAAACAATCATGTAAGGTCCTACCCAATTAATCTTGAAATTTCCTTTCTTATTTTTATTGGTAGTGGTGTTCTTCTAGTTTTCCTTGAGGACAAGATCACCAAGCTCAAAAATTATGTGCTTCACATTCCATTATACTATCCATATAATTGAATCTAGTATGCTTAAAGGTTATTTAGAGGGGCCATAGTAGTTCTAACTCTTGAACATGAGATACTCTATAATCCTCTTCATCAAGGATATGTTTTAATTAAATTTATAGAGAAGGAAACTTGACATTGAAGGTAAGAATGGCCTCAATTCCATTAATAAGGGAATATGGTGTGACTCCTATTAGAGTGTAGTAGTTAGTATGGTAGGCATAGAGGGTGTAAAATATTTGTAACTTCTAACCATGACCAACATCATTAACAATATTCTTAAGAATATAAACAATGGTATGGTTAGATTCCTTTTCTTAGCCATTATCTTATAGGTAATATATAGTGGGAAAATGTTAGGTAATATTAAAATCTACACAGAGTGCTTTGGTATCCTTATTCTTAAATGAACCACCATTATCAAATATAATGTTTAATGGGATACCATAATGGAAACTAAGATGATTGAAGATGAATTTAGAATTTTTTTTACCTATCATGTAAGTCAGGGATATAGCTTCAACCCACTTAGTGAAATACTTGGTGGTGATAAGGATATGCTTATGGCTATATGAGGAGGTATGGTTATTATTCTCAATAATATTGAGTACCCACATTGAGAATGACCATGGCATTGTCATTGTTTTGAGTTTTTTAGATATAAAATGAATCAAATTTTCTTGCTTATGACATTATTTACATCTCTTAACATAAGTAGTTTCATATAATTATATGTTAGCCAATAATAACCAGTACATAGGATCCTTTTGGTAAGGATGACCTTGCTAGTGTAAACCCCACAAACTCTTTCATTAACTTCCCTCAATGTTAATACATATTCTATCAAAGTTAAATAATGAATAAATGTTACATCAAATATTCTTGGGTAAAGTGTAGGTACAAGTATGGTATAGTGAGAGGTTTAGTGTTTGAAGGCTTTTTATTTCTTGTGTGAAAGGTTAGGTGGTAGGAATTGGTCATGGAGGTACTTATATAGGTCAAAATAACAAATATAACTAGGACTAACAATATCACAAATCATTTCGGTGGCCAAGGGTTCATGAATAAGCTCTATAATATGTTCAATGAGGAACTGATAGTCTCTTTCCTTGTTTATCATGTAGATTAAAGAACCAATTATATCCATGGCATTTTCCATCCTATTATTGGGCCTATGGATATGTTCAAATTGAATGTGAGCAAATTTAAGCTTAAGAGTGTCCACCATGGATTTTTAATGTACCATCTTATCATATTTGGTATGGAACTGGTTTACAACCTGATTAATGATGAGTTGTGAGTCACCATAAATTAATAGATGTGGAATGTTCCATTATACCACTTGATGAATCCCTAAGATGAGTGTTTCTTACTCAACCATGTTATTAGTACAAGGAAAAATGATTTGGGATTTAGATCCCCCTATAGTGTTATAAATGAAAAACCTTCTCCTAATCCATGAGACGAGAAGGAACTGTCAAAATATAGTTTTTATGGCTACTCTTTAAGAGGTTATTCTGTTACCATCATAATGGACTCATCCAAAAATGAAAAGGTAAGTGTCTAAGTATCTAATATAGGAGCTTCAATAAGATAATATATAAGTACTTATCCCTTAATGGCATTTTTACTAACCTACTCAATATCAAACTCATGGATTTAATGGATCTATTTTGGTAGTGGTTATAGTCTTGGTGTTGAGCATGTAATGTTATAACTTATGGATTTAGAAGACCATATATAAATAACATTTTTCAATCAGTGTATAATTATGTTCATATGATACTAATGTATTACTTATATAGTACACTACATGTTCTTTTCCATGTTTATCATATTGGGCCAAAAATACCCCTAGATCATTATCAAATAGGTAAATTAGGAATGAATTTATTAATATAGGTGTCAATATAATAGGTGAATTGGCCAAATATTATTTGAGGTGTTAAAAGGCCTTTTGGAAGTCTGTTTTCCATGAATAAGTAGTGCCCTTATTCGACAAATGAATGAATGAATAGCATTTATCAGCCAACTATGAATTGAAGCATATGATAGACTATATTTTCCCCTAAAAATAGTGGAATTACTTAAAAATAGAAGGTGGAAACATCTTAGTAATGGATCAAACCTTTGCATGCTAAAATTTAATACCTCAGTGAGAGAAAATAAATCTTCACAATTTTCCTAAAGTAATATAAAAAACACACTTCTTAGGATTAAACTAAACTTTGTACTCATGAATCTCTCAAAGATTATTCATAGAATGATTGGATGGTCTACATGAGTCTTAGATTGACCCCGTCTATCATTGACATAATATTTGATAATATCATGCATCATATCATAGAAAATGAGGGTCATGGCCCTCTGATATGTTACCCCTACATTCTTGAGACTGAATAACATGACCTAATATAAAAACATTCCCTAAGGAGTGGTGAACATTGTCTTATGTTAGTTCTCAGGTGTAATATTAATATAGTTATACCTTGAAAATCCATCCATGATGGAAAGCAGTTCACAGCTAGCTATGGAATCAATAATCATGTTAATTTTTGGGAAAGGAAATTCATTTTTTGGGTAGACCTTGTTAATTTATTTAAAATCAATACAAAACATGATACCTTATATCTTTTTTCTAACTGACACAATATTAGAGATCCACCCCAAATAATCAATAGGCCTAATACATCCTACATCTAAAAGTTTCTCTAGTTATTTCTTGACCAAGATGGAAATGTAAGGATGCATTTTACTCTATTTTTACTTAATTGGTTTAGTGTCTAGATGAAATACAAGATGATATAGAAATGATGATGGATATAAACCCAAAATATTAGAGTAGGCCCATGCAAAAATTTCTCTAAACTCTCTTATAAGAGATGTAATAACTTCACATTCCTCCTTAATGAAGGACATGCCTAATTTTATCCACTTAGGATGATTCAGAGTCCCAATATTAGCCTCTAAAGTATCTTATATAATTAGAGTAGATCCATCTTATATAAGAGTCCACAAAAATGTAAACTAGATGGCAATGACAAAGTTCTTTGGCCAGACTAGTTATTCATGATTTCCCAAATATGATGAATCTAAATCTCCTAATGGTGGTAGCGTCCATGTAAAAAACAAATCAGAGAACTCTTAGTTAATATAATAAAATTAATGCCACTCTTATGTATTAATTTTGGACCCAAAATCAATTTCACTATTGGTGGTCTCCCAAGATTTATTCAAGGAAGGGTTAACGTCCTTGTCTAATGGTACCTAAAACAATTTTTCACCAAGAGACTGGTATTTTTATTTACTTTTTCTTAGTCTAAAAGTGCCTCAAAGAGGTTTTCACTTTATGAACTCAATGTTTTTTTTTCTATTTTTGGCTAAGGTGTTCACCCATTATCTAAAATAGTTAGCAATTTGATAATGAACCCTTGTTTATGGTCTCCTAAAGGAACATTGTCTCTTAGACCTAGAAAATCATAAAAGGCCTTGTCATTCTCAAACTTGTTTAGAGGCATTATGGATTCTTATTGGTATTAATAACTATAATTTGAGGATGATAAAGGTTAAGTGGGGAATAATGGATTACTATCATAATGGTAGAAATGGTATAAAAGTCAAATAAGTTGGTACTAGCTAGGTCTTAATATGTGTTATGATTAAACTCTACTTCACTAAAAACATCATTGACACTAGTCATCAATGTCAAAAAATGAATTAGATATGTGGGGTCACCCCCAAGAAATTTAAATCCAATACCATGGGTTATTTTTGTGCTTAGTTATGGAGATAGGCTCGATAGTACCCTATTAATTCCCCCATGGTTATACCTTCATAAGCTTGGTTATCATAATCCTATTAGGGATGAAATACTTTTTAATTTGGTATTGATAAACCAAATTATCATTATATAGCTATGAATTATCTTTGGCAAGTGGGTGCTAATCATGGCCAGTGGCTGATGTGAAAAAAATAGGCATTGTGCTATGAAGTTTTCCTATTTCCGTTTACCACCATTCTATGAAAATTGGATAAGTTTTTGGCATTTCATAAGTATTAAGGTTTTATA
Organism: Torreya grandis; assembly: GCA_037957365.1. Lineage (NCBI taxonomy): Eukaryota > Viridiplantae > Streptophyta > Pinopsida > Cupressales > Taxaceae > Torreya > Torreya grandis. The sequence continues at coordinate 1,376,594 of JARHVA010001206.1, forward strand.
GAATATTGGATATATGAAAAGTATCATGGGTAAATTAATCTCCTAGCCCATTGCTCAAAATGATAAAGTGGCTGGGAATCTCAATATGAGGTGTATGTGAAGTTGAGGTAGGGTTGTCTAGGTCTATGTAATTGGTCTCTAATAATTCAATAAATATATCCTTATCTTTTTCATTCTTGGGTACTAGGTCTAGAAAAAAATGATAAGAGTAACTCTAATTTTTGGGTTCCAAATGCTTATAATACTGATAAGATGTAAGTCTCCATGGATAGTTACCTCTATCCTAGGATGAAGTAACTTGATAAAATAGTGTAAGTTTGAAGGTATTGCATGGATTTCATGTATCCATGGTCTATCCAGAAGCAAATTTTATGATAAATCCATATCTAGAACATGTAAAAGTGTTTCATGGGTCAAAGTCCCAAAACAACTAGAAAATAAATGGTTCTTTGTGATTCTCGTTCTATTTTAGACTAGGCATGTCATTACATAACATAGGAATCTAAGAGGGGGTTAGTCAAATGTTAATATGATAAAATAAATAAAAACACATAGAGATATAACACCTCAATCCTAGTTACTCAAGGAGAAAGAGAATAATGCAAATAACAAATAAAAGAAGATAAACCAAATACTCTTCACCTTCCTTGTGAGTAAGAGTTTCAAGTTGGCCTTGGAGGAATGTGTTGGATTATGTGCTCAAATAGTCTTTAACAATGGTGCTCCTTGCATCATTTCTTCTTGTCACTTTTATTTTATGGCCTTGGCTTGTATTTTATTATCATGTGAATCTATCTCCAATCAATATGGCATTATAGCTTTGGCTTGAGAACTTTATTCAAAGAGAGTGAGGGATCTCTTATTTATTGGTTCCAAAACTAACACTAAATCATGTGTATTTAGGTTAGAATTAACCATGGTTAGCTTTAGGAGGTGAAAAACAATTAATATTTGGGATAGAGATTCCATTTATTAAGCATGACTCTCCATTTATGAATTTAATGATTTAATGGAGATATTTTCAACTCCTTGACTTTGAGGATGATGACATCATCATGACCTCACTTTTATTTAAATTTGATTTTAAAAAGAATTTGACATTCACTAATTTCACATGGAAATTTCACCAAAGAATTCAATTTTATTTTCCTAGTTAATTAATTCTACTAAGGGTTTTTACATTTTAGGAATTGTTTAAGTGCCCTGCTTAATGGGTCCAAAGGCCAATTTATCAATTTGGTAGGTCAAAATTGGACTAGGTATGAATCATTATGGGGGTATCATTGTGTACATTTTAATAGCTCAAATAGGGATGACTCAACATTATTTTTATAACTAACATTGGATGTGTAGATGGAATCGAGGTATTTAGTGATTTCTAGGCGTAATTCACAATATTTACTAGAAACCAATATGAATTGGGTGTCTACACTAGGAACCTAGAAAGGTACCTTCCACATTTCATACTTGGTGTAGGGTAGACTACTGAATAAAATTTAACTTCATATAAGACTATCCTAAGACTCCTAAATGTTGAACATTATGATATATCTTATAGGCTATTCCTATTCACTTTATTTGATGCAACCTATGACTGGTTCCTAAATCTCCCTAAAAAAATCATTAAAGGGTGGGAATAGTTTATAAATACCTTTATATCTAAATTTAAGAAATTAATTAACCCTAGTGCCTTCTACCAATAATTTTCATGTATCAATAGGGAACCAAATGAGCCCATCAAAAATTTTAACACTAGGTTCTATAGAATTTATAACTGGGTCATTATGCTTTATCAACATAATAAATAAATACTGATTGAATTGTACAAGAAATCCATATACCCCTAGATGACCATGTTTCTAAGATGATATCCCTTGATACTATATTTGACCTTAACTTATGATGAAGCCATAAAAATGAACATACAGCTCAACCCCTAGGGTCAAATGATGGATCCCATTCCTAATTCCTTACCAAACATTCCAACCTTGAATCTCATCACTAATATAACTCATAACTTTCCTCTATCTTAACCATTTCCCATAACTTATCGATTTTCACTAAGGCATGCTTCACCTAACCAACTCATGGCTTTTGTTAACCCAAAGAATAATGAGATAGTTCCTCACTTGTAACACCAAGCAATGTTGGTAACTATGAACAATGTTTAAATAATACCCTAAGAGTTCACCAAGAATGAATTGCTTATTATCCAACATATGGTTCAAAGGTTGAGCAATGACTTCTTGGGCCTCTATAAACAATATATAAAATGTTGGTAGTGAAATATCCAACAATAACTTCACCCATCGAAGGAAAAATATATTCTATAACCACCCCAATAGTCACTTAAATCCATTACCTAGCAAGCTAACTATTGACCATTTTTCACCCAATAGGCCAAAAATCAGTCCCCTTCTGTCCTTGCTATTCTAGGCCATTTTTTTTTTATTTTACACAAGTTCAAGAATATCTATGGACTCTGCAGGTCTAAATCTATGGACTCTGTAGGTCTAAATCTACAGACTCTATAGGTGGAATTTCTATGGACTCTATAGGTTTCTACAAACTTCACAAGTTTTCTACAGACTCTGCAGGTCCATTTCTATGGACTCTATAGGTTTCTTGGGTTTCTACTGATTCTGTAAAGAATTTTTTCTATGGACCCTATCGGTTAGTCTTTTGGCACATAAAGAATCAGTTCAGAGAGTGTTGGGTTTACAAGGCTTCTTCAGGCTCTTGTCTAAAGAAAATCATGAGGAAGTTTGGCATCCTTGGTTCATCACTCAAGTTCAATGCCTTGGTTGAATCAGTCTTGGTTCATCACTTGGTTCAACCACTAGGTTCAACACTTGGTTCAATCAGTGAGTTTAATCGCTTGGTTTAATCAGTGGGTTCAATCACCTAGTTCAACATGTAGTTCAAAGGCTCAGTGCACAGTGTTGAACTGTTAAACTAGTTCAATGGATTGGTTCAATAGTTGGTTCAAGTGAGAAAGGTTCAAACGCTTGGTTCAATAAAGGCTCGGTGCGTAGTGTTGAACTATTGAATCGTTGAACCATTTTTGGTTCAATGGGTCAATTCAACGGCTTGGTTTAAAGGAGCATCCTAAAGCTGAAGGCCAGGTGCCCTTACGAAGGGTAGTTCTAGGTTTAAGAGCCCTTATAGAGGGTAGGAAGCACTTCAAAGGAAAGATAGCCACAAAGGGTAAGTTTTTTGGAATTTTCACTAGCATGAATTCTTTCATACTTTTTGTCTGAAGGAATTTGGGGGAAGGCCACCAACACAAGGAAAAGCCAAAGAACCGAAAACAAATGGACAAAAGACTGAGACAATTCTCATAGAGTTTTTGTCTATGGTAAAATAATCTATAGAAAAATTTTGGAAGAAGAAATCTATAGAAAATGCCTGAAGGATTTTTGCCAAGGACGGTGACATCCCAAAAGCTATCAATTTTAAGGGGATGGACTAGCTGTTGGGTTTTCAATTTCAAGATGATAGCTGCGTGAATGCCAATTTTAAGATAGTGAAATAGCCATTTGATTTTGAATTGCCTAAGTGACAACCCTGAGAAAGAGCCCAAGGAATGCAGTGACCTAGTAGAAGATCACCCCTGAGGGTTAAAGGAGTAGAAAGAGACAAAACTAGGATGAGACAAGGTGCAGAAAGAGATAAAGCAATTCAAGTGGCAAAGAGGAGGTGATTTATTGTCAGATGAGTGGCATGGCTTGATTCCTCCAATTGGCATTTATGAGGGGACAAACTATTGTTTGTTTGCAAAAAAAAGGGTGTGGCCATGTTTTTACATTAATATGGAACACCAAGGTCAAAGCAGGAGCCGACAATCAGATGGCTTCCTCTTCCCAAGGTTCAGAATGCACATGGGCCACTTGAAAAAGAGCACCAAAATCTTTCCTAGGAAGCACCAAGTTCTCTTCCTCTTTCTATATATTGTAAAATTATCATTTTGAGATGGATCTACTCTCTTAGCTTTAAGGCAAAACTCTACCCAAAAATCTCTCAAGCTTGTTAGGCAGAGCTACCAAATTTTACCTTGAATCAAGACTTAGCTTTTTTACCTCTATCTAGACTTGCACTTTAATGTATATGTATGTGTTCTTATTTTGTGTTAATTCATTGTCTCTCATGCTTTTCATAGATCGATTAAAACATGTCCAGTGCATTATGAAGTCTCCTTTCTGTAGGTCTACCAGAAGTGTCTACAGAAAGAATATAGGTGCCTATGAATAGGCTGTTAAAGTGTGTCTCATAACACCTTTACTAGTTCCTTCCTCCCCATACTTCCACGGACCCCTAGCTGACTGTTGCATAAGAAATTTTAACTTCAGATGAAGTGTATGGGTGCTTCTTTTTGGTGAAAAGTGTATATTCAGGCTGGTGGCGTCACATTTTCTAGTGTATCACTTTTTCAATTTTTTTAGGCTTAGGTTCTATTTTTAGCATCTCTCTCTCTCCCTTTTCATCCCCCCCTTTTTTCAATGTTTATTAGTAGTATGAGAAACTAGGGCCTAAAAGATACATCAGAGGGAGCTAGCCCTTATCTAGAGACTCTCTCCTCCAGCTTCACTAGTCCCACAGGTGAGAGGGGAGTTTCCATTGTTATGTGTGGAAGGGTAAGAGCTAGGCGTCCTGCCCCCAAGTGTAATCCACTACGTCAACAGATTTTGGAATGCTGATGGGACTAACTATGATAGGTTTTGTCCAAAGAGTTAAAGAAATTTTTGGTGTGTTCTTCAACCAACCAGCCTTTGGAGGCTTTTGCATCAACACCAATGATGACTCTTAGTTAAATCAACTAGTTAAACAGCCTGGTGCCATCAAAAATCATATTTTTGTATGTATAATTCCTTTACATAAAATCATGGACCTTGTATTCCTTCATATTACTATGATCAAGCTCCATATATTTAGGGAATCCCCTCAAGTAGCTCTCCTAGTTTCCCTTCAATAATAAGGGAGGTGGTTCTGGAGTTTGAGAAGCAAGTAATGGAAATCGATAGACTAGATGAGTAGTATGATTATCAGTAGGAGCTGATGTACAAAGAGGCATGTTTGTTCAAGCAAGCTGAGGCCTTGAAATCCATGGAGGAGGAGGTAGAAAAATGGAGGAATTCATTCATTCAAGGTAGTCAACCTTGTGCATCCCTTCCTATCCTAAATAAAGCCCCCTCTTGTATGCCAAATCCTTTCTATCAGATGGCACTTGCTCATTCTAGCTCATCTAATGTATCGATCAACTCTAATCTTGACCCTATGCACCTAGCCTTTAAACACCAAATGGAACTAGAATAAACTCCCATAGAGATGAACCTTATAAACTCCTTAGATCATGAATATTATTTTGGGGGGAACTTTACAAACTAGCACATCTCTCTCAAAACTGCTCCTACTCAACATGATGATGTTGGTGACCTCCAAGAAAGACTCTTTCAAGATAATTTGGTCAAGCAAATTGAGGATTTAGAGGTTAAGATGAGACTTCTTTGTGAAAGAGAGATAAAAATTCTAGACCTTGTGGAGGAGTCCCAGGACCTTGGAGAAAACAAAGTTGCTACCTATTCACAGGAGCAAAATTCTAATTCTGAGATCCTGAACTGGAAGAAAATAGTAGAATCAAGGGGTAGGAAGGAGGAGAAGAAGGGTTTTTCTCAAAACCTTGAAGAAGATGAGGCTACTCCTACACATGATGATGTTGGTGCCCCTGAGGAAAGGCTCTTCCAAGAGGATATATCCAGAAGAATTACAAAGTTAGAATCCAGAGAGACATTCCTCAGCCAAGGTGTGATGGACGGTTCAGACCCAATGGCATATTCTATGTTTGAACACACCCCACCTACACAACCCCAAGAGAGCTATTAGGCCACACTTGATATTGATGAAGTGATAGCTAGATGGAAGGAGGAGAATCATTCAATTCTAGCTCAAGGACTGCCTCCTCTTCCACATGGTTTTCCCAGTTCATCCCTTCTCAAAGAGGAACCTATTTTGTAGGAGGTGAGTAAGGAGTAGAAGATCCAATCTATAGTTTCCCAAGAGGCTATCATGAGTAACAATGAATAATAAATCATCATCTATTCTCCTTGTGAAGACCTCGTTAGCAATGGAGAGGACACAGGGCATGCATACATGTAGATGTTCCAACAATATGAGGAAGAACATAAGTATGGTGAGCTCTCTCCCCCTTTGTTTGATGAAATTCCTTATTGTTTTGATTAGGACTACTATGCTGAGAAGCTTGAGTTGGAGGAGTATCAGGAGAATATATTTAAACATCTAGAGTTCCTAATCTTTAAGGAGGAAAAGGAGAGATCTGTCTTCCTTGATGAAAGCCTTGAAGGAGAAAGTTTTAAACAGAGAGGTGATGTTCTATGGGATGATCAATCATTTTGTGATTCCATTTCAGACATCACAATAGTCACCCTTCTTAAAGAAGGCCAAGAGGGAGTAGAGGATGAGTTTGGCATGATCTCCAATGAAGCAAAAGGAAATAGGTTAAACCATGATGCATTATAGAGGGACTATGCAAATCAAAGGGCTTATGGTGATGAGCCAGTAGCCACGAATTTCTTGGTGATATGCATCAGCATGAAGGACCAGCATTCAACAAGCTTCCAAGAACAAAAAGAATACGTATATGTTGGAAGCATGTTTGAATCTGATCCACTTGAATACCAACCAATCCAAGTGACAGGCAAGAGGAGTAGGTCACCAAATCTCCTTTTCATTCAGCCACTTGTTTAGCACCATAATTATTCTTGCCATGAAGGGGACTTAATAAGTTTTCCATTTGATCTAGTAGGGAGGCAAACATTCTTGATTAGTTTTATATAGTATTTTGCTTTCCTATTTTCCCTAAGTGCAATTTGCACAAGTAGTGTTTTTAGCCTTGTGTGTGTTTTCCTTTATGTGTGGGGTAGAAAGATTCATGTTTGATTCTTAGATCTTTGGGGCTATTTGTAACCTTTCTTCAAAGTGTCATTCTAACTCTATGCCCAATGGACTACAAGGCAACTAGCCTCTAAGCATAGCAAGCATGCTTCCCGTGGGAGTCACCAATTTATTGACCATTTTTTGCCCAACAAGGCAAAAATTGGTCCCCTTCTGTCCCTATTGTTCTAAACCATTTATTTTTTTTAATTTCACACAAGTCTAGGAATATCTATGGACTCTGTAGGTCTAAATATATGAACTCTATAGGTTTTTATGGACTTCATAAGTTTTCTATGGACTCTACAGGTCCATTTTTATGGACTCTGCAAGTTTCTTGGGTTTCTACTGATTCTGCAAAGAAGTTTTTCTATGAACTCTGTAGGTTAGTATTTTGTCCCATGAAGAATTATTTCAAAGAGTTATGGGTTTACAAGGCTTCTTTAAGCTCTTGTCTAAATAAAATCATGAGGAAGGTTGGCATCCTTGGTTCATCGCTCAAGTTCAATGCCTTGGTTCAATCGGTCTTGGTTCATCACTTGGTTCAACCACTAGGTTCAACACTTGGTTCAATCAGTGAGTTCAATCACTTGCTTCAATTAGTGGATTCAATCACTTGGGTCAATCACTTGGCTCAGTGTGCAGTTTAAAGGCTTGGTGCGCAATGTTGAACCATTGAACCGGTTCAACAAATTGGTTTAATGGTTGGTTCAAGTGGGAAAGGTTCAAAGGCTTGGTTCAACAAAGGCTCAGTGTGCAGTGTTGAACTATTGAACCATTTTTGGTTCAATGGGTCAGTTAGTTGGCTTGGTTCAAAGGAGCATCCCAAAGCCAAAGGCCAGGTGCCCTTGTGGAGGGTAGTTCTAGGTTCAAGATCCCTTATGGAGGGTAGGAAGCACTTCAAAGGAAAGATAGCCGCAAAGGGTAAGTTTTTTGAAATTTTGAAAAGCATGAATTCTTCTGGAATTTTTCTCTAAAGGAATTCCTTTAGACAAAAAGTTTGAAGGAATTTGGGGGAAGACCACCAACACAAAGAAAAGCCAAAGAACCTGAAACAAAAGGACAAAAGACTGAGACAATTCTCATGGACTTTTGTCCATGGGAAAATTGTCCATGGAAAAAGTCCTCAAGAATAAATCCATAGAAAAGACCTAAAGGATTATTCTCCAAGGATGGTGACGTCCCAAAAGCCATCAATTTTAAGGAGACAAACTAGCCATTGGGTTTTCAATTTCAAGATGATGGCTGTGCGAACATCAATTTTTAGATAGTGAAATAGCCATTTACATTTGAATTGCCTGAGCACCAACCATGGAAAGAGCCCAAGGAATGTAATGACCTACCAAAAGATCAACCCTGAGGGTTAAAGGAGTAGAAAGAGACAAAACTAGGATGAGACAAGGTGTAAAAAGAGACAAAGCAGTTCAAGTGGCAAAGAGGAGGCAAGTTATTGCCAGATGAGCATCATGGCCTGTTTCCTCTAGTTGGCATTTATGAGGGGAAAAACTATAGTTTGTTCAAAAACAAAGAGCATGGCAATGTTTTTACATTAATATGGAATGCCAAGGTCAAAGCAGGAGCTGATAATCAGATGGCTTCCTCTTCCCAAGGTTCAAAACACACATGGGCCACTTGAAAAAAGAGCGCCAAAATATTTCCCAAGAAGTGCCAAGTTCTCTTCCTCTTTTTATATATTTTAAAATTCTCATTTTGAGATATATCCACTCTCTTAGCCTTAAGTCAAAACTTTGCCCAAAAATCTCTCAGGCTTGTAAGGCAGAGCTGCTAGATTTTACCTTGAATCAAGACTTAGCTTTTTTACCTCTATCTGGACTTGCACTTTAAAGTATATGTTTGTGTTCTTCTTTTATGTTAAGTCATTATCACTCATGCTTTTCACAGATCAATTACAACATGTCCAATCCATTGTGAAGTCTCCTTTTTGCAGGTCTACTAGAAGTGTCTACAAAAAGAATATAGGTGCCGTGAATACGCTGTCAAAGTGTCACCTAGAACACCTTTGCTAGTTCCTTCCTCCCTGTACTTCCACAAACCTGTAGCTGAATATTGCATAAAAAATTTTGACTTTAGATGAAGTGTATGGGTGCTTCTTTTTGGTGAAAAGTGTATATTCAAGCTGGGTGGGTCACATTTTCTGGTGTATCACCTTTTCATTTTTTTTTAGGCTTAGGTTCTATTTTCAACATCTCTTCCCCTTTTCATCCCCCCTTTTTTCAATTTTTTTTGTTAGCAATAGGAGATACCATGGCCTAAAAGATACATCAAATGGAGCTAGCCTTTATATAGAGACTCTCTCCTCCAGCTTCATCAGTCCCACAGGCGAGAGGGGAGTTTCCATTGTTGTGTGTGGAAGGCCAAGAGCTAGGCATCCTACCCCTGGGTGCAATCCACTGCATCAACACTACCTAAGATTAAAATTTATGAGATATCCCTCTAAAACTAGTGTTAGGTGCACAATATAACTCAACATAGGGATATGAATTATATATAGTGTTATATATAACCTTAGATGTCTTCCAAAGAGTAATAGAAGAATACAAGGTCATCCCAAACCATCCAAAACATCTAACACTATCAGACCCATAATCACCATAATGGTACTATAGGGTATGGAGGTACCTAGCCAAGAATAAAATGGTTTAGAGGAGAGTACCAATGAGGTCCATTCATTCTAGTAGTTTTAAAAGAGTAATTATGCCCTTAAGAATAGGGTACCATAAAAACCCCTTACCACCTCTACTCCCACAAATAATAGTGCCACCCCTCCTAATCATAGAGCCCAGAATGACTAACCACCTTAGAGGCCTAATGAGTCAAAAGCTCCCATAGATACCCAACCAATTCAGATAAAGTTAAGGTATAACATAGTTGAGGACATGAAGAAAATAAAATCCAATGTCACACTTCATGAACTTAGACACATCACTAAGAAAATGGACTTTATACTAAATTCACTTACAATGAAGCCAACCCAATTGAGAAAAAATACTACACACACTAATATGCTCATCCACAATAATAAGCTAAAGTTCTTCCTTTCCTTCTAACTATTAGACTATTTGGGAATAATTTACATAATTACATGGTAGATTCAGGGGATTCAACTAATGTGATGCCTAATAAAATTTGTGAGAATCTAGGGTTAGTTCTTATTAAATATGACAAATTAGTGGTCCAACTAGATAAATGAGAGGTTAAGGTAGTTGGAGAGATCCTAAATGTACATATGAAACTAGAGTCTAAACCTAGGATCCAATAGTTCATAGAAATTTAGGTAGTGGAAATTTATAAATCCTACATGATTGTTGTCAATAGGGATTGTTCTAAATCCTTAAATGGGTACATGGATACTAACTTATCAAATAGTGGATGCCCTAGAGAGGCATATCCAATTATATTAGAGTAGATGGGGAATCTATGATGAAACATAGGACCATGAAATACAACATCATGAATGAGAAGGTGAACTTAGTATCCTCAGACCTAATAGTCTACACCCTATCCATGGAATCAAATAAGCATGAAAGTGACAATAATCTTGAGATGCTAGGTTTGTGGTCCCTATTATTTAACAAGGCCTATTTTAAATAAAGTTATAAGGTAAGAATTATTCTATTTTACCCATAAGGAAAGTGACACCTATCCACATATATATTTATTTCCCCTATACTAATAATCTTGCTGAATATGAGCCTTAATCCTTGGGATGTAACTAGCCCTAAAACATAGAGTCAAAAAGCTCAAAGTGTTTAGTGACTCTAAGTTGGTTATAATCCAAGATATTATTAAGTTCCAATGTGACTATCATACTTGAGGAAGTACAAACATAGGTATGATATATGATAGATAAGTTTACTACCTTTAACACAATTCCCATCCCTTGAGAGGAACATCAAGTGGTCAATTCATTGACAAATTATGCTATAAACCTGACACCTTTAGATGACATATAATTACAAAATTTATATGTCAATTTCATCCATTACCTCTCTATACTAGATAATATCTAAAACTTACAAATATTCAAGGATGACCATGATATTATATAATTACTCAATAACACTGGGGTATTTGATCAACACATCATTGATGAGAAAGATAAAGAGGACCTAGAAGATTTAAACTATAACTTGGACAATGTTATGAACCTTAAACAAAATTTAATCCCAAAGGGCATTATCTATTTATAGAGGGTGTTTGACCTTGATAATTATAAAAACCCACCTAAGAAGCTAAGGTAACAAGACATGAAGTTTAAAACTATCAATCTCAAATCCCATAACCACCCTAGACTGTTAACTTTGGTCTCAAGTGTACATTAGAGGAAGTTGAAAAACAAAGAAGGTGGTTTTTGAGATATCAAGATGTAATTACCTAGGACTATGGATATCTTAAGATCTTTGACATGAGTGTGATAACTCACATTGTTACCCTCAAACTAGATCAAAATCCTTTTAGACAATGGTATATACTAGTGAACGTAGTTTTGTAATCACTTATACATAAAGAGATTCATAAGCTCTTGTTATTAGGAATCATTTTTCTACTCTACCATTCCACCTGGGTAGCCAATTTGGTACTCATTCATACTAAAATTTGAGAGATCCATCTCTATATGGATTTTTTAATCTAAACCAAGCCCATGATAAAGACAACTAACCATTGCCTTCCTTGGATAGGGTAATTTAGATGGTGAGTAAATCCTAGATGATGTATTTTTTGGATGGATTCTCAAAATATAAATAGGTTCATGTAAACTTAGAAGATAGAGCCAAGATTATGTTCACAACAAAGTGGGGAACTTTTGACTAAAATTAGATGTCATTTGGCTTACACAATATAGGAAACACTTTCTAGAAAGCCATGGATTTTACATTCAAAGGACTAATAGGAAAGTGCATTATTATATACATGGATGATTTGACTATTTTATCCAAATGTAGGTCATATCACATCTATCACCTACCAAAGATATTAAAGAGGTGTAGGATGTATGGTATTGATTTAAACCTGAATAAAATCATGTTTAGTGTTATTTTAGTTAAGATTATCAATCAAATTATTATGATAGAAGTTATCTCTATTGACCATGAATGTATGGATTCTATCTCTAAGATACCTCTTCCAAAGAGTAAAATAAAATAATTTTTTTCTTTGGGAATGTCAATTTCATACACAAATTTATTTACATATATGTTTAGATTGTTAAACCTCTAAATATTATGCTGACATAGAAAGCTAAGGTAGAGTTGGATGTTGAATCTAAGAATCCCTTCCAAGACATCAAAGAAGCCATCATGTAGGTAATTATTTTTATAATCCCAAACTACACATAAGACTTATATCTATACTATTTTACTTTTGAGAGTACCATTCATGTAATATTCACTCATAAATAGAATGGGGATGAAAATATGATTGATTTCATGAGCACAAATCTCAAGGGTTAATAACTCAATTATTCTACCCTAAAAAACATTTATATGCCTTTTTTAAGGTAATGAATAAATTTAGGCACTACATTATTAGGAATAAATTTCACACCATTGTCTAAGACTTAATAATAAAGTTTATGTTTAGGCATAATGAATTAGGATAGCACAAAGTCTTATTGATGGATAAATTACAAACTTATGATCTATAGATCAGAAATAATAAGTTTTTTTGAGGCCAAGGCATCATTTAGTTGATCATATAATTGATCCCTATATTGTACTACATCATGTGGACCAATTAGAATTTCTTCATTAATATTGGTATGCTTTGGTCACCCACTACCTTATTTACAGAAGTACCCTAGATTAAACTAGACTCAAAAAAGGACCCTTAAATAAAAATAAACTAAAAAATATATAAATAAAGGGGTTATTTATAGAAAAAATGTGAATACATCTATCTCAAATTCCTATCTGATAAAAAGGCCATGGATGTTATGGCTAATTTCTAGGAAAAACTAGGTAGTGGCCACCCCTTTGGGAATGTGACTACACGTGATCCTATGAGAAGACTATTATTATCCCATTATATTTAAGGATGTGCATGCCCATGTGCACTCATGTCATAAGTGAAATTTTTTTTCCAAATGATAAGTGCATGCTACAATGTCATTTTATTTTATTATTGAGGGAAAACTATTTGTGCAATGGGGGTTGGAATTCATAGGAGTTTTCAATCTAAACTCCTCATCTAACCATAAATTAATGATTATGGATACTGATTATGACACAAGATGGACTGAATTTGCCTCTACCAGAAGTATTACCACCAAAGAGTTGATCAAATTCCTTAAAGAGAACATAATCACCTGATTTAACACACTTATGTCACTAGTTTGTGATAATGAACATGCATTCTATTTTATAACTATTACTAAATGGGACGATGAGCATAGAGTCCATTTAATATTTGCATTCAACTACTACCCATAATTAAATGGTTTAGTAGAACCTAAAAATAATAACTTGGTTGATGTGATAAATAAATATATAGAGAAAAATCATGTAATCATATAAAATGCAAAAAATGGTAATTTGAGCATGGATAATGACACCCAATCCTTAGTTCCCTCTTTCTTTCTCTAATGACCCTCTTAGTCTTACTTTCACTGATTCTTAGTCATCCATGGCCTTCTAAAATTGATCCTAGTTGATATAGGACCCTCTCTTCATGACTAATCTATCCCAGTAGGCCCTGTCAGCTGAAGACAATACACCCAACCTAGATATTGGTGTTAGACCCTAGGGTGTCCTACTTTCAGAGCTATTGTCTAAGTGCATCTTAAGCCCTAACGATCATTTCCCTCTGAATCCTTATCTTCATTCATGTCAATCTAATGCAAATTTATTTACCCATGACCAATAGATCTATATATAATCTAATTCAAAGATCATTTGGAAAGGTTTGGTAAATATCATTTGAGAAAGTAAGAATACAAACAAGAACACTCAATAAATCTTCCCTATTCTCTACATACAACCAACCTATACACTTTCAAGCCAATTCATGCCTTTACACTAGTCCCTAGTCATCTCAAACATACCTAATTTTAGCATTTCTTACATTTCATTCACTATTACACTAAGCACTCTTAAAGGGAGAACTAAATATGGCTTGATCCCTCCTCAAAGTATTGGTATGTTGGTAGTGTGCCCACACATGGAGTGTGAAGCATGTATAGTGCATCTTACACACACTAACCCTTTTTCCCCATTTGCCAAAGTTTCTTTTCAATTGCATAAAAGATACAAATACATGAAGAATAAACTCTATAGTGAGTTATTTTAACAATGAGGACCTAGAAATTGGTACACAAGCTCACATTGAACAGGTGAACAAAATTGAAAAAGCTTAAATCCTCAAGATAACAACATAAGAAAAGGACTATAGTGTTGAAGCCTAGGGTGTCTAGTTATGGAACTTCTATCCAATCAAAAAATTAATTTCATGATTTTATTTGCAATAGTATCCCAAACCTACACACAAATTTTTGGACCCTATCTCAGGTGAATCAACATAGAATAAGATAAGTTTAATTTTATCTCTCTCACTATTATTTTTAGAAAAGGCCTAGTTAAAATTTATTTTCATAAATTAGTAGCTTTGATTAGCAATATTATTTACTGATTTATCCTACTCAAACTTATTTATTAAATAGAAATAAGACTCCATTATTCCCAAAAATAAAAAATCATTCGGTGAACCTGACTTACTTCAAAATTTGCATAAAAACCCTAGAAACCCTAGGGTAAATTCCTAGCTAATTTTTCCCATTAATTTTTGAATTTTTTTATTGAATATTAAAATAAAAAATTCCTCTCAAATTTTAAATTTTTTTAATAAATTTATTTCAAACCCTAGCTACATAGACTAGGTCCCAGTAATTTTCTAGCATTAATCAAATAATTTCATGATTTTTTGCTTACACATAAATTAGAAATTTATCTCAAATTTTAAAATTTTGTAATAAATTTTAAAATAAATTTATCGCAAACCTTAGCTGCATCAAATAGCTCCCATTAATTTTCCAATAATTTTGTAAATATTTAGTTGCATATTAAAATAAAAAAACTCACTTCAAATTTTAAAAATTCATATTAATTTTAAAAAAATTGTTTTTCTCAAAACCATAGTTGCATCTACTAGGCCCCATTAAATCAAGAACTTTCCCATAAATTTTTGAATTTTTTATTAAATACTTAAATCATAAATTCAATTTTAATTTCAAAAATTAATATTATTTTTCAAAAATATTTTTGAAAAATTCATAGTTGCATGTACTAGCTCCTATTTTGCTTCTTCGTGTATCACCTTACATCCATAATCAAATTAAAAAAAAGTGATTCTCACTTATGTATAATTTTATATTACATTTCTTGCAAATAAAAAATAAAACATAATGGGCCCTATCATGCATATGAATCATGAAGTATATCATATGTTAGTACAAAGCTTCATCCTTTGCATTTCATGATTATGTTTCATTATATGAGATGATATTACATAAATCATTGCCAAAAAATGCACAATATTTCAATATTATTATTTCATACTCTCTCTTTCTCATATAGAATAATTTCCAACTCTATTTTGCTTAACACATTAGAAATGTTCTATTATATATCAAAAAAATTATATGCCTTTATGCATTAAGTCATGTTCTCTATCCTTTACATTCTATTTCTCATGTGGAAATAATTTCAAGTTTATCATGCTAAACACATTACAAATGTCATAGCACATGTAAAAGTTTTTTTATGCATTCTTGCACAAATTCGTGCTCTCTATCCCTTTATCTCTATCTCTCATGTGAAAACATTTTAAAGTTTATCATGTTAAACACATTACAAATGTCATAACACATGCTAAATTTTTTTATGCATTAGTGTAAAATTCTATGCTCTCTATCCCTTGCTTGTTATCTATCATGTGGAATGTTCTTTATAATCATATTTCTATACATGGTTTCTACTTATATGTATCTAAATATTTGTCTGCCTTTAAGCATATCCCTATTACTACTAGACAAAATCAAACACTAGCAGTTATATCTATCCATCTTATCTTTAAACTTGGTTCATCTAGCTTTCATCCCGCACCTACTATCATCTCTATGCCTATAGTATATCATTCAATACATGATATCACCCAAGTTTATGGAGATATGTAGGTTGATTACAACCATGGTAACAATTTTTTCACTTAG
The DNA here is from genome assembly GCA_037957365.1 of Torreya grandis. Lineage (NCBI taxonomy): Eukaryota > Viridiplantae > Streptophyta > Pinopsida > Cupressales > Taxaceae > Torreya > Torreya grandis. The sequence continues at coordinate 1,392,765 of JARHVA010001206.1, forward strand.
GTTAGCACCCCTTTTGATCCAATTTTAGTTCCTCCACCTGTTATAGTTCTTCCTCTAATCTAGATTCAGCCATAGTCAAGGCCTTCATCACTAGCGTAGAGATTTCATACACTTCCACAAAGGTCTCTTTTAGAGTAACCATAGTTTCAAGATTCTAGACAACTTCTAGCTAGAGTATTCACACCTAGGGAAGTATCATTGAGGTTTCATGCCTCTACACATAGATCACATGTTTAGAGAGCTTCTTCTACCAATAGATGGATCCCTAAGAGCCCCATAATTACATCCACTTCTTAGAGTTATAGGGTGACCCCATAATTGGTTTCTATTATAGGCATTCTAAATCATTTATATCATACACAACTTTCAAAGCCATAGTCTGAGCATTTCCATCATGCTTCAGGATCATGCATGATCCTTCTTCTTGACACATGACAACATGATAGGGAGGATCTTATGAGATTAATTTATTAGTATCATCTTTTCTCAGCTTTACTTGTATAAAGTCTCTTATTCTTAATGGTACATAATTTTCTTATGATTTATTGTACATAGTTTTAAAATTACAAAATACAAAAATAATATAACATTTCAAAAATCCAAAAACATTCAAATATGTCAAAATAATATAAACATTTCAATTGTATGCATCATCCATTTTTTACATTTCTATTTTCATGCTAGGACTTACATTTACTATTTCATTCTATTATATGTTGATTTATCTACATTACCATGCTTCACTTGATCTTCTTTGAATGTGTGCAGTGACATATAACTATTTAATTTCTTCACTCTACCCATTTATGGAACATCCTACTTCTACATTCAAGACACACATCGATATATCTTCCCCCTGGGGGCATCTTATACATGACTACACCATCCAAATTATTTCAATCCTACACCACACACTCCATGTTGTCATGTTGATGTACATTAATTACTAGATTACATAGATTACTATATTGACATTTCACTAATATCTAGCACTTGTGTATCTAATAGAATATACATATACTTATACTAAACATGTCTTTCATACTTTCACTCTTGATTTGATTAGTTAGATGTGATTCTATCTTTCTAGTTATTACATGATTTCTCTTCTTGCTTAGCATAGATTATTTTATATTTCTAGTTCCTACTTGTCTCTTGTATGTGCCTTAGGACATTTGTAAATGTCATTTTCTTATATTCATGTGTTTACCTTAGGAAAATTGCCAATGTATTTTAATTTTACTCTTATATGTGCATGTGTTCCTTATGTTAACTTTAATTACTCCACTTGTATGTGTGTGTGACATTTAAACATACCTTGTATCTTTGATTGCCAATTTGAATAAAATATGCCCATGTTCTTTGTTTGCTCAACCCCTTGGCCACTCTTGTATTCTTCTTTATTTTTACTTTGTGTTCTTGTTGTTTTATTGCTTCTCTATTGTTGCAATGCCATGATCCATATCATGTATTTTCCTACTCTCTTGGATGCCATGATGGACATCATGCTCCATCCCTCTAACTAAAAACTAAATTATTGAAAACTAACACTTTTAGTTGCAATTTAGTACATTATACATGTTATTACATTGTTACATCTATCTAGGCATACCCATGTTGATCTAGCAATCTCTCTAATCAAACCATGTTATATCTTAAGATATCTTGTTGATTATCATTACTATATCATGTATATTTATTTCTTAACACACTTGTAAGGCTTCTTATATTGAGGGAAGTCATTGTAAGGTACCTATTCCTACCCTTAAAACATATGGAAATAAATAAGTGTTTTGATATAGAGATCAAAGCTACTAATCAGTCAAAATATATAATTTCAGAACAACCAAAACAATAACCAATCATCAAACCACTTAGAATAGAAGAGGAAGATAGTCAAAATTCCATAATAGTGATCAATTTTAGCCCAAGATAATAACGCTAGACACTAGGGTGTCCATTTTTAGTGCTCTTATCCAAATAGTATAAAAATTAGGTTTTTCAAAAGTAGGTAGAAAGGCAGGGTTAGCTATCATTTTGCACAATCAGACCAATTTAAATCAACAATTTTTAGTACAATTTTATTAAAGAATTTAGACATAAGGGAATCATGCATGGAATGATTATTTTATGCTTCCAAATTTACGTATGGAAATTGGTATAAATTGTTGATTAGAATCCATGTTTTAGATACTAGTGATTGGGGCTAGATTGCACAACACTTTTTCTTTTTTTCTTTTAGTTTTTATCATTACCTAGGCATTTTCAGTAGTTGTGTGCCTTTTTCCATCTGTAGGTGGTTGGCATCATTTTAGAGTAGCTTTCATACAAGCATAACCTCCACATTATTGATTTCTCAAGTGGCTTCTATATAAGCCAAATTTTTAGTTTTGAAGTGGCTTTTATACAAGCCTAATCTCCATCTTTTCTAAGTTGGTCAACATTGGCCTAGTTTCCAAAACACATTTAACTATCCATGCCACATTGTCAAATTTATAAAGTATTTATGGGCTTAAAAATCCATCTCATATGACATACACATTCATATATATTGGTAACAATTCTTAGCTTCATTTCATGGGGCAATGATGGAGCCAAAAGGCCAACCTTTGTATTCTTGAGTCACATATTCAAATGGATTAAACACATAGTAAAAACATTGATCAACATAGATATGACCACATAGCTTCACTTAGTGGGAAACAATAGAGCCAAAGGGCTAGCCTTTGTATTCTTGAGCCACCTATTTAGAGGGATTGGATACATAGTTTAAACATTGATTAACATAAACATGATCATCTAAATTAACTTAGTGGGTGATGATGGAGCCAAAGGGCCAACCTTTGCATTATTTTACCACTTTTTAGGGAATTGATCACTCAGCTCCATTTATGATATAAATTTTAGTACAACATCATATATTACATCTAGAATTGCTCATCTTTACTCATCATCACAATAGGTTTTTTATTGGTTCACAGACTCGATGAGGTATATTCATTCCTTTCTCTTCCTCTTTCTTACCAAACTCTATAGATTCTTGTTTTATATTGCATTTAATAAGAACTAATCTACTCTTTGTTTCCCTTTCATAGATTAACACTTAAATAACATGCTTTCTATACACTATCTAACATCACTCAAACTTCATGGGCTTCACCTTTATAGGTAATTTTAGGTATGCTTTCTATTTTCCTTTATCCTAGTATTTCATTTTGCTGCATCACCAAAATTAAGGGGGGGGGGAATGTAATCATATAAAATGAAATCATTGGTAGCTTGAGCATGGATAATGACACCTAATAATTAGGTCCCTCTTGCTTGCTCTCATGACCCTCTTAGGCTTACTTTCACTAATTCCCAATCATTCATGGCCTTCCAGACTTGATCCCAGCTAAGCCAACACCCTCTCTTCATGACTAATCCATCCCTTAGGCCCTGTTAGCTTAAGAAAATAGCACCCAACATAGAAACTAGCACCATTCCCTAGGGTGTCTAAATTTCAATGCTATTTTCCAAGTATATCTTAGGCCCCAACTGTTATTTACTTCTATAACTTTATCTTTAATCATGTTGGCCTAACACAAATTCATTTTACCCATGACCAATAGATCCATATATAAGCCCATTCAAAGATCATTTGGAAAGGTTTAGAAAATATCATTTGAGAAAGAAAGAATACAAGTAAGACCACTCAAGCAATCTTCACTATTCTCTACATACAACCACCCTATACACTTTCAAGCCAAGTCAAGTCCTTACACCAATCCCTAGTCATCTCAAGCAAACCCAAATTTAGCATTTCTTGCATTTTGTTAACTATTACATCTAGCACTATTAAAGGGAGAACTACATATGGATTAATCCCTCCTCAAACTATTGCTATGTAGGAAACATGCCCACACATGGGGTATGAAGCATGTCTAGTGAATCTTACACACACTAACCCCTTTTCCCCATTTTCCAAAATTTCTTTTCAATTGCATAGAAGATATATCAAGTACCTAAAATCAGATCTATAAGGAGCTATGTTGATATCAAGTACCTAAAAATCAGCTCTATAAGAAGTTATGTTGATATCAAGTACCTAAAAATTTGTACACATGCTCACACTTAGTAGGTGAATAAAACCCAAAAAGCTTAAATCCTTAGGACAACAATGCCAAAGAAGGAATATAGCATCGGAGCCTAGGATATCCATTTCTAGTGATCCTATCTAATCAGAAAATGAAGTTTAGGAATTTTTTTGTGATAGTGTCCTAGTCATAAACATAAATTTATAGACCCTATCTTAGTTATATCAACATAGAATAAGATAAGTTTAATTTTCTCTCTCACTACTATTTTTAGAAAAGGCCTAGTTGTAATTTGATTTCACAAATTAGTAGCTTTAATTAGGAATATTATTTACTAATTTCTCCTACTTAGACCTATTTATTAAATAGGAATAAAACTCTATTATTCCCAAAAATAAAAAATCAAATCATCAATAATGGCACTCATTATTAAAATACAAACTTTGGGATGATTACTCCTAGCACAAATAGGCACTCAAGCATTCTCTATTTCTACTGGTGTATGGGCTAGAACATCTTGATACCTATGAATGTATCATACACATCCTTATTGTTTAAATAACACTTCTCATTTTAGAATTTTTAGGAAATTAGAGCATGAGTAGTAGGTTTTGATAGCTTAAGTTACCTATGGTAAAGTAGTGATAGAGCAATGTTTAACTATTCCATAAAATTTATATTAATTAATAGTTGGGAGCTACCATGGATTAAATATTTGTAAAGTGTATCTATGCTAATATTAATAAATTATGATTGAAGATTAAACTACAAATTAATATAAATTGATATTTACAATGGAATCTAAACTAAAGTGATCTAGTTAAAAAAGAAGCAAAAGAGAAGGGTAAGGTAGAAAGAGAATAAGTGATTACTGATCTTAGCCCCACACATTATGCCAAAGTTTCAATTATAAATGAGTATGCATTTAACTGATATATAGTGAAAAATAGCATAACCTCAGATCTCACTACACACCATGTAAACCTCCAAGGATGATATAAAGAAGTACAAGTAAGAATCGAATTTACTTTAAAGATTTGCTACCAAACTCAAATTAAAATTAGCACATTCTAATGCATGGAAAATAAAATGAAGCAAATTCAAGATTATTCAACTAATCTAGCATAAGCACGAATTGGCAACCTTGTAATCAAAGATGAAACTCAAAATTCATATAAACTATTCAAATTTAAGACTTAAGACTAGAAATTGAGAGAATATCCATGTAACAATTGGCACAATTTTTTTTTGACATTCTTTTCAAAATTCCTTGATTGTATTAACTACTCAAATTATACAAATTTTGTAGAGAATTATCCCCTTTACAAAATAATAGTACTACCTTTTATATAAAGACAAGGTAGTATACTAGTTAGTTGCAAGATACAAATGTATAAGAAGGACAACCATCCTTTTTTATACAAAGTTCTAGAATACATTTTATTTTCCAAAATAGACTAACCTAGAGACAAATATGCTAACAGACTAGCATATGCCTTTACAATGGAATGTTCCATTTTGAAAATGTTACAATGCTTTTACAAAATAGAATATTAATTAGTTATTTTGTGGGCCCTATGCCTTAATACATTCTTGATATTTCTAAAAGATGTTCATATCCCTCTAGTTTTTCTCATTAACTAGTTCCAAATCCATAGCTAGTCTTAAAAAACACTCCTCATTGTTAGCTAGAACATTAAGTTGATTTTAATTTCTATTCATGGCTTCGAAACTTTGAAAATTGCTTATTGTTGTGTTCCAAATGGTTTCTGATTCAATTAGTTTTGTTCTCAAATTGTAATTAGACTCTCTTTAGTTTAACTATGATCAATCTGAGCTTAACTTAGGGATTTTATGCAAGTTTGGGGCTCTCTTGAAGCATTAATGGTAATGGCTTACTTGCACTTCAGCTCATACATGCCTTAGATCTGATTTAGACCTTTACCTTTATACATTTACATTTTTGAGCACACAAGATCTTCATTTTTGTTGCTTTGTGCTTGTGTGGTACTTATTTGGTATCTATCTGGCACTTTTCATGACATTTTTCATAAATTCCTTTGAAGCACTAACCATTGGCATTCAAAAATGCCTTTTGCATTGCACTATTCAATCAAGATCTAAGGATTAATATGGTTTGTTGATCATGATCTAGGCCTTTACATGTCATTAGCTATTTTTGCATCAAGCCCTATGGTTGTGCTATTTGGCACCCTCACAGGCTTTTTAAGCTCTATATCCTACACTAATCACATATTGAATGTGCATATCCCATGTGTCAATCTCATGGGCTCTCCTAGAATCATTGAAAAGTCATCGGTAGTTTCACACCATTGGATCAAGAGTCACAATGAAGTGTGGACTATTGAATCCTAAAGGATGCATGAGATTTAATTAGTACATAGTTATATAAAGGACTTAGGTTAAAATGATTTAGCTATGTATATTTCATATTAATAAACATGAAAAGACTTAGGTTAAAGCATTTTATCCTAAGTTTTTAAAGAATAATATCAAATGACCCCTTAAATGACATAAAATATGCCCCCTTTATCTAATTAAAATTTTTAGATGAGATTAAATTTGATGGTATCATAGATGTCAAAGATGGCCTTGCAGATGTCAAATGATGGTCACGTGAATGTCAAATTTAAGCTCCTAAAGTTCCTAATTTTGGTGTGCTTAAATTTTACAGTCGTGCAAAGGTCAAAGATGGCCTTAAGAACATCAATTGATGGTCATATGAACATCAAATCTAAGCTCATAAAATTCTTAAATTATAATGTGGGAGTGCCATGTGGTGGCTCCATGGGGCTTCTTGGGCCTTTTTAATTCTCAATGTGGGATTCACTCCATTTGATTGAAATCCATGATGAATCAAGAGCCATCGATCATGATCTGAGTAGATGCACAACATTGGTTCCATTTAATATGTGAGACACTTTAATATCAAACTTTGAATGTAGGAGTGTCATGTGGTGACTCCACAGAGCTTCATGAGCCTTTGACTTTTTAGTGTTGGCTTTGCTTCATCTGATTAAAGGCTATGATGAATTATAGACCATCAGATCTAAAAAAGAGCAAGGTTTTTATGTTTAGACCTGAGATGAAAAAAGACTTAGGCTAACACATTAATACTAAGGTCTCATTCATATTAATAAACATGAAGAGGGTCTTATCATTAAGGCTTTAGGGTAAGTAGGTAATAAAGGGACCATGCTTGGGGAAATAAAAGGACCCTACCAATATGAAATTTAAACTTAGGTATATAGAAATTTTGGCTAAAGTTTTAAGACTAAGGTCTCATTTTCATTTATAAATGAGAATGGGGCCTTAGGGTCAAAACTTTAGCTTAAAGTTTTTAGCAAAGGGGGACTCTGCTAGCATAACATTGGACCACATTAGAAATATGAGGAACGAAAGGGAAAAATAAAGGGGACTAATCATAATTTATAGGCTAAGGTTTGGTCATGTTAAAAAACATGACCAAGCCTTAGCATAAAAAATGGGCTTTAGTCAAAACATAAATTTAAAATATTCCTACCAAATGCTCCCACCAAAATTTAAATCTGAACTAAAGTTTTAAGCTATGGTTTTGAAGAGAGCTTTCAAATTATGAATCTAGGTAAATGTTTTCACAACTAAGGGCTAGTGTAACCTTGAATAGGGTCAATCTAAAAAATTTAAGCATGATCCATCAACAATAACTCCATGAAAACTATAACTATAAGACATGAAGACCAATTATTATCAATATTAGGCAAGCTCAAAGCACAACCATAAACTAGTAATCCAAATTTAACAAGGTGGATGATTCTTAAAATTCTAATAATTATCTAATCACATTGAGTTTTTAGTGTTTAAGGTTCAAAGTATCTCAAGGGTCCTATTTTTTTTAAAATATGGTATGTTGACCTCAAAAAATGTTGACTTTTAGGGGAAACATATCAATATATTAGAACTTAGAGACTCTAGTTTAGATGAATAACTAAGTCATCCACTCCACTTGAATAATGCCATTATCTAGATGATTTTATGGTTGAAACAAACCTTACACTTACATTATTGGGACCAAAAATTAAGACATAGATATATTGTGTGTGTGCTTTGATTCACTTACTACTTGTAATAGGATTCATGGGATAGCTTCTAGGTTTCATATCTTTAATCATTAACACTGAATTGGATCATGTTTAGATATTCATTAAGAACCTTGCTTCTAGTTTAGTGAAGGCTTGGGCATTGCTTTGTTACTAGCCAGGTATTCATACCCTTGATAAAGATGCCTTTAGATCCACTCATGGTCTTGCTCCAGTGCCATCCAGGCATCCATACACTTGGTGGAGATTACCAAAATCATCTATGTTTGAAAAACCTTTTGATTTTCCATTGTATTCTTATTTCTTGTATTTTTAGATATTTTATGCTTTCAAAAAGGTTAGAAACTAGGGTAGATAGGTTTAAGGATTTGTTCAAGGGTTGAATTTTAGAAAATCACCTATGGATGCAACCATTATCCCAAGCAAGGGTGTTTATTAAGTGCAAACATGATTGTGTCTCAATATATTAAGCTTTCATCCTATAAGTGAAAATCTTATTAAAACCAAGTTTAGGTCAAGACAATGTTTAAGTTCTCATAAAATAGTTAAATTATTCATCATTCTTTAACAGTTTATTGAAATCACAACATTAGGCTCACATTTCAAAACCATGGTCAGCATATGTATTAGGTTCATACCCACTTTCTTAAACTTTGGAGTTTCAAGAAAGCTAAATAAACTTTGAGATCAGAGTTGTCCAGAAGGACTTATTGGAAATAAGGAACAAGGCAAAAAATGTAAACACACAATATAAAGTATCAAAATCAAGAAATAAAAGGAAACAAATAGATATATACATGCTTATATACAAATAAGGGATAGGAAGTAAAGAATTGAAAGAAACTAACTAGACTACCTATACTAAGTCTAGCCATCTTACATAGTTAATCCATAAAGACCTCAACAGGAGCAGTAGAGAAGTAATACTTGAGGTATTGCCCATTGGTTGGTAGTGTGAATTTTTCTTATTATAGGTAATTGAGTCTAAAGGTGTTATCTCCCAGTGTGTATGTAATCTAATAGGGGCCAATCCATGAAGGTGTGAACTTTTTATGCTTTCCTTTAGGCTCAAATGCTTTATCCCAAAGGAGAACTAAGTAACCTTGTCTAAAAACCTTGATATTTTGTCAAACCACCTTTTCACTATTGTTTTATGTCTACTAAAATTATAAAAGGCTTTCCCCCTTGAATTTTCCATCTGGATGATGTGTAGCAATCTTGAATTTGTAATCTTCTATTCCTATTCCATATACTCTTGCATGAATTTATATGTAAGAAACTTGAGAATGATAGGGAAGATAGGATATTAGCCATACACCAATAGAAATGGTGACACCTTTAAGTATATCTTGATCATTATCCTATCTACCCATAGGGCATACTTGAAAATATTATGCCAAGTCCTAGGCTTGTTTGAAATAGACTTCTTGATTGCTTTCATTAATTTCTTATTGGTAGACTCAAACACTCCACAACTGGGGTACTAGCTAGATGAAAACTTGAGATAAATTCCATTATCATATGTCCATTCTATCATATATATGGATATAAATGTAGATCCATTATCACACACCAAAGAGACTAGAGTTCCAAATCTAGTATAGATGTTCTCCTCTAAGAAATTGATCACTTCTTTAGTATTGCATTGTTTGGTGGCTACAACTTTAGTCCACCTTGTGAAATAATATATGGTAATCAGGAAATACTTGTGACCTTATGATGAATTGGGGTTGATTAACTCTATAAAGTCTAACCTCCATTGTACAAAGGGTTTATTAACCATGACAAGTTGTAAAGGCATTACTACCTTAGGGTTTTTGGTGATAAAGATCTAGTAAGAGTGACATTCCCTCACGTGCTTATGATCATACTTGAAAATAGTTGGCCAATAGTAGCCATCTTCAAGGATCTTTTGGGATTTAGTCTTCTTAGATGGGTTCCCATTTCCAAACTTCTCATTGAAGGTGATCATGATTTGGATAGCTTCTTATTTCAAGACACACCTTAGGTAGACACCTTCAAAATTATTTCTATATAAAACCCCATCTTTGATTAGATAATGTGCCACCTTGAGCATTAAGGCCTTCATTTTCTCCCTTATTAGTCCTATAGCATAGGTACCATTCATTAGTAAATGAATGAGGGAATCATACCACTCACTAGCTTGAAAGGTTTGCTAATCAACTTGCATAATACTAATATTAGGGTTGGTGTTAACAATCATTGGGATCAATCCATGGCACCTTAATATTTTTGGCATTTTTAATTCCCTATTATATTCATGCAAAATTAACATCCATTTACCTCTACATTATCTAAGTTCATTTTGGCTCAGCACAAGTTTTGTGGCAAGGTTAGGTAGAATAACATGCACCTTATTTCTAAGGATATAGTGCCTAAATTTATTCACTACCTTAACTAATGCATATGTTTTTTTATCAATCAATGAATATTTCAATTCCACATTCTTAAAGTTAGTCCTCATGAAAGCTATTAGGTATCACACCCACAAACTTTCTAATTTAAAACTATAGCCATAGTATGGTCAAATATAAAATAATAGAGATATAAGTCCTTTGAAAAGTCAAGACTTATCAAGACTGGATCTTGGCTAATTGCTTCTTTGATGTCACTAAATTTTTTCCTAGATTAATCATTCCATGAGACCTTGACATCCTTATTTATCATGTCATTTAATGTCTTGATAATCTCTACAAAGCCAAAAATTAACTTTATTATAAAGTTTATCTTACCAAAAAGTGTTTTTAAACTCTTTTCTACTATTGTGAGGATCTATCTAAGATATAGCTTCCATGCTTTCAAGATTTATGGAGATTCCATGTTCAGTTATTACATGACCCAAAAATTTTCCTTTAGTAACACAAAATATGCTTTTCTTGGGGTTTAAAGAGATTCCATACCTTCTACATCTCTCAAATAATTGATGTAAATGCATAAAGTGATCTTCCCTATTTTTATAAAAAATAGTTAGATGATCCATGTATATAATTATACATTTATCAATAAAACCTTAGAAGGCATGGTCCATGACCCTTTGAAAAGTAGATCTTATGTTTATTAATTTTAAAAGGCATTCTCTTGTAGGTAAATGTCCCACATTTATTTGTGAAATCTATCTTCATCCTATCTTCTTTGTCAACCAACACCTGGTTGTATCCTAAAAAATGATTAAGAAAAGACATCATGGATGATTCAAATATAACTTGTATCACCTGGTCAAGAGGGAGAAGAGGATAATTATCCTTTTCAATTTCTTTATTCAAATTTATAAAATAAATACATAGCCTAATCTCACCATTATTATTTATGATTAGCACCAAATTAGCCACCCTAGTAGAATGTCTGATGGGAAACACAATTCTAGCATCTATCAATATCTTAACTTCTTTGAATATCATTAGTTCTAAGATAGGGTTCACAGGTCTTTAATTTTGCTAGAAGGGTTTAAAACTTTATTTAAGGGTATAGTATGGGTGATTAATCTTGGATAAAATATATTCAATTCATCATAATACCAAGATATGGCATCCTTATACTTAGTAATTCTTTGGATTTCTTATTCTCAATGTTAGTGCATGATTTTCCAATGTTAACTAGCTAAGGTTGATTTTGGGGTCCAAGATAAACCATATTATAGTCCTTACCACTTATCTCAGGAACTTTAATAACCTCATCCAACTTCTCTTTATTAAATATTCTCTCTAAGGCAATCATCCCATTAGGGATCTTATTGTCATTCAGATGAATGACTTTACCATCAAATTTGCCTTCCCTAAATGTATTTTCATCAATCTCATCAATGATGTGAGCCTCAAATGATCCAAAATTAGTCATGAAATCTAATATATATTTATCATCATTAAATACCTAAAAATTATTCACATTATTTGAGACTGAAGGATAAGGTATCATCTCAATACTGAAGTTGGGCAAGTCCTAGTTAGACATGAGGTTGGATGCAACAGATGCAAACTCATCAGCATCTTGGTTATCCTCTCTAGGGATGGAGATAATACTAAAAGCATAAAAAAACTCAATTATATCCCAAAATATAAACTTATACCTCTTGAGGTATGAGAGTTTGCATTTATATTTGCTTCTCACATGGTTCATTACTAGATTTAAATCACTATAGACTAGTAGTTCTTTGAATTTATTTTTTTAAAGAAAATTGTAAGCCTAAAATGAGGGCTTTGTATTCATCAAGGTTCTTGGTGAAAGGAAACTAGAGTTTATAAGAAACATGGTATTTATTACTAATAGGGTCAGTTAGTACAATGTCTACTTTAGAACTAGCCTTACACGTAGCACCATCAAAATATAGCTTTCACAACCCAAGTAGAACATGAGTATTCTTAGGATCACATACCTTTAAAGTCTCTAGGGTGAAAACCCCTAAGTTTTAGTCAATTATTTTGACCCTTTAACTAATAAAATTATACTAAGTGATCATGTGCTTCATCCTTGGCTCTCTTTCAACCCTGATCTAGTTTGGAACTCCTTTCCAAGGCAACCAAAAATGTGAACAATCTATGGACATGTAGCCATTCAGAGATTCGGTCCATTCCCTACTTAACAAGATCCCATAAAAATTAGGAATGTCAACAACTTGGATATCAATAAAATATTATACTCTAGGCTTAGAGGCTATTTACATATGAACATTTAATAATTCCCCAATCACCTTGAATCTAGATTTGTTTAATTGAGTAACAACTCTATTAGACTTAATAGGTGTCAAGCCAAGTTTTTTGCAAATACCTACTAATATGATATTGGTAGATGCACCATAATCCAATAAATAATTATTTAAATTCTTACCAAACATCTTGACTATGAGTAGGAAAGGAGGAGTTTATGCCTTAGCTTTGTGCATAGCCATATTAACATTGTCATCTTTGGGTGGGTTGTTAGATTTTTTTGACAATGATTCTAACAAGAGGTATTTTTGTTCTATGATATACATTAATTAATGAAATATGATGTTATATTTTATCTTCTTAATGTATTCAACAATATTATAACAAGTCTTCTTTAAAGAACTAGGAACATCAACATTATGCTTAGAGGTACTCCCTTTGGGTGGTTCTAGATCATTGATTGAAGAAGTGTTTAGAGGAGTTATAAAGTTATTTGGAGGCATTAGGGTAGTTAGGGGATACCTCTACTCTCTATTCCTTAAAGGATAAGTTTTCTTCAAGAATTGTTGGAAGGCTTGGTTTTCCTCAGGGACATCATCATGTTCATTGTCCTCTTGAAAAGAGAAATCAAACATCTCCGCCAAGAAAGTTTGATTAGTAGGCTTGGACCTTAAAGTATATGCACCACTATCATTGTTAGGGACCACTTAAAATGTGTCTAAATCTTCTTGTAAAGACTCAAAATCCTTAAAAAATCAATGCAATCAATCTCACCATGCTTGGCTATGTACTGCACCCTAAAATAATCAAGAAAAACAATATTAGTAAGATTAATCTCCATAGTCCTATTTTTATAAGATGGTTCATTATTCTTATTATTATGGAAAATATCATTCTAAAATATAATATTTAGCCTATTAAACCTTTGGAATGAGAATTTCCTACCAGATATCTCTCCATTATTTCCAACTTATTTTTGTAGTTGAAGGAAATTAGTGATTAAATTTTGGACTATTTTTAAGATAGACTTATTCTCACTCTTCAGAGTTTTAGAATTATGAACCTAGTTATTATTATTACTAGAAGCTAATACTAAAGCTATTTGATCATTTGAATTGAATCCATTAGTAGTAAGATGACTTAGAATCCTAGGTTTTGATTGGAGGCAACATGACTCAAAGGTAATTGATTCAGATTCAAGAGTTAATTCAAGGCTAGAAAATTATGATTGTTGTTAGGGAAGATGTTTAGAATGGGTAAATGTGGGTTGATATTTGGGATATAATAGGCCATTTTTCCTTGGGGCTACATTTATCATTGATGATCACTACTTTAGAATAAGCCCTAGCTAATGAAGTTATAGTTGGAAGAGACCTTTTTAAAAATACAAAAGTCATAGGATCCTCTGTATCCTTGTAGGTATATAAAGATAAAACCTCATTAGGTTTATAAGTTTCTATGGTCTTACTATACGTTTTATAAAACCTAGCATTAATGGACCTTATAGGCTCACTTATATCCCTCCTGATGGTGGTGAACTTGTGGAATATGACAAGTGGACTAATAATTTTTTGAAATTAGTCTATGAAAACATTAGTGAAACCATCCCAAATTGTAATATAATTATCAGGTAAATTGAGAAACCATTCATATTCAACATCTTTAAAATTAAATGGGAATAATATTCGTAATAGATCTTCATGTATGACATTTATCGACCTTAAAGTAGCTTTAAAATAGTTAATGTGCTCTTCAAGAATTATAATACTAGTTGGACTAAATGTTGGCAAATGTTTTTTAGGCTTACATCAAAGATCATGTACCACACTTGGTAAATTGATTAAATAATCTCTTGACCAATCCATACCTAGATGAAGGTCGAAGGTAGGGGTACTTTGAAGAGGTGAGGATGGAAAATATTTGGAACATCTACACCTACCTTTATCTCCCCTAGATCTTCTATGGACTTGTAGCTGAAGCAAAGGTTCCCTTGTATTTGAATGTGATCTTATTTAGATCCTTGGTTTTTCTAGCTTTAAAATTGAATATTATATTTTAAATACGATGTGTCAAGTTAATCATTATAAAGAAAAAGGATTAAACCTGCATATTAAGCTAATTTTTTAAATATTTGTATAAAGAATAGTAAAGGATGTCAACCTTTGACTAAGCTAGCTCAAAGATGTGTCTAATTATGCAAATATGGATTATCGTTATAATTCTAAGCTCAAATAAACATATATCTATGAAATATATAGCAATATTTTATCAAAATAGGCTATTTTAACCTCAAATACTGCATATTTTCATATTTTAAGCCATCTTTACTAAAATTAAGCATCAAACTTCAAATAAATATGATATTTGTCTAAAGGAAGGATAAATATATGTCAAATACCACAAATATCAATGATATTTATGCTTCTGAGAAAATAATTATGAAAAAATACAAAGATAACACTAATCTTAGATCAAAAGACTAAGCTTAACAAAGATTCAACCAATTCACAAATATTTTGTTGAGGGCCCTCCTTCTGGCACTAGTGAGACATTTTGATGCATATTAATGTATCACATGTGTCCTTAGTGTTCAAATAAAAATTCTTATTTAGGAATTCTAATAATTTAGAGCATGAGTAGAAGGTTTTGGCAACTTAAGTTACCTATGGTGAAATAGTGGTAGAGCAATGTTTAATTTTTCCAAAAAAATTATATTAATTAATGATTGGGAGCCACCATAGACCAAATATTTTCAAAGTGTAAGTATATATGCTAATACTAGTTAATTATGATCAAATATTAAAATAAATACTAATCTTAATGAACATTTACAATGGAATCTAAACTAAAGTGATCTGGTTAAAAAAGAAGAAAAAGATAAGGGTGAGGTAGAAAGAGAATAAGTGATTACTGATCTTATCCCCAAACATTATGAAAAAGTTTTAGTTACAATTGAGTATGCATTTAACCAATATATAGTTCAAAATAGCATAATATTAGATCTCACTACCCACCAGGAAAACCTCTAACGCTGACATAAAGAAGTAAAAATAGGAACCAAATTCACTTTAAAGATTTTCTACCACACTCAAATAGCATTAACACATTCTAATGTAGAACAAATAAAATTAATCAAATTCAAGATCATTCAACTAATATAGCATAAGCACAAATTAACAACCCTATAATCAAAGATGCAACTTAGAATTCAAATTTAAGACTTAAGACTAACAATTGAGAGAAAAGCCATGTAACAATTAAGACAAAAAAATTTAGATAATCTTTTTAGAATTCCTTGATTGCATTAACTACTCAAAGTATACAAATTTTTCTCAAAACTCTCCCATTTAAAATATGGTAGGACTACATTTTATATTAATGACAAGGTAGTATAGTAGTCAATTACAAGATATAAATGTATGAGAAGGATAAATGCCCTTTTTTCTACAAAGTTCTAGAATACAGTTTGCTTTTCCAAAATAGACTAACCTAGAGACAAATATGATAATAGACTAGCATATGCCTTTATAATGGAATATTATAGTTTCAAAATGTTATAATGATTTTTACAAAATGGAATATTAATTAGTTGGTTGGTAGGCCCTATACCTTAGAACTTTCTTGTTGTTGCTAAAGGATTTTCATAGCCCTCTAGTGCTACTCATTGACCAGTTCCAAATCCATAGTTTTTCTTAAAAGACACTCCTCCTCATTTTATACTAGAGTATTTAGTTCCTTGTCATTTTTGTCCATGTATTATAAACTTAGTTGCTTATTGATATGTTCTAAATGGTCTCTAAATCAATTATTTTTGTGCTCGAATTGTAATTACACTCTCTTTCGCTTAACTATGATCAATCTAATCTCAAATTAGGGATTTATGCAAGTTTGGGGATGTTTTTAAGCTTAAATGGTGATTTATTACTTATACATAAGCTAATACATTCATTTGATTTGATTTAGACCTTTACCTTTATACATTTACATTTTTAGCACACAAGATCTTCATTTTTATCACTTTGTGCTTATTTGGCATCTATCTAACACTTTTTGTGGCATTTTTCTTAAATGCCTTTGAAGAACTAACCATTTACATTCAAAAATGTCATATACTTTGAACCATGTGATCAATATCCAAGGATCAACATGGGCCATTGATTGTGATCTGAGCCTTCGCATGTCATTGGCCATCTTTGCATTGAACCTTATGGTTATGTTAGTTGGCAACCTCACAAGCTTTTTAATCTTTATATCATCCACCAGACACATATTAAATTTGTGTTTACCACATATTGAGCCTATAGGCTCTCATAAAATCATTGAAAAATCATTGGTAATTTCACAGTATTGGATCAAGAGTTGTGATGAATTGTGGACCATTAGATCTTGTAAGATGCATGAGATTTAATCAGTACATATCTATACAAAGGACATAGGCTAAAATGCTATAGATAAGTATATTTCAAATTAATTAACATGAAAAGAGTTAGATTAAAGCATTTTATGCTAAGTTTTTAAAGAATAATATTAAATGACCCCTTGAATGACATAAAATATGCCCCCTTTATCTAAGTAAAAATGTTATATGAGATTGAATTTTCTAGTCTTGTAGACATCAAAGATCACCTCACATATGTCAAATAATGGTCACACAAACATCAAATTTAAGCTCATGAAATTCTTAGTTTTGGTGGGCTTAAAGTTGATGGTCGTACAAATGTCAAAGATGACCTCATAGATGTCAAATGATAGTCACATGAACATCAAATTTAAGCTCATAAAATTATTGTATTCCAATGCAGGAGTGCCATGTGGTATCTCTACATGGCTTCTTGGGCCTTTTGAATTTTTTATGTTGTCTTTTCTTCATTTGATTAAATATCATGATGAAGCTAGAACTATCAATCTTAATCTGAGTAGTTGCACACCATTGGTTACATTTAATATACAAGACCCTTTACTATAAAAATTTGAATGTGGGAGTGCCATGTGGTGACTCTATAGAGCTTCATGAGCCTTTGAATTTTTAGCATTGGCTTCACTCCATCTGATTAAAGGCCACAATGAAGCACGGGCCATTAGATCTATAAAGGAGTAAGGTTTTTAATTTAAGACCCAAGATGAAATAAGACTTAGGCTAAAATATTAAGATTAAGGTCTTGTTCATATTAATAAAAACTAATAGGACCTAAGCATTAAGGTTTTAGGCTAATTAGGTAATAAAGGGACCATGCTTAGGAAAATAAAAGGACCCTCCCAATACAAAAGTTAAACTCAGGTAGATAGAAACTTAGGCTAAAGCTTTAAGACCAAGGTCTCATTTGTATTGATAAATGTGAATGAGGCCTTAGGGTTAAAACTTTAGGTTAAAGTTTTTAGCAAAGGAGGAACATGATAAAATAAAAGGACCCTACTAGCATAACATTGGACCATGTTAGAAATATGAGGAACAAAAATAGGAAAATAAAGGGGACTAAGCATAATTTTTAGGCTAATATTTGGTCATGTTAAAAAACACGACCAAGCCTTGCATAAAAATTGGGTCTAGTCAAAAATAAATTAAAAATATTCTCACCAAATGCTCTTGCCAAAATTTGAATTTAAACAAAGGGTTTAGGTTAGGTTTTAAAGAGATCTTTCAAAATATGAATCTAGGTCCAAGTTTTCACAAACCAAAGGCTAGTGAAAGCTTGAATAGGGTCAATCTATAAACTCTAAGCATGATCCATTAGTAAGAACTCCATGAAACCTTCAACTATAAGACATGAATACCAATTATTAGAAACATTAAGCAAGCTCAAAGCACAAACATAAACTAGTAAGCCAAACTTACCAAAGTGGATGATTCTTCAAATTTTAACAATGATTTAATCATATTGAGTTTTCAATGTTTAAGGTTCAAAGTATCTCAAGGGTCCCATTTTTCAAAAAAGGTGGTATGTCAACCTCAATAGAGATATTCTTCTCAATCACACTCAAATTTCCTATCTATAAATTTATGCAAGAATACATGAAAGTCAATGAGAAGGTAAACTCAAGGCTATTAGACATCATTTAATTAGAATATGATCCAAAACATGCCTTGTAGAATTTTAGTAAGAAATAGGGTGTAGTCAGAAGGTGGTTTGATAAAAGGGAAAAAGTTAAGTCCTATATGTTCTTTAAATTGATAATACTATGGGATAAATCCCATGAAAATAAAGGATAATACACTAAGTTTAGAATGTTATGGATTAGACAATATAAGATCTCTAATCTACTTAGATAGAATGAATTTGACCTTAAAAACCTCATAGGTAATGAACTCCCATTGTCTGTGAATGGATAGTTCTTAAAACACTAGTTTTAGATGTCCCTTTAGATTAAATCTATGAATAAATTTTAAAAAGGTAGTAATGCATATATTAGATTAGGTGTAGATTAGTTTGTTTCTATTATGGGTTTGGTTTCATTATTTTTTGCTTCTTTTGTGTGTTTTCTTTAGTTGTTTTTTAAGTTCTTTATTTTGTGGGTTTTTATCGACCTTCCTACAATTTTACTCTCAAGTCTCCCCTCATGACATTATTTAATCTCCCTAAAAAAAAAAAATAGAGTTCAGAGAAGGTGATGAATGCTCTAAAGGATGATTAAATAGTGAAAACTAGTCCCAAAATTAGGAAACATAAGGCAAACCTATATTATTGAACACAATGATAAGCAAGGTAACCCTCCAATAAAATCTAAGAAGGTTAGAATCCAATATTTCAACACTAAGCAAGTGAATTTATAAAATCTCTACTTTATCCAAGGCCATCCCAAACACTTCAAAAGAAAAGAGTAGGGATGTTATAAATAATTGAATAATTGAAAGGTCATCTAGATATTGGAAGCCTACTGAGGCTACTATCAACCTTGGCTACAGTGGTTTCCAAACCTCATGCATCAAACATCAAATATCAATTTAGAGGAAGTCTAAATTTCAATAATATTTGTTATGTTTCTTCCTCAGAAAGGGAGATTTCAACAATCTCCTTCATAGGATTTTAGGCATGGATAGCAATGGAGCAAAGCCAAAAGTGGGATCAAAAGCATATTTATCAAGGCTATAGAAACTTGGATGGTATTATATCAATATTCAAGCCCTCATTCCTCAACAAAAACTATGTGAATTTCATACCCCTTCAAGGATCTTTCAATATCCTGAACATACCTAAACTCATTGAAGAAATATATTAAAAAAAATAAATCCATCACTAATGCACAAAATGGCCTCATAAGGAGTTTTAACCATGTATGTGACTTGTCAAAATGGACTTGACAACTTTTCACATTCAAGGTGCATTAGGCATAGTTTAAATTGCTTATATTTGCACTCAATATTGGATGTTTATAGTCTAGGCTCTAAACACTAGAGTAATGTTTTCCCTACAAAGTCACTATTTGTTGTGGCCAACAAAACCTCCTTGATTTGAAAAGTGGGGAACCCCTTTAAAATTTATTAAGGATTCCTAGATTTTCAATACATTCCGTATCAGCCTTAGACCTTCAACATTACAAAACTCTTGTGTTTCCTTAGTCTATCAAGTGCCTAACAGTGTTTATAATGAAAATCTAGTCTCTGCTAAAAATCCCTATTATTTTCTAATGTTTAAAAATATTTGAATCCTTATGGATTTCTAAAAGGCATAGGTTTTTTCTTATTTATAAATATTTTATTATGATAACATTATTTTATATATATTTGGGATCATGTCTAGTTTTCCTAGAGTTATAGCTTCCCAAATTCATACTCAACAATTCATGAATATTTATTTGTAGGCATGTAAGCTTTTAATTATTTACATGGATTTATTTTCACTTAGTATTTTTTTAAAAATCCCATACAAAATATTCAAAAATGAGAAAGCACCATGTGGCCTAGATATCAAATTTTTTAGTCTCCTAAATATATAAGAGAAGTCAGATCTTAGGAGAGCTTGACTAAATGAAGAAGTGCCACATGGATCATGCCAAAGATATCAATCTCCTAGAGCTATCAAAGATGTTATATAATGGGAGAGCTGAATTGAATGAATAAACACCATGTAGATCTTGTAATAGTTATTAGTCTCTTAAAATTACCAGAGATGTAAGAGCCTAAAAGAGACCAACCAAATGAGGAAGTGCCATGTGGATCCTATCAGTCTCCTAGACCTATCAGATATGTCATAGCCTAAGAGAGCTTGACCTACTAAATCATTCCACATGGGACTTATATAAAAAGTATCAAAAAAGGCTCATGATCCTTGAGATGGGTATGAATAAGTAAATTTAGATCTTAGGGCCAATTAGAGGATGCCACACATCACTCCAATGCTCCAAGTGGCCCATTATATCATTTAAATAGGTAAAGTGTGATGCTCAACCATGCTTAGGTGGAATTAGGCATAGGTAAGACAAACTAGAGATAAACACATGAGATAAAATAAACTAGGATTTCATAATGCAAAAAGTAGTTGTGTGCTTTCCACACTCCTCACATTATTTAAATGGTGAACCATACCTTAATTGGATTATTCAAAATGTCTCATCATGGTCACCAAATCTAGTAGGCAAAATAGATTTACACTTTTTGAGTTAATTTCATATTGATAAATGAATAGGAGGATCCTACCACCAAATAATATTTAAATTCATGCTAGGTGAGATAATAAATTACATCAATGTAGGACATATATAGGCATCCCTATAAGTTCCTTAAGCTAATTTACCATTATTCATTATCAATTAACCAAAGTTTTCCTCCTTACTTTTAGTTCATTCATGTGCTCTCTGAGCTCTCATTACTTAGAGTTAGTTACTATAAATATTTCCCCTTTCTACCATGGCTACTTCATCCTCTAACCCTAAGGATGAGCATGAAAATAGAGACACCACTTCCCTAAGAACTTAACTTGATCAAAGAATTATAATGAAATATTCAAAGTGATTAAAGTTATGCCCAAGTATACCTCTAGTGACAACAAAGATGAGGTTGAGTTCTAAGATTCTCTCAAAGCATATGAAAAATGTGGGTTACATAATTTACATCCAAGCTTGATACCTAAATTAACCTCTTTAGTAATATGATCCTCAAATCTAAGCGAGTGTAATATGGTGCTAACAATGTTGTGTGCTCTATAGATTCTTGGCATAAAATTGAAGACCTAAGAGCTACTTTCAAGGTATACTACAACCTCTTGGAGTTCTAGTCACCTATGATGTAACCATGATCAATGCATGGGCTAACACTTATCATATTTATGAGGTTTTATAATATCGGGTAGAGAACCTTAATGCCAAGTGGGTTAATAAATAATACATTAATTTCTACATGGTCCATACCTTCAAGGAAGGTATCCATGTAGGGATGATCATGATTGATCAATTATTCAAGGAAAATGACTTCTTATACATTAATATTCTCTAGGGGCACCTATTTTACATCATACTCAAAGGGGAAGAGATATTATACCTTAATGAACATCATAAATCTCCCACTAGTGCACCATGATATAAAATATTGAAATGACAACAATTTATATATGATGAGTCATCTTATATATGTCATATAAGATAATATAGTGTTTAATTCCTCTACTTCTTAACCTTTAAATCTTAAGTGTTACTATTGATTACCAAAATTAATCTGGTAATTCTATGAGTCTTTCTACCCTATGGTTTATATAGTTATTAATGAGGAAACCATGGAGTTAAATACTAGTAATACATGGATGTACCATCATCCAAGTGTTAATTATCCATAAGGCACCTCTCCATAATACAGGTTTTGGATTGGTTAGTCAAGTAGGAGATCACCTATCAACTAATAGAAGACATCTTCAGTCACTATCTTAGCCACTAATAGAAGGCCTACCCAACTTTCCCTATTTCCATCTTCCACCATATATACAAAATTCTACCTCTATTACTAAAAATGGTGGTGAATAGGGACTCTTATGCCTTGGGTAGAGTAGAGTAAACAGAATAAAACCTGCATGGCATCATTAGAGCCCATGTGGTAAAGTATCAATATCAACTCAATATAAATTATGGCTATGAGCCTAGTGATAAGGACAAAATCCACCTCAATCCTATAGATTATAAATAGGTGTTGGATAGAATCAAGGCCAAAAATAAAATAGGAAATCAAGAATAGGATAAACCATCTACTTATAGTAGCCTTGAAATGAAACTTGATATTTTAAGGAAATTCCTCTAAGGAGTAATGACTCCATATGCTATATGAGTCTTACCTCTATAGGTTTATGCTCTAGATCCAATACCTCCTATAGTTCAATTATCTCGATCATATGCAATACAAGTGCTATGGTTCAACATGAGAAGTAACCTAGAGTTGAGTCCATAATATTACCAGTAGGGATTTATGTAGAATCTTCCTCCACCTTCCACCATCCCTTAACAACCTAGTAGATCACCCCTATATTTCCCTTTCCCTATCAGGCCCACCTAGGTGGTGCATCCCCTTTTACCCATTCTAACTCCCCCATAATTCCCTTAAGTACCTTTGGATATAACCATGTATAACATCCTCACATCCCAATTTCCATCCACCTAGCCCATTACTGTCATGTCCCCTTTTGAGTTGACATGTTCAGAGTTGAGGATTAGCCTATTATGCGACCTTCATAGGTTGATGGGATGGATAGAGGGTCTTGATGGAGCTGGGCTTGTTTTTTGTTTGGGTTTTTTGGATATGAATTAAGGGAGATATTAATATTTGATTGATTTAATCAAATATTAATTATTTGGTCTCATTAATAATTAATTATTAATTAGTTGGCCTAATTTTAAGACCCTAATTCTAATTTAAGAATTGGTCTAATTTTAGGACCCAAGTTCTAATTTGAGGAATTCTAATTTAAGAAACCCAAGTTCTAATTTGAGGAAATCTAATTTTAGCAAGCACACCTTTGGAGGGTATAAGGGTTTCTCATGGGAGAGAGTTTGGATGAGCCATTGATTATTGATTTTGAAGAATTCTTCTGTGAAGACTGAGCCAAGGGTTCCAAGATTCCATTTGCAGTGGAGAACGTCAACTCTTCATTGTGTGTGATTCAGAGGCTATGAAATATCAGCTGATCTATTGCCAATTTGAGACATAACTTCATATAAAAGTTATCACAGGTGTTTACAAGTTTGTGAGATAACTTCACCTAGAAGTTATCACAAGGGTTTACAGGTATTTCATTATTTTGGGTTTTGATTCAAGAATTATCCAGATATAGATCTTTTATATTAGCCCATAATTCTATAGATCAGGTTCAAGCATACAAGCTATGCTATATCAGCTGCCGTACAAATTTTGTACAGATCTGTGAAAATCCATACACATCAATAGAAAGTTTAGGCACTGACATCGGCAAATAGAGACTGACATCGGTCGACATATCACCGATGTCGGTGAGTTAACGACTATAGATCGACTGACGATGGCATTATAACCGACGTCGGTGACTGTGTTTTTTACACAACAGGCTGAGACATACCAGATTCAAATTTCTTTCTCAGTTTGTGGAATATTCAGGCTATTAAGGCCGTACTTTCAATATTCTTTGTATACTTGACAGAGAACCTTTATTGTAAGCTTATGAGCAAATAAATAAGAGTTTATACTATGATTTATTTATCTATTTGAAGATATTTTGCAAAAATTCAGATAAGCAATTCAGAGCTTTTATTTTGATATCCGAAGGGATATTACAGTGGTATCAGAGCTTTTGTAGGAAGAAAAGAGCCCCTATGTAAGGGACATTACAGTGGTATCAGAGCTAAATCCTGCCATCCTGAGGGTTTGAAAATCTTATGTAGCCACAAGAGTTAGGACCACACAAGTATAACACACATAGTAGAGCTTTGCTTGAAGGTACCCAATTGTTAGAACAATAGCAGATTATCATGAGTGATAGACGTGAGGGTAGCCCACCTAGGGGCCACTGACATAATGATGATCTGGGTACTAGAGAAACCTACCATGAGATGACATAGGCATTACAGGCACTAACTACTATGATAAGGAGGATGAACCCACCTGATAGATAGAATGGGGACCAAGGTGATAACAGAGATGTTACGGTTAATCAGAGACCCCGACAGGCCCACTCCAGAATAGTGGATAGACCTACACATCCTACGTTTATGCAAGAAGAACCAGAAGTTCCATCAAAGGAGGAGGTAGGAGATTCCTCATTTGCAGATGTTTACCTAGCTGCAGATGATGAGTGGAACTTATTACCTCCTCATGTTCAGGAGAGGACAACCTTTGATCATTTTGTTAATCTAAGGAGAGAGCACTACAGATTGGCTAGAGAGGGAAGGAGACCTAGACACCAGAACAATGATCTTAAGCATGCTACGAGCAGGCTCACACTCGTGATGTTCGACAGTAGTGGTAAGGTCATAGCGCAGGCTTGGGTTAGTAAGTTGGACACCTTTCTCACATTGCATCTGATGGCCGAGGAAGATGCTATCAGATATGCGACACTACATCTTGAGGGAGTAGCTCATGATTGGTGGCACCACGGGCTGGGGACACTCCATCATGATCGGATCACATCTTATCAGGAGTTTGTGGACAGGTTAGTAGAGCATTTTGATAGGAGGGATCCAGAGTCCTATTTTCGAGAGTTGGCACAGTTGCACCAAAGCGGCAGTCTAGAGTCTTACATTGGTGACTTCCAGAAGTTATCAGTTATAGTTCCTGACATTTCAGAGAGGCAACTAGTAGTACTCTTCATGGAGGGATTGACAAAACCATTGAGAGGTTAGATCAAAGGCTTTGATCCCCCTTCATTACAAGAAGCTATGAAGAAGGCACGCAGTATGGAGATGGCAGCCCCATCAAGTAGATCTAACTCCAGAGGTACTTCTTCATCTAGAGACCATAAGCACTCCAATGGGGATACAAAGAGACCAGATTTTAACATAGATAAATCTGGGGTTAAAAATGATTCAAAAGCCAATCCAACAGCACCACCTTTGGATCATGAGGCACTTCATGATCTACGCAGGAAGAAGCTTTAATTCTACTGCAAAGGTCCATATGATATCCATCACGATTGCCCTTTGAGGCCTAAGGGCAAAGCAAATCGTGTGATGTGGGCATATTATGAGGATGCAAAATCAGAAGATTCCAAACAGCAGGATAGTTCTGAGGAGGCAGAGTCTTCAGAGCCTAAGGCAGAGGCAGATTTAGAGCTTCATATACAGGAGGCATGCCTATCCAGCATTCAGTCAGATGAGTCATTCAGACTCTATGGAGTTTTGGCAGGGCAGAAGGTTACCACCCTTCTTGATACAGGAGCTACACATAATTTCATAGATGCTAGATTTTTGGAGGAGCGTGGACTCACTACCGAATATTTTGAGGGAATTAGAGTTAAGGTAGCCGATGGTCACACTCTTAGGTGTGAGCGCATGATTAGAGACCTCCCATTGCGCTTGAACAACTATGAGTTTAAGGCTAATTATTTTGTAGTGAACATGGGGGACATAGAATTAGTCTTGGGTATGAAGTGGCTTCATTCATTTGAGGAAGTTAATCTTCATCTCAAAGATATGGAGGTTCATTTTGAGGTTGATGGGAAAACACATATTCTTAAGGCAATACAGGGTAGCAACTTCAAACATATGTTTTTTCATCGGATGGAGATGCCTATACTACATGACATGATAGAGTGTGATGATGAGTGCACATTGGCACCAACACAAGAGAGATATGAGGACGAGCTTTGTCTTGAGGTGAGTTCAATTCAAGAGTTAGCACATGTGGTAGAGTCTCAGCTTTCTTTTACAGGTGGGTCACATGTTGATGATGATATGCGTACAGGAGACAGAGGTGATGTGACGCCATTGGATGAGAGTGGTGATGGATAGGGCCTGGAGTTTGTGTTGGTTGATAGCACTGTAGATCGAGACTTCATTTGGGATCTAGGTGGATTGATTGGTGTATCATTTAGCGATTGCTTGAGGGCAAGCAATTTCAGGAGGGGCGGATTGTCATGTCCCCTTTTGAGTTGACATGTTCAGAGTTGAGGATTAGCCTATTATGCGACCTTCGTAGGCTGATGGGATGGATAGAGGGTCTTGATGGAGCTGGGCTTGTTTTTTGTTTGGGTTTTTTGGATATGAATTAAGGGAGATATTAATATTTGATTGATTTAATCAAATATTAATTATTTGGTCTCATTAATAATTAATTATTAATTATTTGGTCTAATTTTAAGACCCTAATTCTAATTTAAGAATTGGTCTAATTTTAGGACCCAATTTCTAATTTGAGGAATTCTAATTTAAGAAACCCAAGTTCTAATTTGAGGAAATCTAATTTTAGCAAGCACACCTTTGGAGGGTATAAGGGTTTCTCATGGGAGAGAGTTTGGATGAGCCATTGATTATTGATTATTGATTTTGAAGAATTCTTCTATGAAGACTGAGCCAAGGGTTCCAAGATTCCATTTGCAGTGGAGAACATCAACTCTTCATTGTGTGTGATTCAGAGGCTGTGAAATATCAGCTGATCTATTGCCAATTTGAGAGATAACTTCATACAGAAGTTATCACAGGTGTTTACAAGTTTGAGAGATAACTTCACCCAGAAGCTATCACAAGGGTTTACAGGTATTTCATTATTTTGGGTTTTGATTCAAGAATTATCCAGATATAGATATTTTGTATTACCCCATAATTCTACTAATCAGGTTCAAGCATACAGGCTGTGTTATATCAGCCGCCATATGAATTCTGTACAGATCTGTGAAAATCTGTATGCATCAACAGAAAGTTCAGGCACCGACATCAGCAAACAGAGACTGACATCGGTCGACATATCACTGATGTCGGTGAGTTAATGACTACAGATCGACCAATGACGACAGTATAACCAACGTCGGTGACTGTGTTTTTTACACAGCAGGCCAAGACGTACCAGATTCAGATTTCTTTCTCAGTTTGCAGAATATTCAGGCTATTAAGGCCGTACTTTCAATATTCTTTGTATACTTGATAGAGGACCTTTATTTTAAGCTTATGAGCAAATAAATAAGAGTTTATACTATGATTTATTTATCTATTTGAAGATATTTTGTAGAAATTCAGATAAGCAATTCAGAGCTTTTGTTTTGATATCCAAAGGGATATTATAGTGGTATCAGAGCTTTTATAGGAAGAAGAGAGCCCCTAAGTAAGGGACATCACAATTACACCAATAAGGATCCTTATAGCTAACCTTAGGCCTTTAAGAGTTATAATTATTTGGCATTCAACACCTTCATTGGTCCTTCCAAAAGTTTAGCCACCTCCCAATGTTCCCACTTATACATCTCTGATGGAAAACCCAGTGATGAGTGTACTCATGTAAATAATTCCATCAATTTTATCCACTTAAATGATAAATATAGTCACTTTACAAGCTCCATAGTTGGCCCTAGACACCATTTTCATCCCTGATAATTTTACTATTAAAATGCAAGTTTATATGGGTAGGAGGACCAAGAAGAAGAAAAAGGTAACTCCTACTCCTCAACCTCCTATTACTCTTCATGTGCCTCCCAATCCTCCATTTTTCATTATCTTAGGTACCTACAAATTTGGATTTAACCAACCAATTTTTTTTTTCCTTTTGAACACTCCTCCCCTTGGTGCCATGAGCCCACAAGTTAATTTGAAACAAAGCCAATGTCATGCCCATATATTCTCATGGGATTCCATTTTTTTCCTTACCCCTATTTCCCCCATACCTTGACCTATTCCATTTTCTCTTCTTTCCTTCCATCCACTTCATCCATTCCTTCTCCTCTCATGCCTTTACCTTCCACCTCCATCTCTACCACCCCAACTTCACCCCTTCTACCCTAGGAATTGTAACATGATTGTAGGAGCATGAGATGATTATATAGGGTGTTATAAACTTGTAGTGGGAGTTCAAAAAGAACTTAGTAAACATGAGGATGATCATCACTCAAAGATCTACTCAATGAGGAGACCTAATGGTTTGTTATACCATTACAACCTCTTTTCCCTCACAAAAGTGAGAATATCTAGTAGGCAGAATAGGGTTGTTGAGGATCCAATGTCCATGCTTTGGGACACTCATGACATGTATGAAAATATTATGGAGGAAATGAAGGATTAAGTTTAGGTAATTAAGGCATAAGTTAAGACCACCTTCCCCACATAAATTATTTGTTAGGTCAAATATGCCCTCTAAAATCTCTTCACAACTTTATAGTAAGTAGTTAGGACCTTGAATACTAGTAGGGAACACCTCCAATAAGCCTAGGCATATTTGGAGAAGATTGCATATATGGAAAACAAGTGTAAAAATACTGATATGGTTATTGATAAGGGCTTGTTCCTAGAGCTTAAATTCATGCCTCTCATTAACCTCGACTTGTACCAGACCTATGCTAGAAGCATGCAATCTTGAATTGAAGAATAATTAGTTGTGGCATAGATGGTCATGGAAGATTTAGAAGAAGGTATAAAAAATATGTTAACTTACTTCAAGGAAGTCAACATCTATGTTTTATTCCATTTAAATGGCACACTACTTGACTAAGGTGAGTTGGAAGTCCACCTAGGCCACTTGGACCATGTCATGAGGAGGAGAGTGTCAAAGGCCAATAAGTTTGGGGCCAAGTTGATTCTAGAGATCTCAACCTAATCCATGATTATTATAAGCTAGGTGTTAAAATTGAAATTTTCCCTTGAGGCCCCACTCCTAGTGCATCAAAGAATTTTGACCCAATTAGAGGTAATATTCCATGAGCCTCCTATGAACCTAGCTAAGCTAGATAGGGAGTTTGATCTAGTGGTAACCATGTTGGTATCCAAGGATGCACAAATTAAGTAGTTTGGAGATAGTTATACTCTATCTCATTACCACATTAACTGAGTGGGCCCCCAAATATCTTTTGGGAGAAGTTGTGAATATTCTATTTTTTGAATCTTTGTAGTTGTAACAATTTTGAGAGGCCATCATGTCAAAGGATATGAATCTCTTACTAATTTTAAGTGATCCCCATCCTCTATATATTGTAAAATATGAACCCTTGTAATGATTATCATTTCATATGTAAAAAAACTCTATTAAAATTGAATACAAATTTCATGCTTTCTATTAGACTAAGTTTTGTTTATGTATGAATGTAGTCAATAGTTTCAAACTTTAAAGTTATGCTAAAAAATTAATGACATGATTGGTAAATAAAATTGAATACAATAGTTAAAATATTATTAGATATTTTAACTAATTTATGATTTTTCCTCATTTTATTTTCAACACATGTGATATGTGTACTTAAAGTTATAGATTATATTTAAATACCCTATGTGTAACTTACTAAATTCCATTTTTCATGTTTACCTTTAGTGAGTAATTTGTGAATTAATCATTTAGTTTTTTATATTTATACTCTTTCCCCATGTGATGATGAGTTTTATCCCCTTGTGAATCTTTTCATATAATGGTTTAATTATGATTGGGCACATAACTCAATTCTTGAAGCATTATTACCCTTTGGAGCCCATAAACATCCCTTTTTTCCTTGCCCTTCTTCCCTTTTTGTGTTTATTTTATTAATATGATCAAATTCCATCCCATTCATTTAGAAATTGGTAAGTGAAACCCAATAATGCTCATTATTGAAATTGTTTCAAGGTAAGGGTTTCAATCACTATTTGAAATTGGTATTAGACCTATGGTGGTAACATTACATCTCTTAGAGACTTATTTCAAGAAGGACTCATTGTGGAGCTTAATACCTATATCTTTGCCATGGATAGAACTAGATTCATTCTTAAAATGAATGATGAAAGTCCATTATTATCTCAAAATTTATCCTAAACACATAATCTCATAAGTGTTTAAGGACATGATTTTGGCCCAAACAACACCACCCATAAAGAAGCATGATATTTCATAGATGAATATAATGATAATATGACATAATTGGTGACATGTGACATAGTTTTCACATGTTATCCTAAGTTGAAATAAAGATGTATGGACTTATAATAACCTATGTATACCCTTATATGATTGTGTTAAGTACAAGTCAATTAAAAAGGTAGGAGGTTACAATTAATTTCATGCATATGTGTATCGACTTAGTAAAATCACTATTTGTGGTTACATGGAAATAAGGGTAAGATAATATAAAAACCTATGATATCCTACATGGGCCGATGTGACATCTTCAAAATCTTATAATGTATGTGAAGTACTCTATTTAAAAGTTAGTGAAGAAGTGAATATAAAAAGATAGAGATATTGAGAAGGCCCATAACCTATAAGCATTCCTTAGAGATCTAAGAGACTCCTTTAATATAATTTGAAGCTTGCATATTAAAAATCTTAACTTGGTAAATCTTATAGCTATTTCTTGGGGATAAAATTCATGTAATATTATTTGATCATTAACATAATTTAAAATTTATGTTATTTATTCTATCTATGTGTGTTTTATATAGAAATGGGTGTGTTCACATAGGTTGCATGGTGTAAGGCATCCCTTTAATGGGACCCTTGACAATAATTACATCAACTAGTATCATATTAGGTTTAACCCTAAAAGTGGTGAGATTTGAGTGAGTGAGAAAGATATAGTAGAGCATCAAGTTTGATGTATAAATAAAAATATTATTTTCCATAGAGAAAATATGGGTAAAAAACTAAGATGAAAACAAGATAGTTTGATAAGAAATGTATGTTTCCACCTAGAATAGCTATTGGAAGAGGCACAACAACAAATAATGTGGTTAGAATAATTGTAAAGGTATTATATATGTTATGTGTTGTGTAAACATGTTTGGATATTGTTTAAGAAGATATATGATGATGACTCATTATAAGGGATGACTAGAGTGACATTGAAAAGGAAGGACAATTTGCAAAAGGTGAAAAAATTGATGAAGATGATGAAGATAAAATGGATGTAATTTAAGGTTGGATATTGATATCCATCTCATGTATCAAGAGAGGCACAAAGGTAGACATGTCATTTTTTTGGGAATCCTTAACTCAAAATACTTAATTGACTAGCTCATAAATATGGACGAATACTTTGGGTTTGATGATGTTAGCTACATGTATCACATAAACGTGGTGCATACCAAGTTTAAAGGTCACACAAAACTATGATTGAAGGAAGTGAAAAATGAAAAATTTAGGAAAGATAAGGAGAAGATAACCCAATGGGACCAGATGGTCATAAATATGAAGGGAAAGTTTATACCTCAAGACTATTATATGGAATTGTTAAGGAGATTATAGAACCCAAGATATTAATTTAAAAAAAAAAAAAAATCAAGAAATTCACTCAAGAGTTATAAAATATCACCATCTAGTTGGGTCATGGTGAAGTTGACTGAGAGAAGTTCGTAAGGTGATTGAATGGGTTGAATCTATCCATTTAAACTAGGGAATAATGACTCAATATAAGGGGTAAGATGCTTGAATGGTGTATGTAAAATTTGGAATTATTTTTCCTCCTTGTCCAACTAATTAAACACTTCCATCCATGTTAATAATATTTAGATGAATTTAATTTAACCAATATTAATTTTATATAATGTAAGATAATATAATTTGAATAAAAATTATGAAAAATCATAGTAAAAATAAATGGGTGCCTAGGTCTTCTAAGAAGGCTATAAGATATATTTAGTAGCACTTTTAGATATCCTATAGGACTTAATATTATATCATAGGTTAGGTGGGATTGTGAAATAGTTATAGTGTGAAAGTAAATTTATAAGGAAATTTAATAAATATATTTTTAAGCCCATGTGGGCACATTAGAAAATTTAATGACATGTAATAAATGTGTAAAGGTGGGTTTACTTGTACAAGTATACCCACATGGGAATTTTAAGGAAAATTATGGGTGTGTAAGGAGAAGTGGATGGTTTTTTAAGAAGTGTAATCCCTCCATTAATGAAAATTGGTGGGAGTTTATGGAAGAATTTTATATTTATTTTACCACTAATTGCCAATTTTGGGGTTGAGCATTCATTTTTGGGAGCTTGTTGGAGGAGGGAGTTTGGAATATTGAGGTGAACCGTTCTTGTTGGAGTGTTGAGTCTTAGAACTTGATTTGACAAGTGGTGGAGAGGAGGTAGGATTATTCACTTTAGTTTTGTTAAATTATATTCATGAACGTGTAAAATAAAAATCGTTACTCTACTTTCATATTGCTTAGAATTTAGTAAAATATAAATAGGTTGCTTGTAAAATTCTAACCTTCCCCTCTAAATTTAAGAGAAACTATTCCTCCAATTTTTTTTTATTGTATTACCTTATTTTTTCATACTTTAAAACCATATGGAAAAAAATTATATTTCTAAACACTTTATTTTTTCATCATATTTTATTTTTGAAATAAATAAAAAATTAAAAATTTAATTGTAATTTTTTTCCATTTTATGCATATGAAATTATAAAAAAATATGTTTTTTACCATAAAAAGACATAATTTAGAAATTTTGAGTTAGATATACATATAAATTGAGTTTTAAAAACACACCCACGAAAAAAAGGAATTGAAATGAATTTAAACTCTAATTAAAAAATATAAAATAAAAGAAGGGGGGG
This sequence comes from Torreya grandis, assembly GCA_037957365.1. NCBI lineage: Eukaryota > Viridiplantae > Streptophyta > Pinopsida > Cupressales > Taxaceae > Torreya > Torreya grandis. The sequence goes on from JARHVA010001206.1 coordinate 1,426,213, forward strand.
TCAATTCAGCCTAACCCCCATTTTTTTCTTAGGCACCACGATCCTCAATAGTTATGTAGTGTGGCCTGGTGTATCTTGGCCACTTCTCAGTCAAGGCCATAGGTGGGGTTTGACCACCCACTTGAATTTTCTTTGAATAATTTTATAACATGAACATATTATACACACGTCTGTATGTGCATATATTAATATTTACAACATGATACATACATATATATGTAAATTTTAATATACATACATACATGTGTGTGTGTGTATTTATGTATGTATACCATCTTATAAATATTAAAATTTGCATAAATATTATATATTTGCATATATATATATATATATATATATATATATATATATCATTTTTTGGAATATCATTATATACATATATATACCATATATATATATATACACACACATATATATATATATATATATATATATATATATATATATATATATATATATATACACACACACACACACACACACACACATGTGTGTGTGTGTGTAGATTTATATTTAGATAGGTATGTATACGATATGAGTTTGGGATCAAAATAAGGAAACTATCCTTATATAAAATGAATATACACATTAAAAATATGTGAAAATTGGCATTTCCCTCACTCTTCAAACCTAAGAGAAAAGAAAATGGAGTAATAACAAAATAATAAATGAATATTATTTGACCAATGGATCCATAAAATAAGATCACTTACTCCACAATTTCAAAAATTGACTTTTAAATTTGGTATGGTACTAAAATTATCTTCCTAAAACCCCCATTCTAAATACTTTTTGTTCCTTAAAGCTGATTAAAATAGTATTTAAAGTTTTCAAAAGTAAATCTAAATTTTAAATTACACACCCTTACACAAAAGAAACATTGGTTACTTTGTGAATAGTTGATCTTGGAGGTCATATTGGCTAACTTGATCACACTAGAGTTAAAACTTAGTTTAACTATGGAATTATGATAACCCATGTATAAAGTAATCTTAAAGACAAACTTAGAAAACAACTATGATACTTAAGTGGGACCCTTGTGGTATATTGAACAAAATTTAAATCTTGTTGTAAGGCCAAGCCTTTAATTTAAATTAAAAAAATTAGTATAAACCCCTTGGTTTTGTGAAATATATTCCATGTATAAATTAAAATAGAGAACTTAAAAATCATCCACAACCAAACAATTAAGGTTTATAATGTTTTGTTTATACCTTATTAAATTAATAAAACTCATTTGGAATTAAAGGAAAATAAATACCCTTTGTCAAAATTATCTAAATTTGAAACTTGAACTACTTTGAAAATGAATGAGAATTATTAGATAAATAGTTGAATACTTTTTATTATCAATGATTTCAATTAGAATGGGTCAGTCTGGGAGGATATTTTCACTAGCAATTTATTGGTAATTTTCTATCATTAAATTCAATTTGGATAATAAATAAATTAGATATCTAAAAACATTTTTTTTTCAAATCTAGGGACATAAACTAATTTCAAATGACTACAATTAATTAGCTCTATAAATAGATAATTTTATTATTGTGATATACAATTAAAGTTGACTATATTTTATTAGTTTCACGAAATGAGAAAATTTATGGAACTTTTTAGCATGACAAAACCATTTCAAAATGACAAGTTATGATAAAATCATATTCTAATCTTAAAATATATGTATAAACCATTAGAATAATTTATTTCCTCTTATGTTAATTAATTTAAGGGTGTTTTTATACCTATTTAATTAACTTGAAATTAGAGTAAAAACACTATTTTGAAACTGTTGTTTTATTTCACGACCTTTAAGTGTGTCATTTCATAGTTAAAATGATTAGGTGATTTATTTATGAAGTATTAGAGATAAAAGTAAGGTATAATTATAAATTAATTTACTACTATTTATAGATATCTAATTAGATGCTATTTCATTTGTTTTTCCTATCCTAAAATAGATATACAAGAACTCGTCTTATGATTATTTTTAATGTGAATTATGGTGTTCAATCAAATTTAGAACTAGTTAGTGAAATTTACTAGTCTAGTAAATTCCTTATAACCATTTTCAAAATTAAATACCTAAAAGACATATTAATTAAATTTTGGTTTAGTTTCTTCTAGTTAGCTCTAAGGAAGCTATTAGTTAGGAATAAAGTAGGGTGTATACTTGTTTTTAAACTTGTACCCTATCTTGGATAGTTTAACAACCCTTTTTAGATTTACAAGGTATCTCATATAAACTCTTGATAACATCTAAATTCATGTGGAATAGTTAGTGGCTCTAGTATTCAATTCATAATATTAATTGTGAAAATGAAAGTTTTGAGGCTGAGTGGTGAAGGCCAGTCACCTTTGCAATATAAGTAACACTTATTTTAGTAATGGGTGAACTACAACCAACCCTGATTGCATATGAATTAGGTCATAATAGATATGGAGGTATACCATGAAATAAGTGTGAGCACTAGTTAATAGCCTTTTTGATGATTTTTATTGTGCACTAAGCTTAATTTATTATTTAATAACCTTATAGAACATAAGGATGATTAGTGTTTATGGCTATAATTATTATCTAGGTGGTGACTTGAGTTTTTTCACTATATGAGTAAACATTGAATCATGGCTATATCAAACTAGACCTTTATCATTCTCAAAGGCACTCTCAAGAGATGAAGCTACCCCAAGTAGTGTGAGCTTGTATCATTTTATAAATTTATAATAAATTAGGAAAAATAATGTATGTTCCCTTTATGCTCCTATCGATGCTCAAATGTTATATTATGGGAAATAATTTTATGTTAAAAAAATGACCTTATGATGTTGAAGTGTCTTATACTAAGGTTCAATGTGAATACTAACTTATGTTTTAGGTTTTCTTGTTTAGGGATTATATAAACTCATTTTTGTTACAATAGTTATTTATCTCTCATTTTGTCATAGATTATGAACCCCTTTCGGTGATGATGTATCATGGAGGAGACTCTTTACAATTTCAAGTGGAGAACTAAACCTAACCCTAATTTTAAGGATTTAATATTTATGTTACCCAAGTTATGGGGGAATTATGTCCTTGGTCATAGGCTAGGCTAAGGTTGCCTCACCAATAATCATTGCTTTAGGTTAATATTTTTATCAGGATCACTAGTAAAGGAATTAAACAAAATAATTGCAATTAATCCATGTTATGAATATTATTGACCCTTATATTATGTTTAATATAAAATTATGTTTATATCCTTTAATATGAATATAATACTATAAATTTATTTTATTTTCATGCTCCTTAGGAGTGATGTTTGTTTATTACTATTTTAAGGACATATCCATCAATATACATAGGGTGTTATCCATATCGAATATATCTTGTAACCTAGATATTCTATTGTTTTAATCACATATGTTTGATCTTAGTAGAATGATAGTTTTATTTATACATTTAAACTAATGAGAAGAAAACATAATTAAAAGATACCCTTGTGTTAAGACATATTAGTTATACCTATTAGTGTTAGTTTTTTCTTCTTCCTAAGAAAAATAAGGGGATAACAAGACGATAATAAAATATACTCTCATGCAATGTGTACATTTTGAAAAATAATTTTAAACTTAATTATCTCTTAGATATTTTTGTGTGCCATGAATATGTAAATTTGTTACCAACATGATGAATTAGGACCCCTTTCATGACTTTAGATTATTTTGTTAATTTGGTTTTCCATTGTACCTGGGTCTTAACTTTATCTATTTGATTTAATTTATTTTTATAATCTTGTAAATGTACATTGAAATAAATGTCTAACAATTAAATTTAATTCAAGTGTTTATAGGAAAGGTAGGTCTTATTAGTATTTCCAAATGTAATTAACATTAAAAATACAACCCATTTTAATGTTCACTCTAATCTAATCCTTATCATGAGATGCCCATTAAATTGGGAATTCATTGAAAAGCGTAAGGTGGGGATAACTAAAAAAATTCATCCTTAATCTTAAGATTGATTTAGGATTATCCCAAAACATAACTATGGGTATTGGACTTCAAAAATCAAGTTTGCATGAATAGTATCCAAGAGATGCACGATCACCATTGAAAATTCAATACATTATACTTCACGTAGGTTAAGGATAGTTATGAATACTTTGAGTGTTCATATTATTATTTCTAAACACAAGGTAAAGGTTATTTAAATTATAATAAACAAACACAAAAGAGAGGGAAGGGTAAGGTAGAGAAGGGAAGCCTCCAAGTTTAAAATGAACTTAATGCATGGATCACTCAACTAAGTGACTCTATCACAATTATACAATCATAGAATAAATTTCACTGGAAATAAATATATAAGAACATAAATTGGGGAGAGTCTAAGGGAATAATGAGTATTAATTCAATGTGATTTATTAATAAACATGAGTATTATAGGTTTATTATCAAAAACACATCAATGTAATATGAGAATTTTTAGCTAGGAACATAATTTATCAACACTACCAAAATAAAAAAAAAAGAACTCACACAAAGATTATAGTAGATAATCACATCAAAATTATGACATACATAAATTAACAAAGTTTTAATCCAATTCATAACATTTATGATCATTCAAACATGAATATGAAAGAAAATTGAAACACAAAAGAGACCCTCTTGTAGAAAATAGATAATGCATTCATTAAAGGAGTGAAATGTTACCAAAATAATTCATCTAGGCCACTTTTATAGTCTAGAGTGATGAAGCAAATGTAGTTGAAATATTGGTAATAATTTAAAAAAACTTTGTAGTAATTTTGGTCAACCCTATAAGATAGTATGGCTCTTAATTAAATAGATGAGGATTGGGGCTCACCTCCAAAAAGCATGAGGATCTTATCCTAGGCCATTATTGCCACCCATTATAGTTATAACAATATTTCAAAATTTTAACCTAAAAACTCCCTAAAAACCTATAATATATTTGTGGGGGACCAATATTTGACATGAGGAGGTGGTTGAGGGGGATTGACTCCTAACTACTTTGACTAGGCATTCCTAGCTTCCAATGCAGTATTCATGAGGTCAGATTCCTTTTCCAACATGGCTAAGTTCATTGGGGGATCCTAGAATATCACCTTTTCCTAAGCTACTATTCTTTGGGATATTTGGAAATCTTATTCCATTCATTCTTAGACTCTAAAGACTTGATTGATGCTCACCATGGACCTATTCGATAGGTCCAATACTTCCTAAGCCCATTCTTGATTTACCTTGGCCACTTTCTCCCTCATAACTAGGTTGAATCAACCTAGGTGGAATTTAAATCCCCCTTGGTTGAGAAAAGTTCCATCTAGATAGAATAACATAGATATATTAACTCTTTGAATTAGGTTAATATCTTCTTCTTTCTCTCTTTCAAGATTCATATTGCACTGTGGGATAAGGTGAGCCACTCCTCCATTATTTCTCTCATGTTCTTGGAATAAGTTTAATAAAACACAAAATTTGATGTTGGTATTAGTTTGATCTCTAGTAACATTCCTTTATTAACCACCAACTATAACTTCTTGAACTTCCCATCCATTTTCATGACCCTCCCCATATAGACCTGAGTTGACTATATAATAATGTCAGTCTTGGCCTGAGTATCCACTACATTCCTAAGAATTAAGAAAATTAGTAGGAGGACATCCTTAACATATTTGATTGGTCTAAATGGGAATGAACTCTTCTCTTAGGTTGTAAGTGTCCCAACTTGGCTCTATATATCCTCAAATAACTTCTTAGACATGTCATGGGTATTTCAGAGGATGAACAGTGGGTCCTCAACCATATTATCTTATCAAGTGTTAGTAATCACTTTGGTGAGGGAAAATAGATATTTATGGGTGTCATATCATTAGGTTCCGATATTGTATAAATATTTCTATGATCATCCTTTTCATACTCTTAAAGGCTTGGTTAAAAATCCACTACACATTAGGGTTCCCTTGGACATCTATCTATAGTGATTACGACCCCAAGACCATCTTTTGGTTAGGGTGGGTGTAGTACTTGTGACTAAAATGGTCATAAAGGGTATAGGATGAGGTGGAGGGGAGATGGAAGAAGTGGAAGGAGTGAAAGGGGAAAGGAGTGAAGGAAGAGTGGTATGGGATTGAAAAGAGGGAGAATGAAAGGGGAGGCCCATGGGAATATTTGAGCCTATCATTGTTATTGAGTGAGGTTCACCTAAGGTATAATTACCCTAGATATGGGTCATGGAACAATGGGTAAGATATGGGATGGTTGAACTTGAGGTCGGTGGCACATTGGGTAAGGAAGAGAGGTAGCCTTAGAGTAAAACATTGAGATATTGTTACTAGGGTTAGGGGAGCCGTTACAACATACAAAATAGATGGATTCATAATATAAGGCCTTCAAGATAGAGATAGAATATGGTTCACCTTATGTTTCTTCTTCAGTCACTTTCTTGGGTTATATATGGGTATCATAGTGTATGGTCTAGCTAGGATGATAAGGGCCATAAGGGCTTATGGTAGAGGACTTGGAGCTATGGAGGGCATTGTTGGGATGACTCAAGTGGGAATTAGGAGGTTTTTTGTTAGAAGTGGTATGCTTTTAAAGGTTGTAGTCATGACTAATGATAAATTCAAACCTAAGGGAGGTAAAAAAATAATTTCAAGCTATGAGATGGGAAGAGGAGAAGGGAATGAACAAGAAAGGACACTTAGAAGGACCAAGGCCAAAATTACCTAGGTGAAAGATATAAGGGAAGCATAGGAAATAGAGGGGGTAGAGTTAAACTAGCGAGCATAGAAAATGGGAATTAGAATGTGATAAGAGAAAGGGGTAAAAGGGAAATAGGGGTAGATGAAGGAGTGGGGGAACCTAGATGGGTGTCTTTCGAGTGCCTTATTTTAGGCTCACTCTCAAGCTATTGGATACATCAAATATCAAAATATATGGTGCTAATAGATGAGTTGGATGTGCTAGGGCTACTTGGCATCATGTAATTTTGGGTCAAATTTATCATGGATGTTGAGTAGGAGTCTAAAGTAAGTTAATCCATGCAGTATTAGTTAAAACTCAAAATAAGCATAAAGTACCTAACATACTAAGAAAAATCCCTCATGGGATATTTAAAATGAAATCTAACAATTATTCAAAGAAGGAACACAACCATCAAACCTTACCAATAACATCTCTCCTCTAAGATCATCTCAAAATCATGACTTTCCCCTAATTTGGTACTCCAAGTCTTTGTCAATAATGAGTGTATTTCTCCTCCATCGTCTCTCTATTCACCAATGAATTAGGCTTATGGAATTCATTAATGCATGCCAATATTTTAATATATTCTATTGTAAATTCAACATAATAACATTACACAAAAATAACTTGAAAGGATGAGTGAGGACCCTTGTATTTATAGATTTTTGGAAATGATCATAATCAACCATGACCAATCATCTTGAGATCAACACGTGTGGCCATGAATCAATTCAATTCTGGATGATAAATCGATTAATTCCCTCTTTATTATTTGGAATAATGGGACATTAATGAGGCATGGGAGGGCTTAAACTAGATTCTTATTACATAAATGGCTTATGGATGACACCCCACTAATGACATCATAAGATGATTTAGAACTGAATAATGATTTTCTTATTAATATATTTTCAATAACTTCTATGGATTTTCATCTTAAGCTTTTAATTTTGTTTAATTTTCTTAAGTGAGTTTAATTAATTTTATGCATTTCTTTGAAAATTAGTTATCTATTTAATCAATAATGGTTGAAACGTCAAGTTATTAAGTCATAATTTGATTGGATTATAATTTAAAGAAGGTGTCAATTGTGTATACATAAATACCCCATTTAGGAAAATTTTGACATAAAATAACACATGCACATGTTATGTGCCTCTAAATTAGAAGAATTTAGTGGTCCAAAGCATCATTTTGAGTGGTCATAATTTAACTTGAAGAGAATCAATAAAAAACTAATAATAACATAAAATTCTTTGACCTATTTAGGGATACATTAGCCTAAAGCATCACTTGTATATGACAAGCTCAAACCATTTAGTGCATATTAGTGATTTTGGCCCAAATTGTGCATTGTCATATAATTTTGAGTAAGATTGATAATTGAAACATAATGGTGATAGGAATTAGATGTCTACATTTTTCCCTTGTTTGAGAGGGTATGGTGAGAAATTTGGGTGAAGCAACATATTTTCAAAGAATGAAATAGTTATCAAGAAGAAGTTTGAAGGAAATGATGCATGTATGTGATAGTAATTGGATGTCTACATTTTGCTCTTATTTGAGAAGGTGTGGAGATAAATTTGGGTGAAGAAACATATTTTCAAAGAATGAAAGATTTTTTAAGAAATTGGAAGGAAATGACCCCTGATGCCCCCTCAAGAGGTTATATGAGGATGAAAGAGAGGGATGGACTCTTAAAAAGAGAGCAAGAGTAAAATTAACCCATGGACGAGATTAAATCCATATTAAATAATGCTTGTACATGTTGATTCCCAATGATCAAAAATAAAATAAAATATAATGGCCCCAAAATAGGGGGAGGTGGGAATAATGTAATCCCAAATATAAGTGACACACTTTGACAAACCCAAAAGAGGGTTAAAGCTATGGGCTTAGGAAATGATTTGTCCCAAGATAATTTTCACACTTTAAAATTTCTAGAATGAGGGAAAAAATCCATAGAGCGTGGAATTTGAATAAAAAATGAGAGGATTGATCCAGAGTAAGGAAATAATAATATGCCCCAATAGATTGGATTTGATCGGTTGATAAATTGATTTTGCCCCAGTAGGGATGATTTTGATCACTGATAATTAAAATTTTACCCAATAAGACTAATTTGATCATTGATGATTCTAAATGATGTGCCATAGTAGGAAAATTAGCAATCATATCTCAAGGATATAACCTAATTCATAGATTGAATATGAGTGGCTACAAACAAAAATGTGAGGGTCTTAATGACTGAAGAAGACATAAGAGTCTAGGCATATGAGGATACACAAAATGATGAAAGAGATGAAATAATAAGAATTAAGGTGGCTTAGCTGACACAAGTTATGCCATGTATAAAAGCACTAACTTCATAGTCCAAATAAACCTCAGGCCAATGTAGTTCACCTAAAACTAGGAGAAAATGGAATGAGGAATAAAGAATAAAAGAAATATGGACCACTGTTCAATTAGACTCACAATGTATGTCAAGAGATGTATGTCTTGCATAGATTCTTGTGTTAGATATGGTGCATTAAGAACTAATATTCAGAGTTTTATTAACTTTTGGACTTGAAATCCAAAGCACTTGGTGCTTACTATAGCAAAATGAAATTATGCAACATAAGTATGAGTAACTTATAATAACATTATGTCTTGATTTTGATGGGCTGATTCAAATGTAAATATTTATAACTAAGGATAACGATCAAACTATCAATACTAAAGTTACAAATATTCACATTTAAAAAAAAATAAAGATAAAAGATATACATAAATGCAACCTAACTTAAAATCAATATATGAATAATCACGTTTTAAGTGGGAACAAGAATTTATAAAACAAAGAAAGAACATATTAATAAATAACATGAAAGCATGATATGAATACTCAAGATCCATATATATTATCAAGATGTACCAAAAAAAAAGAATAGGCTAAACACAACTTGAAACAAATCAAGCCTAAATGAAAATGAGACTAAAATTAATTATAGAATGATTTTCAACTCAAAAGAATAAAACAAATAGAGTATAAGATAAAATAGTAACACAAAAGACTAACATAATAAAACATTAAGAAAAAAATCAAAAGAATAAAAAGGAATAAATAACAAAAATAAATAAATGGAGAGACAAGAAAGAACAACAAAACAACAATAAAAATCAAATAATCACACACAAACAAGAGTTAGTCACAATGTTAGAACACACAGAAAACAATTGTTTATGTAAGTGTAATAGAGGTGTTACTCTCTATGATAAGGTGGCCCTGAATCTAAAAAATAACAATACTAGTGAAACATAACAAGAACAAGAGAGATAAAGTTTCCACCAAGGGACAGGGAAATAACAAGACACAACAAAATGGGAGGAAAGAAGAAAAAGAAGGGGTGGTTGAACTGACTCCAAATGTACAAGACGAGTGGATGCTACCTACATAGTTCTATAGATGCAATTTCCAACATGAAATTCAATAATAATATCATTCTCCTAAGAAATGGGATATAATAAAAGTGATGATAAGAAAACATGACTGATTTGATAGAGGAAATAAGGGAAAATGGGCTAACAAAATGGTGAAAGCATTCAAACTTAAATGGCTTGTAAAATGGTGAGAGAGTTAAAATGAGTGTTTACACAATGGTAACATCATGGGAAGATAGGTTTGACCTCAATGTGAATTGATCATGAAATACATAGTCCCATTAGGACCTCAATTCATAGTAGTTCTACACACATAAAAGGGGATGAAAAATTGACCAGGTCACAACAAGTTCACAAATAAAGGAAAATGACAAGGCAAATGATAATAGTGATGGCAAGGTAAATGCAAGAATGCATGAATAAGGTATTATTCCTAATTTTACCATAGGTGGTTATAATTAAGAAATAATGGCATAGATTTTTTTGTATTAATTTGCCCGTAAGTGATTATAATTAGTAACACAAAGCCAAGATACTAATTTGCCTAGAGATGATTATAATTAGTAGCACCAAATGAAATATAGATTTACCCATATGTAGTTATAATCAATGGAACCAATCAACTTAAATGAAATATAACTTTTCAAATCTACTATCACACTAATTTCATCGACTATCATTTAAACACATAAATCTAAAACTATTGAAACTAGATAGAAATAACCATGTGGAAGTTACAAGAAGAACCAAATGAACCATGATCTAAAGGGTTAGGTAGGATAACTAAAAATAGGCTTTGGTCAATAGTAAAATAATGGTATGATAAAATGGTATAAGGAATAATATAAATAAAATGATGGGATGATAATTGGCTATAATGGAAAAAGGGTTGCCCTTAAGCAATAATTACTCATAAAATGGTAAGAGAATGGGATTAGTTTACTTGAAAAAGGTGAGATAATTCAAACATAAAAATTTATCATAAAATGGTGAGAGCATGGATGATATGACTGAGTTGACCTCAATAAAAATTGAGCCCTTCTTACATAGTCCTAAAGGACCTTAAGTCAATGTAGTTAAAATGGCATGGTAAATGGGACAGAATGGTAAATTATTCTACTTCTCTTAATAACATAGAGATGCACATCCTATTCAACATATGAGACAACCAAAATATTCAATTATAAAAATTACTAGCCCACACCCTTTCAGAATAGATGCGCTATCAATAACTACTACATATTTGGATGCCAATAATGTTATTGTGATCTTTGTTAGTCATTGATTATGTTTCCTTCAAACTTCAAACTTCAAGAAAAGAGATCTTTGTAGCCTCTATAAAGGAAAGTGCATTCAAGGATGGTAAATAATGTTAGCCATAATATAAATGGTATGCTTTGGTAGTGTAAAGGTGGATGGTAATGGGAGGTATAATGGTTTGGAAATAAATGAAGATCAAGATTTTAAGACACACACAATGTTGCTAACTATAGATTGGATATTATTTTAGTTGTGGTTAGGCCAAATAATTCTACAGATCTTCTTGATAAGACCATCATATTTTTATATTATTTGGACCTGAGAGCAGATACCATCTAATCATGTTGTAGATTGGAAGTTGCATTGGTTTTATCTTCAATATTGTCTCCATCAAGCAGTGAATAACTGTTGTGCTCGACTATTAGCACCTTGATGAGGTTTTCACCAATAAATTTATCTTTATTATCCCATAGCACCTCTGAGAAGGTTTCACTAAGAAATATTGAATATTGAATTTAACTTTAATTTAGCACCTAAAATAAAGTTTCACTAGAATATGTTGAGTTTAAACTTTGATTTCCCCTTAGTACCTCCAAAAAGGTTTCACTAGGAGATTATTCCTCTTCTATATGAATATGGTCTTGGTCCCCCTAAGATTCTAAAATTGATATATTGCCATGGATAGAATTCAACAAAGTGTGATTCTATCGATCCTAATTGACACTTGTGAGAGGTGGAATGTCAATATAATGGTTATGTTGGGTGGTGATAATGGAATGATTAAATGCAACACAATCCTAATAAAAAATACTAGGAGAACCTATGTTGATGCTAAAGTAATCACCCTCAAAAACCATAGAAGGATAAAAAATATATTCAAATTAATTTTCAAAAAAAGTGTAACCAATGATATAACAACCATGACTGTATTCTAATTTTGAATCTAAGTTTGAGTCAAGGGACATTAAATCTAATATTGGTTCTAATAATGATTCTACTTTTGATGTTAAATCTAATGTCAGTACAAGAATAAAACCTAACTTTAATGTTGATTCTTCATCTGGTGTGGGTGTTACTTCAATGATGTCTTGTTGAATGTTTGGTATCAGACAAGTAATGGCTTATGATGGCATAATGGTCTCTATATAAATATATTCATCTAGGAGGGATTTAACATAGACTAGCTCATCTCGTTAAAGCCCCTCCAAGAGAGGGAACCACTCAAGGGGTGTCTCCATAGAGATTGGATTGTCAAAGTGAGACTTCTTAAAGAGGGGGAAAAAATTAAGAGATAACTTTGTAGAGACTATTTGATCAAAGGGATGGGGTTATTCAAAAATAAGATAATGGTTAAGATAATGATTTGCCTAAAGGTAGTTATAATCATTAAGAAGTGACTCGATAAAGACTAGATCATCTAAGTGAGACTCCTCAACAATAGGTATAATATCAAAAGGTGATTCATCATAGGTTGACTCATCACAAATAGGTATTTCAACAAAAAAAATCATGACCATGGTTTACAATTGGTTGTAAAATATCAACTTTAAACACATTTTGGTCCTTAAAAGATGGTTCTTAAAGAGGTAATGGTTGGCTCTGTTATGGCTCAAATACTAGCATGAAATTTCTAAAGTGGGGAATAATTGGTACATGATAAATAATGGTTCATGGTTCAATAATGGGGTTTAAAAAAAAATAGAATATCAAAGCAGAGATCAACAAAGACTTGTTTGTCAAATTAACATTACTTAATAATAGATTCAATAAATAATAGTGATTGGCCTAAAATGGTAATGATTGGGCATTGAAAATCTTGGTTTCTTATGCAAGCCAAAAGAGGAGGGCCTAAAATAATGACCCTTGGGCATTTTAAAGCTTAGTTACTTGTGCAAGCCACAAGAGGGGAACATATAATGGTAGCCTTTGGGAATTGTAAAGCATTGTTGCTCATGTAAACCAAAGGAGGATAACCTAAAATGGTAACCTTCGAGTGTTATGGAGTGTGGTTGCTTGTGTAAGATGAGGGAGGATAACCTAAAATGGTAACCTTAGATCATTGTGGAGCTTGGTGGCTCACACAAGCTAGAGGAGGATAACCTAAAATGTTAACCTTCAAGCATTATAGAGCTTGGTTGCTTACACAATTTGAAGGAGGATAATGGGATGGGTGTATGAAAATCAGCATGGATTGGTTTGGTAATTAAAAATTAAGCTCAAGGAGGGAGATATCCTTAAATATGATGGAGTGATCATTTCAATCATAGAAATATTATTTTCTATGTTTTCCAAGATTTGAAATATGTTTTACAAATTTTTAAAAGGTGTGATTTAGATTTATTCAAATAAATAACAAGGTAAGATGAGATTATAATAAAATAAGTGGCATAGTACCACAAAATAAGAATAAATGGTCACAAATTTACTCAACTTTGGTGTGTTGAAATCATCAAATTAGAACAGGATGTGATAAATAAGGCCTTTTGATTAGGAAGATAATAATGCAAACCAATAAACTCAAAACATGAATTAACATAAAAACTCCTAAGTATAAATCTAAAACCAAATGGGTAACACAATGATGCCATATTGTAATAGGATGTAGAATGGTCTAAAAACATAGAGCATGAGTAAATGAAAAATAACATAAGTCCATAATGAGAATACAATAATGATGAGTCTATATAATGACCTTTAACCCAAATGAGAAACTATACCCAAGTTTACTCAAACCAAATACACAAGGGTAAGCCAATAACACCTTGGCCTAGAACTTTGAAAGGTGATATTTTTAATTATAGATTAAATGAAGGACATTGATATTTTACAAAGTGGGAAATGGTCTAGACTCAAGTGGACAACGTAAAAACACTGTTTGTAAAATACAAACACAATGTTTTAAATGATGATTTGAACAAGGCAAAAAGTGATTTTGATTTAGTCAATATAACACCCCCTTATTAAAATAAAATGATGGATAACAAATACATTTGGTCATGATGTGTTTTTTTTTAAAACAAGTTTTAGACTCAAAAAGACCAATAAAGTAAAGGATAAAATGACAAAATACAACTAAGTATAAGGTCCAAAATCCTTAAATTGACAAGGTTTCATTGTACTATAAAAAATTTTCTATATACATGCTCTTGAGAGGATTTTAAAGTATTAATCCAAAAATAAAATTGCATGGATAAGTAGGATTTTACACCCCCTTCTCTCAAGATATTGTATGATAACATGGAACTTTGCGCTACTCACCCTACATAAACAATATGTCTGCATCAATCGGGGTTTATTCTAAAATTATTTTTTCATGCATTTCTAGATGGTCTCAAGTGCGGCTAACATTAGAGATGCCTCATATCAATTGGATCTAAGTCAATTATATATTTTTTAAAATGTCTTATCCTTTTCACAACCACTACATCTATTGCTTACTTAGTGTAGTTCAATGTTCAAATTGTCCCTATGGTCTGATTTGGAGTACCACTAATAGAGGTTGTTGTAACCAATCAAAATAAGCATCCCAATGATCCCCCCTTGATTTATATACCTTACTATGGAATGGAGTTGAAATGATTCTAGGAGATGAATTCTTGGGTCAACACTTCCCTAGATAACCCTTGAGGAGGTGATGAGATCCTGCTCACAAGCCAAAATGTATGAAAAATTAATGACAAGTGAAAATAATTTAAGGTCGCATTTGGATCAACCAATTCATACAAATTTGGGCAGGGAATTGACAACATTATTTTCACACTTTTTGGACTAAAATCAATAAGGAAAATAAATATCACTTTTGTTCACCAAAGTTACCTCAATGGGATGGGGGGAGAACATACATGCATCAATCATTTTGAAATAATAAACAACTTTGGAGAAACAAGCATAAAATAAAAAAAAATTAAGAGTATGTAATATAAGTGTGAGTGTTTATTTTAATAAACCAAAGCAAAATGTTTATGAAATTTTGACCTCTTGGCCTTTGTTGAAAACTGAAAAACTTTCACAATACAACTAAGAATAAAACTACTAAGTTACTTTTAAACACTAAATGAAAATTTTAGGATGTAAACACTTTCAAAATTGTTTTGTTTTCCAGCTTGTGACCTAAAATTTTTAGAGGGTTTGTGTCTACGTGAAGAACCAAGGGAACCAAGATATAAAAGGTTGGGTAGGATAACCAAAAATGAGACTTGGTTAATAGTAAAAGAATGGTATGATAAAATGGTATAAGACACAATATAAATAAAATGATAGGATGATAATTGGCTATAATGCATGTTGCCCTTAAATGCTAATTACTCATAAAATGGAAAGATAATGGGATTAGTTTACTTGAAAAATGGTGAGAGCATGGATGATATGACTGATTTGACCTCAATAAAAATTAAGAACTGCTTACATAGACCTAAAGGACCTTAAGTCAATGTAGTTAAAATGGCATGGTAAATGGGACACAATTGTAAATTATTCTAATTATCTTGATAATATAGAGATGTGTATCCTAGTAAACATATGAGTCAACCAAAATACTCAATTATAAAAATTACTAGCCCACACCCTTTTAGAATAGATGCTCTATCAAGAACTACTATAGATTTGGATGCCAATAATGTTATTGTGGTCTTTGTTGGTCATTGATTATGTTTCCTTCAAACATCAAACTTCAAGACAAGAGATCTTTGTAACCTCTATAAAGGAAAGTGTATTCAAGGATTCTAAATAATGTTAGCCATAAGATAAATGGTATGATTTGGTAGTGTAAGGGTGGATGATAACGGAAGGTATAATGGTTGGGAAATAAATGAAGATCAAGATTTTTAGACACACACAATGTTACTTACTCTAGATTTGATATAATTTAAATTGTGGTTAGGACAAATAATTCTACAGATGCTCTTGATAGGACCATAATATTTTTATATTGTTTAGACCTGAGAGTAGCTACCATCTAATTATGTTGTATATTGGAAGTTGCATTAATTTTATCTTGAATATTTTCTCCATCAAGTAGTGAAGAAATGTTATGCTCAACTATTAGCACCTCGATGAGGTTTTCACCAATAAATTTATCTTTAATATCCCATAACACCTCTGAGAAGGTTTCACTAAGGAATATTGAATTTTTAATTTAATTTTATTCTAGCACCTAAAATAAAGTTTCACTAGAAGATGTTGAGTTTGAACTTTGATTGCCCTTTAGCACCTCCAAAAAGGTTTCACTAGAAGATTATTCCTCTTCTATATGAATATGGTTTTGGTCCCCCTAAGATTCTAAAAATGATATATTGCCATGGATAGAATTCAACAAAGTGTGATTCTATCAATCCTAATCAACACTTGTGAGAGGTGGAATGTCAATATAATGGTTATGTTTGGTGGTGATAATAGAATTATGAAATTCAACACAATACTCATAAAAATACTAGAACCTATGTTGATGCTAAAGTAATCATCCTCAAAAACCATAGAAGGATAAAAATATATATTTAAATTGATTTTCAAAGAAAGTGTAACCCATGCTATAACAACCATGACTGTATTCTAATTTTGAATCTAAGTTTGAGTTAAGGGAAATTACATCCAATATTGAGTTTGATAATGATTCTACTTTTGATGTTAAATATAATGTCAATTCAAGAATAAAACCAAACTTTAATGTTGATTCTTCATCTGTTGTGGGTGTTAATTCAATGATGTCTTGTTGAATGTTTGGTATTGGACAAGTAATGGCTTATGAGGGAATAATGGGATCCATAAAAATAGATTCATCTAGGAGAGGTTTAACATAGACTATCTCATCTAGTTGAAGCCCCTCCAAGATAGGGAACCACTTGAGGGGTGTCTCCATAGAGATTTGATTTTCAAAGTGAGACTTCTTAATAAGGTGGAAAATGTTAAGAGAACTTTTTAGAGACTAGTTTTTCAAATGGATGGGGTTATTTAAAAATAGGATAATGGTTAAGATAATGATTTGCCTAAATGTAGTTATAATCATTAATAAGTGACTCAACAAAGACTAGATCATCTGAGTGAGACTCCTCAACAATAGGTATAGTATCGAAAGGTGATTCATCATAGGTTGACTCATCACAAATAGGTAGTTCAACAAAAACATCAAGACCCTGGTTTACAATTGGTTGTCAAATATCAACTTTGAACACATTTTGGTCCTTGAACGATGGTTCTTAAAGAGGTAATGGTTGGCTCTGTTATGGCTCAAATATTGGCATGAAGTTTCTAAAGTGGGGAATAATTGGTACATGATAAATAATGGTTCATGGTTCAATAATGGGGTTTAAAGAAAATGGACTATTAAAGCAGAGATCAACAAAGACTAGTTTGTCAAATTAACATTACTTAATAATAGGTTCAATAAATAATAGTGATGGGCCTAGAATGGTAATGACTGGGCATTGAAAATCTTGGTTTCTTGTGCAATCCAAAAGAGGATTGATTGATATAATGACCCTTAGGCATTGCAAAGCTTAGTTAATTATGCAAGCCAAAGGAGAGGAACTTAGAATGGTAGCCTTTGGGCATTGTAGAGCATGGTTTGTCATGTCAACCAAAGGAGGATAACCTAAAATGGTAACCTTCGAGTATTGTAGAGTGTGATTGCTTATTTAAGATGAAGGAGGATAACCTAAAATGGTAACCTTTGAGCATTATGGAGCTTGGTGGATCAAAAAAGATAGAGGAGGATAACATAAAATGGTAACCTTAAAGCATTATAAAGCTTGGTTGCTTATACAATTTGAAGGAGGATAATGGGATGGGTGTATGAAAATCATCATGGATTGGTTTAGTAATTAAAAATTCGGCTCAAGGAGGGAGATATCCTCGATTATGATGGAGTGATCATGTCCATCATAGGAATATTATTTTATATGTTTGCCAAGATTTGATATGTGTTTTGCAAATGTTAAAAAAGTGTGATTTAGATTTATTCAAACAAATGATAAGGTAAGATTATACTATAATAAAATAAGTCGCATAATACCACACAATTATAATAAATGGTCACAAATTTACTCAACTTTGGTGGGTTAAAATCATCAAATTAGAAGAGGATGTGATAACTTTGAAACCTAAAGTGCAAGATAACATAACAAACCTAGGTCAAATATATGTAAATACCTTAAAATCTAGATACAACTACTATGAGTTACAAATAAAAAATTAGAAGGCCTTTTTATTAGGAAGATAATAATGTGAACCAATAAACTCAAAACATGAATTAACATAAGAACTCCTAAGTATTAAGCTAAAACCAAATGGGCAGCACAATGATGCCATATTGTAATAGGATGTAGAATGGTCTAAAACCTTAGAGCATGAGAAAATGAAAAATAACATAAGTCCATAATGAGACTACAATGATGATGAATCTATATAATGACCTTCAACCCAAATGAGAAATTATACCCAAATTTACTCAAACCAAATACACAATGGTAAGCCAATAGAACCTTGGCCTAAAACTTTGAAAGGTGATATTTTTAATTTTAGATTAAATGAAGGACATTGATATTTTACAAAGTAGTAAATGGTCTAGACTCAAGTACACAACATAAAAACATTTTTTATAAAATACAAACACAATGTTTTAAATGATGATTTGAACAAGGCAAAAAGTGATTTTGATTTAGTCAATGTAACACCCCCTTATTAAAATAAAATGATGGATAAAAAATACATTTGGTCATGATGTGTTTTGGTTTTCAAACAAGTTTTAGACTCAAAAATACCAATAAATTAAAGGATAAAATTACAAATTACAACTAAGTATAAAGTCCAAAAAACTAAAATTAACAAGGTTGCATGGTACTATCAAATTTTGTCTATATACATGCTCTTGAGAGGATTTTAAAGTATTAATCCAAAAATAAAAGTGCATGGATAAGTAGGATTTTTACACTCCCTTCTCTCAAGATATTGTATGATAACATGGAACTTTGGGCTACTCACCCTACATAAACAATATGTCTGCATCAATTGAGTTTTATTCTAAAATTATTTTTTCATGAATTTTTAGATGGTCTCAAGTGTGGCTAACATTAGATATGCCTCACATGAATTGTTCTATGTCAATTAGATTTTTGAAAAAATGTCTTATCCTTTTCAAAACCACTACATCCATTGCTTACTTAGTGTAGTTCAATTTTCAAATTTCCCCTATGTCTAAGTTGGAGTACCACTAACAGAAGTTGTTGTAACCACTCAAAATAAGCATCACAACAATCCCCCCTTGATTTATATAACTTACTATGGAGTGGAGTTGAAATGATCCTAGGAGATGAATTCTTGGGTCAACACTTCCCTATATAACACTTGAGGAGGTGATGAGATCCCACTCATAAGCCAAAATGTATGAAAAATAAATGAAAAGTGAAAATACTTTAAGGTCACATTTGGATCAACCAATTCATATGAATTTGGCAAGGGCCTTGACAAAAAAAAATTCACACTTTCTGGACTAAAATCAATAAGGAAAATAAAGAGCACTTTTGGTCACCAAAGTTACCTAAATGGGATGGGGGGAGAATAGACATGCATCAATCATTTTGAAAAAATAAATAAATTTGTAAAAATAAGCATAAGATAAAAAAATCTTAAGAGTATGTAATATAAGTGTGAGTGTTTATTTTAATACACCAAAGTGAAATGTTTATGAAATTTTGGCCCCTTGGCCTTTGTTGAAAACTAAAAAACATTCAAAATACAATTAAGAATAAAACCACTAAGTTACTTTTAAACACTAAATGAAAATTTCAAGATGTAAACACTTTCAAAATTGTGCCTTTTTCCAGCTTGTGACCTAAAAGTTTTAGAGGGTTTGTGTCTACCTTGAAGCCAAAATATAAATGAGAAAACGAGATTTCAAAACTTGCTCTTAGGTCTCTATTTTATTGTCATAGAGACTGACATCAATCCATGCTGGGACCAATGCAAATTAGTTCATAGATGGTCAACATTGGTTGATGTTAATCAACCTCAGTTCTTGTAAAAATGTAATAACATAACATGGTTTTCACAAAAATAATTTTGGCACAAACAACCATAAAAATAAAAAAGCTCTATGGATCATATAGGAAAATAACTAGACAAGAGAGTATGTAAGTGTATAAAGCATAGTTTAACAACTATAAAATTCAAGACAACCACATAAATCATGCTTTATACTATGTTCAGCCCTTCACACAATGATCAATGCTAGTTTTTAGGAGATCAATGTCAATCAAACTAAATCTATGTCATTCTATGTGTAAACTGTGTGTCACTAAAATAAACAAAAAATGAAGATAAATATTTATTTTTAGAGACTTTTAAGCATTCGTTATAAGATCTAAGAGTTGTAAATTAGTCTCCTTACTTGTATAGTATGTATGGTCCTACTAGGCATGCAAAAATATAGAGTAGGAATCCAAATCAAGTTAGTCCATGCATTAGTGGTGAAAACTCAAAATAAGTATAAAGGACCCAATGTACTAAGCCAACTCCCTCATGGGGTTTTGAAAATGAAATATAAGATATATTGAAAGAAATAATAAAACCATCAAACCATCTTAAAAGTGTCCCTCCTCTAAGATCAGCTCAAAACCATGTTTTGCCTTGATTTGGTGCTTTATGTCTTCGTTAATGATGAGTGGATTTCTCTTCCATCATCTCTCAATGCACCAATGAATTAGGCTCATGAAATTGATTAATGTATGATAATGGTTAAATATATTCTATTAGTAATTCAATATTATAACACTACACAAAAATAACTTGAAAGGTTGAGTTAGGACCCTTGTATTTATAGATTTTTAGAAACGATCACAATCAACCATGACCATCCATATTGAGATCAAATTGTGTGGCCATGAATTAATTTAATTTTGGATGCTCAACAAATAAATATTATAATTAATATCTGGAATAATGGGTCATTAATGAGGCATGAGAGGGCTTAAACTAGATATTAGTTGCATTTATGGCTTATGGATGCCGCCCCATTGATGATGTCATAAGATGATGCAAAATTGAAGAATGAATTTACAATTAATAGATTTTCAATAAATTCCATTGATTTTCTGCTTAAGCTTTTAATTTGGTTAAATTTACTTAAGTGAGCTTAATTTATTTTGTGAAATTATTTGGAAATTAGTTATCCATTTAATCAATACTAGTCAAAATGTTAATTTACTAAGACATAATTTGACTAGCGTATAATTAAAATAAGGTGTCAATTACATATAAATAAATACCCCATTTAATATATTATCGACATGAAATAACACATACACATGTCACATGCCTCTAACTTAGAATAATTTAGTGGTCCAAAGCATCATTTTACATGGTCATAATTTTATTTTAAGTGATGCAAGAAAAAATAATAATCACATGAAATTCATTACCCCATTCATTGATACATTAGCCTAAATCAACACTTGTTTATGATAGGCTCAAACCATTTAGTACATTTTATGATTTTTTCTTAAATTTTGCATTATCATAGAATTTCAAGTAAGATTGACAATTTCAACATAATGGTGATAGGAATTGGATGTCTACATTGGCTTAGTTACTAGCACTACTAGAGGAACTGGAGGTAGAGCATAAGGAACATCTAGAAGAGGCAAAGGTAGAGTTAGATTATAAGGAGGAAAATTTGATGTAATAAGTGGAGCTATGGATAGAGATATAGCTATAGTTCAAGGAGGAAAAGGTTAATGGATTCTTTGTAAGATTTTCTAGGAGATAACTAGAGTTATTGGAGTTGTGTCCTCCATAGATTGAGTAGGAGATGGAGGAGTTATCAAGGGGCCTACCTAATCCTTCTTAAGATTATTCTTATTTTTGGCTACTATCTAGGATAACACCTCTTGGTAATTGATATCATTAAAATAAATCTCATCATCATCTTCAACTTGATGGCCATAGTTGATGTTGAGCTAATTTGAGTATTGCACCAAATGTGCTCAAATCACCCTTTTAGGGTCCCATTGTGGAATCTTACAATTTTCCAGGTTGAAGGAGTCTCTCCCATCTACCATTTTTTGTATTAAGGGGAATTTATTGTAGATTTTGTGTCGTATGGTAATTGATAGTAGTGGGCATTCCCTATAATGATGTTATATGTAGAACCTAAAGATGTCATTCACCAGTTAATAGGGAATATCCTATTTTTTTAAGTGGTTAGGGACATAATATGGAAAACATATGGATCTTGGATAAATACTATGATATAAATCACTTTGTCATCATTTTTTATCTAATAGTCCCTAATGGATCTGATAGAGTTCTAGATTCCCTTTGAGAGCTGAGGCATAAAAGCTTCATTGATTGCCTGGTACACTACTAGGTAGAAGTGCTCACAAACATCTTGAACATGTTGGTGTGACTAGTAGCCAAACAACTTTTAAAATACCACATGGATGGTTGGGCCATCAAGAATCCATGAAATAAAGGCCAAAGGCTTGAATGAGAGCATTTTTTAGATTGCATCTAGCAAGTAGCTCATCATGTAGAAGTCACCTCCACCTTAGGCATCTATAATGGTATGGACCAACTTAAAGTTGATCAAGCCTCCTATGTTTGAGATGTTTGAGCATGTAAAGATCATATACAAGAGGGGAACCCATATATTGCTAACATATTGTCAATTTAGATCCCTAAATAGATAATTTAGTAGGATCATGCCTACTTAGACATCCTTTTAGAATGTGCAAACTATGTAAGTATTGATTTTATCCTTGTGGTTACCCACTTAGATTTAGGGTTCTCATCCTAGTCATGTAGGAAATTATATATCTATTAGGTGCTTATCTAGACAAATACTGCCATTACATTATATGAGAAAGAGAAATCTAGGAGGGAATAGTATGCCTTGAAAGCAATCCTAGATATATTGATAATTTGGTACCAAGAGGTGGGTGACCATACCCAGTCACTAACATCATCTTGCACATGGATGGACTTGTGTAGGGTAACACCAAATAAGTTGGCACATGGAAATGCCTCTATTTTAGCTACTAATTTATGGAGCACATACTTTTTATATGACCTAAGAACATCCTTATACACATCCTGCTAGTCATCTACATTGGTGAAATCCTTTGGGACCCACTCAGTTGGCTTAAATATATCATTTTAGTTCATATACTTAGTTAAACCATTATGGAAGGTGGTATCCCTATAATAATGCTTGGCCTTCAATTTTGAGGATGTAAAAACCATTAGGGTAGAACAAAGGGGTAATTAGGGATGTTTGAGCATAAAAGGCATGGGATATAAGGGTTATGTGAAATTTTAGAAGCAAGGAGTTATATATTTTCATTTTCAGCATTGATAACCATTAATGGGCTTCTCTTAGGATTTATAATCACATGCATACATCCCCCTACATTAATGTAATTTGACATCTTACTTACTATGAATCTAAATTTGATTTGGTGGCTAGATTTGCTCCTTTTATTTCTAAATCTAGAATTGAATTTAGAGCCCATGATCCTCTACCACTATCCAGATATACAAATGGAAATGGGATGTTTTTATAACTATCTAATTAGGTCCATATTACCATTTCAATAATGCCTAGTGCATGGTAGGCATGTGATCACATCTCTTATAGGATTCTTAGCTAACTCCTACCTTATACACATGCCACCTACTCATTTGTCTTCCCATTAGTGGTTGGTACCTAGGCACAAATGTGTACCCCATATTGATTCCTTCATTCAAGTGATGTGTCCCTTATGGACATGTGGCATGTTTTTATAGGACTTTGAGTCTCCTTTTTACTTCATCTTTAACTTCCTAGGGTCTTAATTGGTAACTGGTTTAGCTACATACTAGATGATGTGGTAGCTTCACGTTTAATGGAGCTCTCTTGGGCTTTGACATATCTAATAAGTCTAGGGGACTAGCTTTTATAGATCTTGATGATGTGGAAACTTTCCATTTGGTCAACCACTCTTAGGATCTAACATCTCTGATTGGTTTGGGGGACTTCCCACTTTGACTCATGATGACATGGTAACTTCCCATTCAATTGAACTTTCTTAGGATTTGACATCTCTAAAAATTTAGGGGAATTGGATGCTCTAGCTCATGATTATGTGGTACCTTCTCATTTGATTATGATCTCCCAAGATCTAACATCTTTGATAGGTATATGGGACTAGCTTTTTTGGCTCTTGATGATATGGTTTTTCCCAATTGGTTGAAAATTTGAAATCTCTAACAGGTCTTAGGGATTGGATGCTCTGACTCATGATGATTTAGAAAATTCCCATTCATTTGAGTTTTAACATATCTAATAGGTTCAAGGAACTATTCATTCTAAGTCATGATGGTGTGGTAGCTTCCCATTTAGCTAAGATCTCCTAAGCTTTGACATCTTTGATAGGTCAAAGGTACTTTTTGATTTGACTCATGATGACATGGAAGATACCCATTTAGTTTGGCTCTTTGAATATTTAACATCTCTAATAAGTTTGAGGGATTGGATACTTTGACTCATGACGATTTGGTAGCTTCCCATTCAATTGGGCTTTGATAATTTCATGAAATAACTAAGTACAAAAAATAAAAGGAATACTACACATTAAAACTTACTTATTAGATGCAGAGATGTCAATTTTACATGGAGGATAATGGGTTAGTTATTGTGGGAAGGTAAAAGAATCTAGGATATTTGAGTGAAAACCAACTTATAATGTTAGCACCATGATCTACAAAAAGAACAAACACTCCTTAGTTTTAAAGAGAAATTTAAAAAAAGAGGTCTCTTAATGTTTGGGGGAATCAAGGTGGTGCATATTCTTAGGATTTGAACACATGTCACCAAAAGGAACAAGTTGAAGGAATATGAAGCTATGGTTCATGATATTTTTATAAGGGTTTCCCATTTCAAATTAAAAAGGTGTGTGTTAGCCACAACAAATGGTGACTTCCATGGGGAAGTGATGAGAAGTACTTAGAACCCAACTATTTTCTTATTCTTTCCTTATTCAACATAGAGATTATATAGGATGTATTTATTATCCATACAAAAGATAAGGTACTAAATTCTCACAATAACAATTAGAATATTGAGCTTCCACCCCATACATTCCCACTAGTGTGTGTGAGAAGTGATTTTCATTCTTGATTTATTCTTGGACTACCTTTAAATAATCAAGGTTGGACTGGTTATCAGACTTCCTCTAGGTTATTATTGTATTTATGGCTTAGGGGTATGGATAGGAAATTTCTATGCTACCCAAATGGAATAAATATCCTTGATAGAGATGCCTATGATCCTTTTCATGGCCTTGTTCCACTTTCAGCTAGGACAAAAAGCCTATGGTAGAGATTATTTGTATAGCCCTTTTGAGGTAGACTCAAAATTTTAAGTCTACATTATTTCCATATTATTTTATAAGATTCCCATAAAAATATGATTACTTATTAGTCTTATCCATTGAGGATTCAAGACCAAGCTAAGGGTGAATGGGTAAGGGGAAAGTTTTGAATAGTCAACTAGTCTTTGATCAACTTGAATAATATGATATCTTCACGGGCTATTATTTTAAGTGTAACTTGGTGTCTATATTGGGGTGTAGGATGTTCTAATATCCTCATATTTATCTTAAAATCATTGTCCTCTCATATTTGAGATGTCAAATTTTTCTATTAGTATTCTAGAATCATTTGGATCAAAGGTTTCTGCCTAGGCCTTTTTGGTTCTCAAGGACCATCCTAGGTTTTGGCCACCACCTGAAATAATTACTAATAAGGGTTATGCATCATAGGAAACATGTATAACAAATAAGAGTCCAAATGGGAAAAATAAAAGATAAAATAAAATAAAATAATAGAAACAAACACATGATGAAAACAAACACTTAACTAAAGCAAATCTATCTAATATACATTATCACCTTTGTTTGGGCTACTCAAGAACTACATTGGAGGGGATAGATGATAAGTAGTGTCTCAATACATACCCATTTAATATAAGTGGTAAATCATTTCCCTCGAGATCCTTGAGACAAAAGTCATGTTGGCCCAAGATTTTGGCTATGTAGTATGGACCAATTTATAAGGGATCAAATTTTGAATGTTGGTCTTTATTCTCATGGGCCTTATCCCACATTAGGACCAAGTTAGAGATATTGAAGGTCGTGATATTTACCCTATTTTTAGACCACATCTTCAATGTGCCTTAATTCTTGCTAAATCTCAGTAGAGCTTTATCCTATGATTCTTCTAACTAAATTAAGTCCAAGAGTCTATAATTCACTTTGTCATCTGGTTCCATGAATTGGTGTATGAACATATAAGTCAACATTTTGAGAGTAATCAATATGATTAGATCCAATCCATAAATAAGAAATAAAGGAGAGATTTTGAGGGATTATTTATACCTACTGTTGTCTGCCAATAAGGTGAACTTTATCAATGAGTGTCATTCCTAGGGCTTTTCTCTAGCTATTTTTTTGGTGGCATTGATCAAGTTTTTGTTAGTAGATTACACCAATCCATTCACTTGTAGGTAGTGATTGGAAGATAACTTCAATGTGATCCTTTATCATGGGTCCACTCTATAAATTTTAAAGATTGAAAGGTAGTGCCATTATCACATACTAAAGAAATAGGGACCCAAAAATAGGTGACTATGACATTCTCTAGGAACTTGATGAATTTGAAAGTGGTGATATTTTTTATTGAAACCAACTTGGACTATCTACTATAGTAGTTTGTGCCTGTATAGATGTATTTATGGTTGGTTGATGAATGGGGGTTAATCAACCCCATAAAATATTGTCTCCATTGTGTGAACGACATAGACTCAATAATAAGTTGTAGTGGTATTGCATCATGCATTTATATTTTAACAAAGGTTTAACATTAGTGGTATACATGATCATGAGCATGAACATCTTTGAATAGTATGGGCCAATAGTAACCTATGCAGAGAAACTTGTGAGCCATGGAATTTACTGAGGGATGCCATACTCCTAGTATTTCATGGGAACTTGCCATTATCTCCTTGGCCTCTTCTTATGATACACATTGGAGGTAGACTCCATCTTTTCTTATAAAGATAACTTCTTTCTCCAACATATAATATGCAGACTTTAATCGTTGGGATCTTATTTGTGTATGCTAAATTTCTACAGGTAAAGTTCCATAAAATAGAAAGTGCATGATTAGAGTGTACCAATATGAGTGTCATACTCTTTATTGGTCCACCTAGTATACCATGATTATTGGGTCTATTTATATGATTAACTAGGTAAGTCCTTGTCCACAAACTAGTTTAGATGACTTGATTTCTAAGTCATATTCTTGAAAAAATTTCATCCATTGGCCTCTCTTTTTGCCGAGCTCATTTTTCTCTAGAATTTGTGTTATATTCAAGTATGAGACAATATAATGCACTTCTTTTTAGTGGATGCAATGCCTAAATTTATTTACTTCCTTGACTAGGGAATATGCATGATTTTTAGGGTAGAATACTAGAGTTCAACATATTTAAGATTAGTGATAACAAAAGACATGAGGTGTTCTTATCCTTATAACCTTTGGGTGAGGTAGGAAATAATGGTGTGCTCTAAAGTGAAAGGGTAAACATAGAAGTCCTACATATAGTCTGGGTTGATGATGATAAAGGATTTCATGATTGTATAATTGATATATTGGATAGCTTTCTTTGATTCCATGTGCCATTCCACTTTAGCATCCTCTTTGAACATTACATTCAAGTGATTTATTATTTCAAAAAAACTAGAAATAAACTTACACACAATGTTGATTTTGAAAAAGAAATATTTTAGGTCCTTTTAATTAGGTAAATGTAGTTTAGAAATTACATCTTCCATTTTAGGGTTGATATAAATAACTTCTATTAATATAAAGTGACTAAGAATATCACCTTAGGTAACATAAAAAATGATCTTATTTGGATTTTATGAGATGCCATACCTTCTACATCCATAAAATACTCTTTCCAAGTAGTGGACATGATGTGAACTATATTGAGAAAACAAAGTTAGGTAATCTATATTTATTACTATGCACTTACCTATTAGTAATTCAAAGGAAACGTCCATCACCCTTTGAAAACTTGAATCAATGGTGATTAGCCTAAAAGGCATCCATTTATAATCATACGTGACCCATTTGGTGGTGTAGGTAGTCTTAGTTCAATCTTCTGGGTTGACTAGGACCTTGTTATAGCCTAAGAAGCCATCTAATAAAGACATCATCTGAGACTCACTCACCATTTGGATTAACTCATCTAATGATGGAAATGGGTAGTTATATTTATTCAAGGTTTGGTTAAATTTATATAATTCCATGCAAAGATGGATTTTATAATTCTTCTTTTACACCAGGAACATGATAGCCACCTAGGTAGAGTGGTAGATCAATAAAATTATCCCCATAGAGAGTAATTTGTGGACTTACTTATAAATCAAGGGCTCTAAGATTAGGTTTAGTGGCATTTATATTTTACTAAAGTGATTTTATATGGTTTTTAAGGGTATAATATGAGTAATTTCTCTTGTGTAAAAGACTTTAAGTTCTCAATAGTCCCAAGTAATCATGTCCTTGTACCTCAATAGTAACCTCCGTAACTATTATAATTCATTGCTTGTTCAATTTGGGCCCAAATTAACTATTTAGGGATTTTCCATAAGGATGAGATTATTGAGTTAACACTTTTGGTCTTTGAACATAGGCCTTTTAGTGTAGAAGGTTGGGTCTAATGTATCAAATTCACTTTCCATCAAAATCATCCCCTTCAAGATCTAGTTTCCCATGAATTTTTAGGATCCCATCTTTATCTAACTTAGTACCAATTTTGTCTTTGTCCTTTTAATCTATGATTTGGGACTCAAATATCCTTTTGTTTCTAAAGAACTAGATGATTTATTGGTCATATTTAAAGACCTAAAATTTAGTCATGTTGTCTGAGATAAAAGGGTAGGGGATGAATTCTATAGATAAACATTGAGATTAGTGTCATATAGAGGGGTTAGGTTCATTGGCACTAATCATATAAAGTTTGATACATGGTTTTCTTCCCAAGGAATAAGGATAGTATCTAATGCATTAAAAATTTCAACCAAGCACTAATATTTATGTTTATACCTTTTGAGGTATGATAGTTTACACTAAAAGTTAGTTTTGATCTAGTTAACTATTAGTTTAGAGTCATTGAATACTCTTAGTTCATTTTCCTTATGTCTTAATGTAAATTATAATCCTAGGATTATATCTTCATACCCCACTATATTATTCATGCAAGAAAACTACAACCAATAAAATGCCACATATTTCCTCCCTAAAAGATCTATAAGTAAAACACTAACCCTACTACCTTATTTAGAGAAATATTTATTTACATAAAAAGACCACAAGTGAAGTAGACTTGGGCTATGGCTACTTTGGTTTTTTAGAGGCAAGGTGCTAAGCATGTAGATGCTTAGGTCTAAGGAAATATATTTATATTCTCATTAATGAAATTGTATGTTGTGATCATGTGTTTCATGCATGGTTTCCTCTCTAATCTTATTTGGTTGGTTGCTCCTCTCCATGGTAACCACATATGCGAGAAATATATAGATATATACCCATTTAGTTATTTTGACCAATCTTTATTAAGGATCATGTAGTAGGATTATAGGATATCAACCACTTGAATGTATATAAAGTGTTAAATCCTAGGCTTCAATTCTAACTAGATGTGAACATTTAGAAAATCACCTATCACTTTCATCTCTGACTTATACTTTTAGACCACTACATTTTATAATTTTATGGGGCTAAGATCAAGTTTATCACATATACCTATTAACATTACATTGGCCAAGGATATGGAATCTACTAAGCAGTTATGCAGATTTTTTCCAAAGAACTAGATGCTCAAAAGGAATGTGGGAACCTCCATTTAATTCTTGTCAATGATCACATTATTGTGTATTGCTATCATTTTTGTCTAGGCTTGTAGTGTTTTATTTTGAGTAAAAGTCTTTAATAGGAGGTCCCATTAGTCTATTATTTGGGCAAGCTTGTGAAGGTTAATGTTAACCTTGATATTTTTCATATCCTTGACTATGTTATGACCCTATTTTCTTTGGACCGATGGGATTTCAATAGGTTATTTATATTATTGAGGTCTTGGAGGTGGAGGATCATTCTTAACATTTTAATCTAGTGGGGTTGCACCATTATTTGGGGGTATTGAGGTAGTAAGGGGTTGTTATTGTTACTTATTACTCCTAAGGATGTAGTTTCTCCTTTAGAACTACTAAAATTCTTGCACCTCACTAATACCTTTGTCTAACTAATTTTTTTCTTAACTAGGGAAATCCTAGGGGATTTACTAAATTTGGAGAATTTTAAGTGATTGGGGACTACCTCATATTCTTCCATTTAATTTTGGAATATCTTAAAAGTAGAACTAAACTTCATGCAGTTTAGATCCCCATGTAATACCATGTTATGAACTCAACACCACCTGGGTAAGTCTACCTTGAAGATATTTATCTTAGGGATCCTACCAGGTGAGTGTTATAGAGGTTTTGAAAGTGGTTGTTGATCTTATTTAGTCTTTAATATGTGAAGTTCTTACTAGATCCTTTGGCATTGGAATTCATCATCTATCTCTACATCCTTAGGAAGTCATTGTTGAGTTTTTTTGCCATTCACTAAATAACATCTAACTTAGTTTAGTGGACTCTTGAGGTGTGGTTTGTGTATTATTGGTTCTAACTAACATCACTTGATGTTGAGTCTAGAAAATCTAATCTGGGCCCCTTAGGTTTAGGAAACCTAATGATTGGTTTGAATTGGGATGACCCAATGTGAGTTAATGTGTTTTAGGGAGTGGTTGAGTCATAGGTACATTTTGGTTAATGTTAGGTAAGGAGTGGGGGTCATAGTGTGACCTTGGTGGTTCACTTGTCTATCCAAATGGATGGCCCTTACATATGTTGAGGATAGGTTTGTTATATCTATATCCCTTCTTTGTAATATGTCAATCCAAAGGTACTGCATAATCTTATACATTTAAAGTTCTAGTTAAGGGTTGGGTTGGTAAAGTATGGTTATTCACTATACATCTTTTTTAACCTATTATTTAAATTTATAATGTGCTCATTGACCTCTATATTAATACAAAAAATTGATGGTAGAAGATAATGGGGTCTATCACTTAGAAAAATTGGGAAAGGAAAGCAGAACTAAAATGGTCCCAACTTGGTATAGAGTCTTCAAGAAGGTTTAGGAACCAATCATAGTTATAGTCCATGAAGGTAAAATGGAATAAATTACATTCTACATCTTCATGTTTTACATTTAGGAGTCTCAAGGACGTATTGTAGTATGTTATATGTTCCTCTATGGTTCATCACATACTAGGGGTGATATGAGGAAGATACTTCTCAAGTTTCTTGGGTAGACCATGGACAACTCCTAAGATGTTATGGCTAAGCCAACTAACCAGGACATTTTGGGCTATGAAATTATGATAGGTTATGGATAGGAAATGATAGGAATCATGATATTATTTAGTTTATTTGAGCTAGTTCTTATTTTTAAAATCATGGGAGAAATTATTAACCTACCACAATGGGACCTATCCTTGGTAATAGGTAAACTAGTCTCTAGGATGCCTCATAATAAAATAATAGTTAGCATGTTATTACAAGCAAACCAAACCCAACATATTCATAAAATGAAAAATAATCATGAAGTATTTCTAGGCCCTCCTTGTAGTGCCAACTATTGTTTTCTCTAATCTACTCCTTATCATAAGATGCCCATGAGATTGGGCATTCCTTGAAAAGGGGAAGGTGGGGACAACTATGTAATTTTGTCTTCCATTTTAAGACTTATATAAGATTATCCTAGGGCACAGCTATGGGTATTGGAATTCATAAATGGATTTTGCATGAATAGTCTCCAAGAGATGTACTATCACCTCTAAAAATTCATTATGCTATACTTCACATAGGTTAAGGGTAGTTATGAATACTCTGAGTTTTGGGATTATTCTTTCTGAACACAAGGGGAAAGGTAATTTGAATTCCACTAAACAAAAAAAAATGAGATTGGAGGGTAAGGAAAAGAAGGGAAGCCTCCAGGTTTAAGATGAATTCAATATATGGGTCACTAAACTAAGTGACTTTGTCATACTTATACCACCATAGATTAAGTTTCACTAGAGTTATACCTCTAAGAACATATGATGAGGAGGGTCTAAGGGAACTGAGAGTATGCCTCTAATGTGAGTTCCTACTAAATATGAGTACTAAGGGTTTATTATTGAAAACACATAAACACCATATGATAATTTGTATATAGGCACAAAAATTATCAGCACTACCAAAAGGAAAATGAAATAACTCACATAGAGATTATAATATATCAACACATCATAAAAATGATACTTAAAGTAACAAAGTGTTAATCCAAATAACCTAGCAATGATGATCATAAAAACATAAAGATGAAAGAAATTTGAAACATAAAAGATACCCTCTTTTAGAAAATTGAGATTGTATTAATTAAAATAGTGAAATTATACTAAAATAATCAATTTGGGCTAATTTTATAGTCTAGAGTGATGAAATAAATGTAGGTGAAATCTTGGTAATAATTTGACAATAGGTTTGAGCAATTTTGGTTGACCCTATAATATAATACACCTCTTCCTTAAATAGATAAGGATTGGGGTTCACCTAAAAAAATAATAATGATACAATCCTAGGATATGATTGCCACACATTATAATTATAACCATATTTCAAAAATTAAACCAAAATAATCCATATAAACCTATAATATATCTGTAGGGGACCACTAGTTGAAATGAAGAGGTGGCTGAGGGGGACCAAATCCTAACTACTTTGACTAAAATCTCTTACATTCTAATATAACCACAATGAGGTGAAATTAAATATCCATATTAGCCACATTTATTTGGGGCTCCTTAAAGATCACCTCAACTTGAGCTATAAGTCTCCAAGATATTTGAACAAATGCTTCTATTGATTTTTGGCATCCAGAGACTTGGTTGATACTTGTCATGGATTGAGTTGACAGGTCTAGCACTACTCAATCCCATTCCTAATTTTCCTTGGCCACTTTCTCCCTAATCACTTGGTCTAATTAACTTAGGTTGAATCTCAATTCCCCTTGGTTGAGTAAGGTATTATCTAGATGGAATAACACATAAATATTGACCTCCTTGAATTAATTTAATATATTCTTCTTGCCCTCTTTTAAGGGTTTTATTTTAGTGTGGTATAGGGTGATCCACTCCTCAATTATTTCTCTCATGTAAAAACATAGGTTTGGTACAACCCAAAATTTGAGGTTGGTATTAGTTTGAGCTCTGAGAACATTCCCTTGTTTACCACCACTTATAAATTCTATCACTTCCAATCAATTTCTATGATCTTCCCCATGTAGGCATAATTATGATATATAATTGGATCATTCTTATCCTAAGTCTCCACTAATTTCCAAAGGATTAAGAAAATTAGTAAGAGGGAGTCCTTGACCTACCTAATTAGTCTGATTGGGAACATGCTATTCACTTAGGATTCAAGAGTCTGATCTTGGATATGCATGTCTTTAAGGAGCTTCTCAAAAATTTCATTGGTATATTAGAGGATAGAAATTGGGTCCTTTTCAATATTATCCAGTGGAAATCCTCACTTTGGTGAGGGAAAATAGATCATGATAGGTCTACCATATCACTAGGTTCCCCTCTTAGACAAATCTATGTGTGAGCATCCTTTTCATATTCGTATAATCTTGCTAAAAAATCCATTGAACATATTTTTTGAATTAGACATTCATATTTAACTATTGTGACCTTGTAACCATCCCTCAAGTTATGGGGGTGTAGGAGGTTTGGCTAAAATGGTGGTGAAGGGTGGAGGATGAGGTGGAGGGGAGATGGAGGAAGTATAAGGACTAAAAGAGGAAAGGAGTGGAGGTATAGAGGGCATGGGATTGAAAAGAGGTAAAATGAAAGGGAAGTCCCATGGTAACATTTGATACTATTATTTTTCCTAAGTGAGGTTCACCTGAGGTAAAATTTCCAATTAAAATGGGTCATAGAATAATAAGAAAGAGATGGGATGGTTAAAGGTGAGGCCAATGAGGCCTTAGGTAAGGGAAAGAGGGGGTTGTAGAGATAAACATAGAGATGCTTCTAATGGTGCCAAGGGAGACATTGAGACATATAAAGGAGGTGGATTATAAGAAGGCCTTCAACTATAATTAGAGTATGGGTCACCTTCTATTTCTTATTTATCCTCTTTCCCAAATAGGATCTAAGTACCATAGTGGATGGTCTGACCAGGATGATAAAGGTCACAAGTGTTGATGGTAGAGGATTTAGATTTATGGAGGGGAACACTAGGTTAACTAAAGTGGGGATTGAGAGGGTCCCTATAGTAAGTGGCATTCTTCTAAAACTATAGTCATGCTTGATAATAAAGTCATGCCCAAGGAAGTTACTAAGAGGAGTCCAAGATATGATATGGGAGGAGTAGAAGGGAATGAATAAGCAAGGATAATTATAAGTATAGAGGCCAAAGGGACTTGGGATAAATATGGAAGGGAATCAATGGGAAAGAAATGGGGCAGATCCAAACTAGTGGGTGCCAAAACATAGAGTTAAAATATGATGGGATCAAAGGGGTGGAAGGGAAATAGGTGAAATGGAAGAGCTATTAAGGGAAAATAGATGGGTGTGTGTTGGGTGCCTCATTTTAAGGTAACTCTAAAGATGCCATCTATATCAAATATCAAAGGCTATGGTGATAGTAGTTGAGTAGGCTATGCTTGAGCTACTTAGCATCATGTAGTATGGGGTTAGCTCTACTATAGTTTGGTTACTAGTATTGCTGATAGAGGTAAAGGTAGAATGCAAGGGGAAACTAGAGGAGGTCAATTTAGATCTAGAGTATGAGATGTTGAAGCTACTAGTATAAGTGGAGTTGAAGCTTGAAGAGGAAAAGGTGGTGGGATGCCTTATAAGATTGTTTGGGAGATGGCCAAAGCTATTAGACTTGGGTCCTCTATAGATCAATCAAGAGATAGAGGAGTTATAGAGGGGCCTACCTAAGCCCATTTCCCCTTCTTCTTAGATTCTATCAAGAATAACCCCTATGGGTCATTGGTAGTGTTAAAATAGATCTCATCATCATCTTCATGGTTGTAGTTGATGTTGAGTCAAGTTGAGAATTACACTAAATGGACTTAGATTTCCCCTTTATGGTCTCATTATCAAATCTTACACTTTACCAAGGTGAAGGAGTCTTTCTCATCCTGAATATTCTATATCAATGGGAAGTTATTATAGACATGGTACCCTATGGTAATCAAAATCAATGGATATGACCTCTATTGATGTTATACATAGAACTTGAAGATGTCATTCACTAGTTGATAGGCAATATCCTATTCTACTGAGTGATTAGGGACATAATATGTAAAGTGGAGGGGGTCTTTCAAAAAAATTGTGATATAGATCACTATGTCATCCTTCTATAATAAGTAATACTTGATGGTTATGATATATTCATGGATTGCCTTTGAGAGCTAGGGAATTGAAGCTTCACTAACTACTTGGTAAACCATTGGGTAGAAGTGATCATAGACATACAAAATATGTTGGTAGAATGGGTGTCCATGCATATTATATAATACCACGTGGATGTTTGGGTCACATAGAACCCATGTAGGAAAGGCCAAAAGTTTGAATGAGAGCATCCCATAGATTGCATCTAACAAGCAAATTATCATGTAGAAATCACATATATCTCAAACATCTATAATGACATGGACAAACTTGAATTTTATCAAGCCTCCTATATTTAGGATGTCCAAGTGTGTCAAGATGATATATAGTAGGGGAATCCATATCTCATTAACATGTTAGAAATTTGGGTCCCCAAATATCTAGTTTAATAGGATCATGCCTACTTTGAGCTCCTATTAGATGGTGTGAACTATGTAATAATTTATTTTATCATTGTTAACCAACTTGGAGTGAGGGTTCTCAATCCAGTCATGGAGGATGTCATAGATTTGGTAGATTCTCATATAGATTGACATTATTTTTTCATTGCATGAGAAAGAGAAGTCTGGGAGGGAGTAATATGTATTAAAGGTATTCCTAGATATATTATCAATTTGGTGCTAATAGGTGGGTGAGAATACCTATAAATTTATAATGTCTTACATGTGAATGGCCTTGTGGAGGATGTCACACAATAGGTCGACACTTATAAATTGCTCTAGTTTGGTTATATCTCTATAAATCTCATACTTATTATAGGACCTAAGAGTGTCCTCATACTAAGCTTGTTAATTATCCACATCAATAGAATCCTTAGGGACCTCTTAAATTACCTTAAATATATCATTATAATGCTTATACTTAATTAAATTGATAGGGAAGGTGGTGTCCCATTACTCAAGCTTGACCTTCATGTTTGAGGATGTAACAACCATTGGGGTAAGATAGAGGGGTAATTAGGGATATTTGAGCATATAAGGGATGGGATGTAGGGGCTCTATAAAAAAATTAAAGCAATGAGTTAGATAGTTTTCATAGTCAATAATGGTAACCATTAATGGGGTTTTCTTAGGATTTATAAGCACGTGCATACATCCCCATGCATTAATGGAATTTGGTGGATAACTTGCTATGGATTTGAATTTGAGTTGGTGGATAGATTTTATCCCTTTATTTATAAATCTAGAATTGAATTCAAATCCCATGATCCTCTACCACTAGCTAGAAATAGAAATGGTAATGCAATGTTTTTAAAACTATACAATTGAGTCTAACTTCATATTATGTTAATTCTCAGTGTATGGTAGGCACATGGTCACATATTTTAGAGGATTATCAACTAACTCCTACCTTATACACATGGCATCTACTCATTGGTCTTTCTATTAATGGTTTAGACCTAAGCATGGACCCATACACCATATTGATCTCCTAGGTTAGGTGATGTGTCACTAAGGGACACATAACATATTTTGATAGGATTTCAAGTCTCATTTGTACTTCATTCTAAGATTCATGTGGTCTTAAGTAGAAACTAGTTCATCCACATACTAGGTGACATGGTACCTTCCCATTTGATTGAACTCTCCCAAGATCTAACATTTTTTATAAGTATAGGGCATTAACTACTTTGGATCCTAATGATGTGGAAAGTTCCAATTCATTTGAGATCTCCTAGTCTCTGACATCTCTAACAAGTCTAAGGAAATAGATGCTATGACTAATGATGATGATGATGATGATGATGATGATGTGGTAGTGATCCGTAAACTCCACTAATAAACTCTAAGTGAAATTTTAAAAGTATGGATTCTAAATTTCTTTCTCAACTTATAAGATGTTGGAATGATTAAATATGATTAAAATCTGATCCAAATCAAGTTTTAAAATTGAAATAAAGGTGAATTCATAGATCACATCAAATATCCATTAAAACTGTCAGATTTTTCAATATTCTTGATTTTATCCATTTTCCCATAAATGATCAATTCATTATAATTTCATTCTAATTAAAAATCTGAATTATAATTTTTAAGTTAACTAAAAATGAAATTCAAAAAAGAATTCAAAGATCAAAACATAGAAATTGTTTATGGGGTTCAGAATTCCTATGTCCCCAGGTTCTTATTAAACTAATCCATTAATTATTGCTAAATTTTCAAGCCAAAATAATACTTACAAACAAGAAAAGATAATATCTCTCTGCAAAAATAGTGTTCCAGACCTTTGAAAGACCTTGGTTGACTCAACACATCCTTCACCTTCATGAATCACATGCAGAGGCTTTTCCAAATCAAAATTTGTAACTTATATAGCTCAAAATGGCATCACCAATTCTCCAAAATGGGAGAATGCATATACTTCATATAGCATATTAGAATTCTAAACAACTTTTTAGTTTACTCTGAGCTCTGATTCGGCCTCTAAGGGTTCCAAAATGACCAAATACTATAAGCAACTCTATAAACTCCCATACACAATCTACTTCTAGTGTCTATTCAAGTAGATTTTCATCCCTTTTATAACACTTCAACCTCTATAGCTGAAGTGGTTAAGGCCTATCCCTTATGGGTGGTAGGTCAGGGGTTCAAAACTACCACCCACCTTTTTAGGCACTTAGCATGAAGTTTGAAATGTCTTCCCTCTTTTTTTGGCACCTTTAACTTATTCATTATCCCACATTTTTTGGGAACAAACAAATTTCATGATTTAAATAGCTTGGCACCTCCTTGGAATGTGTTGACATCCCCTTTTGGAGGATACTTAGGTGCTAAGCTTAAATCCACCATTGAATATTTACTTGGGTGACATGATAGAACATGGCAAGGTGGCGTGGCAAGTTTGAAAGTTTCTCAAATAACATGTGAAATA
Organism: Torreya grandis; assembly: GCA_037957365.1. Classification (NCBI taxonomy): domain Eukaryota; kingdom Viridiplantae; phylum Streptophyta; class Pinopsida; order Cupressales; family Taxaceae; genus Torreya; species Torreya grandis. Next base: position 1,465,103 of record JARHVA010001206.1, read on the forward strand.
AAAACACCAAACCAAAATTTTTGCACCAAATTATTTTTCCACATATCAAATGGCTATTGGCCCACTTGGCATATTTCAATATTACCAAGTTTCAACCTTCAATAGGTCCAAATGTCGAAACAACCTCAAAACATGTGCCACATGTTGCAAGAGACATTTTTGACCAATCTTCAAATGGCCATAACAGGAGCTCCCCAACTCAAATTTACGTTCCAAAAAATGCAGCAAAAAGATCTCAAAGCGATCTATAGTGTGACACCACTTAAAATATAACTTGGAACCATTATCAAAACCCAAATTTTGAGCTTTGGCTTGGCATGTCTATTCTCACATTTCTAGGACGTGGCAGATGGATCACGAACTATGTGGCTTGGTAAAGTGTCTGCTTTCTCCCATGTGGCTGGGGCATGATATTACCAAACAATTATCCCTCTTCATGTGGAATATCTATAGACTTGTGATTCAAAATCTATGGACTCATGATTTCAAATCTACGGACTCGTGATTTTTGATCACACCTCCCCAATGGAGGGCTTTTTGTCTCCAAAAGTCCAATATCCCATGAAATTGCAAATTGGTCTACTGCATCCATGAAAATAGAACCCAATCATAATAAGAGATATAAATAATTGTATTAAAATGATTCATAATAAAACTATGAAAATTCCTAATCTAAAGGCATGAGTAAGTGAATTTGCAATTGCCAAATTGATTACAACATACCAAAACTGCCTACCCAAATTTCACATCTTGTAAAACAGTGAATTGCCAAAAACTGAAACAACTCCCAATATAACTACATGACAAGTTTATAATGCTGAAAACATATAATAAATGTTTTGGACATGTTGTAATACAATGCCCTAGAATGGGACTTATATGTTAAGAAAATGCAAACAACCAAAAGTGTACATTGCCTAACATCTAAACATGCCCATAGGGTCTTACCAATGCATTTATACATCCATGTGCCAAAAATAGATACATTCAAAATAGAAGTCAAATAATGGTTGAAAATAATTAACTCAACCTACAACATGCATTCTGTTATTATCTCCAACTGATCAAATGAGTTTAAGTCCTCTAGACAACTCACATAGCATAAATAGTAGATTCAAAACCTTAGAGTTATTTAAAAGTGAGAACTGAAAAACTTCATATGATAAACCTATCTTGAAGTGTTCCCACCAACTCTAATCTTCATCTATCAAAGCTTATTCATTCCCTTAAGTTAAGTCATAACCATGCTTTGTAAAAAGAATGTAGTGATAATCCACTTAGCCATTTCTTTCTTCCTAGTAAAATTGATTGTCTCTGTGGATTCATTATCAATTGCATATTGTTGACTTAACCTCTTTAATGTATTTTCACTTGTAGGTTTTACCTTATCCTGGGTTGTATTGTCAACTGCATTATGGATTTAATTATCTTCATTAGCCTTAGTGAGAGGTTTGTAAATCATCTTAGTTCTAACATTAATTGAATGTGAAGATGCATGAAGCGTAAAACATCTATCAATCCTATGTCCACTTACTTTACAATGAGTGCAAACATCATTCTTAGGTGAGGGTCCCCTTTTTCCAATTACCATCTTATTATGAGAATGGTCTTTCAAACATGCAATCTGCTTCAACAAAGCATTTCATTTCCAACAAGTCTTAGCACTATGGTTATTCATCCCACAAAAAGTGTACGGAAATGATTGCATTATCTTTTGTACATTATATCCAAACTTATTAAAAGTATCAATTGGATCAGAAGATTTAGTGTAAGAATCAGGAGGTGGAATCTCAATACCTCTTTTACCTTTACACTTTTGAACTAGTGGCCTAGAACCTTCACTATTGGAAGCTCATCTTCCTTTAGCCATGGAAGAAACTTCTTCATCATCCACTTGCACACTAGTATAACCCAAACCTGCATGAAGAGGTCTATGCTCAACCTGAATTAGGTTAGTTATACCTTGGATATCTCTACCAAGTCCTCCATTATAACCCATTTTAAACAACAATTTAGATCATATGCCCTTAGTGTGTCTTTCAAAATCACCAAAAACAATATTACTAGAATATGAATATGAAATGGTAGAAGATGATCAAGATTCCTATGGATAAAAACTTACACTACACTCAGTCATAGTTTCTACATCTAAAGTTGAAGGCTTTACCTTTTCACACTCACCACATTGCAATCTAATCAAGAGCTCATCCTTGGATTCAAGCTCTGATTTTAAACTTGTAATTTGCTCTTTAAGGGAATAGAGCTTGCATCTCAAGAATACATTCTCATCCTGAATCTGGCTATTGATGCTTTCAAGATATTCCATATTGGCTTGATGTGACAACTTGCCCATGGTTTCCTATAAACACACTGATTTCACAACTACACACTGCAATCTAATCAAGTGATATGGATAACCAATAAACTGAAAGCAATAGTCAAAACTCAATCAGAAGCTAACCCAGGTTTTTAACTACTCTGATACCAACTTGATCCATAAAATCCATTGATAAACTCTAAGTGAAATTTTAAAAGTATGGATTCTAAATTTATCAACTTATAATATGTTGGAATGATTAAATCTGATTAAAATTTGATCCAAATCAAGTTTCAAAATTGAAATAAAGGTGAATTAATAGATCACATCAAATATCCATTAAAACCGTTAGATTTTTCAATATTCTCAATTTTATCCAATTTCAAATAAATGATAAATTCATTAAATTTTGCATTTTGATTAAAAATCTGAATTATAATCTGTAAATTAACTAAAAATGAAATGCAAAACTAAATTCAAAGATCAAAACATAGAAATTGTTTATGGGGTTCAAAATTCCTACGTCCCTAGGTTCTTATTGAACCAATCCATTAATTGTTGCTAAATTTGCAAGCCAAAATAATACTTAAAAACAACAAAAGTCATATCTCTTTGCAAAAAAAGTGTTCTAGACCTTCAAAAGGCCTTGGCTGACTGAACACGTCCTTCACCTTCATGAATCACATGCAGAGTCTTCTCCAAAACGAAATTGGTAACTTATATAGCTCAAAATGGAATCACCAATCCTCAAAAATGGGCAAATGAATATACTATATAGAGCATATCATAATTCTAAACAACTTTGTAGTTTACTCTGAGCTTTGATTCGGCCTCTAAGGGCTCCAAAATGACTAAATATTATAAGCGGGTCTATAATCTCCCATGCATAGTTGGCTTCCGGTGTTTATTCAAGTAGATTTTTGTCCCTCTTATAACACTTCAACCTTCATAGCTGAAGAGGTCAAGGCCTATCCCTTTTGGGTGGTAAGTTAGGGGTTCAAAATTATTTCCCACCTTTTTAGGTGCTTAACATGAAGTTTGAAACGTCTTCCCTCCTTTTTTGGCGCCTTTGACTTATTCATTATCCCACATTTGTTGGTAATAGCAGATTTCATGCTTTAAATATCTTGGTGCCTCCTTGGAATGTGTTGATGTCCCCTTTTAGAGGAGAATTAGGTGATAAGCTTAAAGATACCATTGAATATCTCCTTGGGTGGCAAGGCAGGTTTGAAAATTTCTCAAATAACATGTGAAATAAAAACACCAAACCAAAATTTTTGAACCAAATTATTTTACCACATGTCAAATGGATACTGGCCCACTTGTCATATTTCAATAGTGCCATGTGTCAACCTCTGATAGGTCCAAATGTCAAAACAACCTCAAAACACATGCCACATGTTACAAGAGACATGTTTTGACCAATCTTCAAATGGTCATAATAGGAGCTCCCGAACTCAGATTTACGTTCTGAAAAATGTGTTAGAAATATATCAAAGAGATCCATAGTGTGACACCACTAAAACTCTTACTTGAAACAATTATCAAAAACTAAATTCCAAGCTTTGGCTTAGCATGTCTATTCTCACATTTTTGGGACGTGGTAGTTGGATCACAAGCTATGTGGCTCAATAAAGTGTCTAGTTTCTACCATTTGGCTAGGATGTGATATTACCAAACAATTATCCCTCTTCATGTGGAATATATATGAATTTGTGATTCTAAATCTATGAACTCATGATTTTAAATCTACGGACTCATGATTTCAAATCTATAGACTCATTATTTTTGATTAGGTAGCTTCCCATTCATCTATGATTTCCTAAGTTCTAGCATTGCTCATAGGTATAAGGGACTTAATAATATGGCTAATGATGATATGGCACCTTCCCATTCAAATATCTCTCTTAGGCTCTAACATCTCTGATAGGTCTAGGGAATTGACCACTTTGGATTATGATGACATTATGCCTTCCCATTTGGCCAAGATCTCCCAAGATTTGACATATTTGATAGGTCTAGGGGACTATATTCTATAACTCATGATGATGTAGTAACTTACCATTTGGATAGGTTCTCCTAGGATCTAACATCTCTGACAGGTTTTGGGGATCGGCTGCTCTAACATGTGATGTTGTCATAGCTTCCCATTCAACCAAGATCTCCTAAGCTCTGCTATATTTGATAGGTCCAAGGGAATAGCTTATCTAACTCATGATAATGTGGTACATTCCCATTCCATCAGGCTCTCCTAGGCTCTATCATCTCTAATAGGTCTAGGGATTGGTCACTCTAACTCATGATGACATGGTAACTTCCCATTTGGCTGGGCTCTACAAAATTCATGAAATGACTAAGTAATAAAAATAAAAGGAATGTGGCACATTAAAAATTTCTTGCCAGACATAAAGATCTCAATTTTCCATAGAGGACAATGGATCAATTGTTATGGGAATGCAACTAGACTCTAGGATATTTGAGTGAAAATAAACTTGCAACATTAGCACCATGATTTATAAACGGAACAACCACTCCTTAGTTATAAAGAGAAATTAAAAATAATAATTTTGTTAATGATTATGGAAATCAAGGTGGTTCATATTCTAAGGATTTGAATAGGCATCATTTACAAGAACAAGAGGAATGAATCTAAAGCTCTAGTTCATGATATTTTTAGAGGGGTCCCACATTTTAAAGGAAAAGGAGGCATGTTGGCCAAAACATATTTCAACTACGTTTTTAATTATTTGGGGAATTAAACTTACAATAAAATATTTGAGAAATTAAAAAAATATATCTTACATTTTCTTTTTGAATCTCCACAACATTCAATTTTTTTCTTCTTGACTTAGTTACCTACTAACTTTTCTCTATTCACTGTGCATGCCATGTGTTGCTATTTCATGAATTTACATCCACTTTTGGATCTCACACCATTTTTCACTAGTATTATTTATTTTTACACTCTAATCTTGTTAAAACATGCTATTTATCTTAATCCTAAGCTATGTGGCATGTTTTTATGTTCTCATATCTTTGTACATTATAAAATAAGTTTACAGCTCCAAAGACTTGTGAAGTTGTGACTCAAACACAACTTTCCAAATGCTAACCTCACATTCAATAATAACTTTATTCATAGTCATAATCATTTAAAAAAAGGAGAAACACAAGGCTATGAACTAATCACATGCCACCACGTAAAATGACCTCACATGTCTTCGCATGCATAGATCCATTCATGACTTTATAGAGACAAGATTCAATCAAAATGTGTCACTTGTCATCACCATATTATTTATAAAAGGAAAGGGTATTTTTATTCAAAATCCCAAATCCAAGGTTGTGGCTATGGAAATGACACCATGTGGTAAGAACCCAATTAAGGACACAAAGATGTCTAGTTGACAAACATAACAACCATGTCACTCCAAGAACACATAGTAAAATTAATTTGTAATCACTAACCATCAAAATACTAAATTTTTAAAAGTTGAAAGAATCTATAGCCAACCTCTATCATTATATATGGAATTTTAAGAATGATAATACTATGCATGTCCTAAATCCATGCAAGTTCAACAAGCTAGTTCAAAATGGGTTGGAAGTATTCTAAGTAGTACCTCCCAAGAAAATATTCCTAACAATTGAACCTCTCAACCAAACCACCCTCTAGGTGGATTTCCTCAAGTTAATTCAATGTAATATGGAAGTATTCCAAGTAACACCTCTCAGGACAATACTCTATAGAATCCACTTGGAACACAACGAGGTATGAGAGAGGCTAGGTCTATGTTATAATATTTGGGTGGATATATAGAATCAAGGATTTAGTTCATACATGAAAATTTTAATGAAGCAACACATTTTGATATATAATCTAAAGTGGGACTCATCCAATGCTGGAATGATTAAACGTGAATACCCCAAGAGATAATGGCACAATGTAGAGGTATAGATAACTATAAAGATATCTTCTTTGAAAAGTGTAAAATGGTGTAAAAGGACCCCTACTTGGATAATTTTTTAATATTGGGTATAGTGGGCATGGGCCGTTCCATTTTAATTATGTTGTTTTTATGTCTTTTATTATGGTTTTAGCTGTAAAAAATGTTAGTGTGGTTATGAGTGGAGTCACACTATTCTACATAATGAACATAATATGATTCTATATAGGGGTATGTTTTAAGCATTATAAAGGTTGTACGTTTAATATAAAAACTCAGATAACTTTAGATATTCTTAGGAATGTTCATGGGATGCTCTTATTTTTATATGAAATCCTTCCTCTATCTTCAACATGGATGTTGTGAATGTTTGATGTTCTCTTAGATTATATAATGAATCTTGATTTCTTGATGTGTGCATAGTTAGGCTAAGTAAATTTATAACCTAACAGATTTACACAACTTATTATGTTTATCTAAATGATCATATATGAAAGTGTTTTGTTAATTTTTTTTTGAAGGTTAATCTCATGAAGTAATGTTGTAAGGATCATTCTCACTGTGAACTCCTCCTCAAACTCCCTACTCTATCTATATTAATTTGAGATTAAACAAAACTATGTAGATAGAGGTAAATTTGAGTCATATTCATAAATAGTCCATACAAACAACAACATCCTCACAAATTCTAAGAACTCACTTTTTTCCTTACCTTCCTCTTATTTTGTGTATCTTTTATTTGATTCATACTTAGAATTAGGATACATTGTGACTATTCATCTTGGAAAAACTGGCAAGACCTTGAGATAGAGTAAAGTTTGGATACAAGTTTGGTCTCTCTAGGTGGTAAGATTTATATGTTCTTGAATTTGTTCTTAGTAGGTGTAGACACCAAAAATCTACACACCATGATTCTGAATGGCATAATTCCCCTGGAGCATCTTATAACCCCCTTAAGACCATTTGACCTTCTAATCCCTAGTTAGAACTAACCCATAGTTAGTTTGACTTAACTGGATTAAACCCTAGATTTCACCCTCAACCATCAATTCTTAGGTTAACCATTGATGGTCACCCTAGCCATCAAATGTTGGGGTCCACATCCTCATCCCCTAACAAGCAAGTCACCTACCTTAATTTTCTAAATATATCCCATATAATTACTATTACAAATCATTGCATGGATTAGTTAAATTTGGAAAGCCTAGTTCACATGTTGTTGTAACTCTCTTGCCTTGCCTATAAGAGAGAGGAGAAAATAGGTGAAAATCCATCTATAAACACCTATGAATCTACAATTTTTATCAATAGCTTTATGCATCCAAGATTTTTTTTATTATAGGTCAAGCACTATCAATAATCTATCAATCCAAAAATCATATCGTAGAGTCAATTTGCCACCATCTCTCTACCAAGTTCTTAGGTACTATTACTATGTTGAAATTGAGTTAGATTCCACCAATAGATTAACTACCTCAACCATTTATCCAATCAACTTTTGGTAAGATAAGTACTTGTTTATTGGTATTAATTTATTGTATTTCCATTTTGTAATCAATACAGACCTTACTCATCTCTCAGAATCCATCTTTTGGATCTCATCAATCAACCCTTTCATCAACCCAAATCTAGACATAGTAATCATTAATGGTTAAATCGATCGCTGATGGTATATCCAACTACTGAAGGTCATCTTCACCATCGATTTTCACCTTAAACACCAATGGTCAGCCTAACCATCGATGCTCACTATGGTAGTAAAAACTGGCAAGCTAATTTCACGTATTAACACACAATCAAACCTAATTTTCTTTGTTCCTACCAATTCATAGACTCCTATCTAATTTTTATATAGAAAACCCCAACACTCTTACACTAGTATTAATTATTTTATCACTAATTTAATGATTTACAGTCTATTTTCTAAGCAAGCATTCTTTTACTCAATTTTAATGCCTTTGATCTATTGATACAAGTACCTTATATTTTGTTTATGCACTTAATTGTTTAATATCTATGGATTGACAGCCTATAATGAAGCTCTTGCTTCCAAGATCTAGTTATCTCTAGGAAATCCACCCAAATATCTATCTAAAAAACAAGTTTGCTTTAGTGCTTTCTTATCTACAGGCCATCTTCCCAAGCCAAAGAGGAAATCTTCACAGTCTTTTGATTTAACGTGTGCACTATCAATCAAGGTTTTCAACCATACCTGTACTTAGTTTCTTCTTTTTATTCTCTCCAATAATAAGCAATAAATTCATTGAAACATTTTGGCTTGCTTGATGGGACATTTGTGTCTCTACTTGGATTCTTGTTTTCTATCATTCTCTCTTTATTCTATGCTCATTAAAAAAATCAAAAGTTTCTTTTGGGTTTAAAATCAATTGCATACATCAACTACTTAAAATTTTGGTTCACGTAGCCTAACTTAAAGGCAAAGTATTATTTGTTTCACACACTCAACCAAACCACTTTCACTAATTAAACATCAAACAAAATTGATACAAGGCCTGACTAGGATTTCTTCACCTAGTGGTAACCTTACCCTTTCTGGATGTTCCTACTTAGAGGTCATTACAAAAATGAGGACCAACTCAACTCTATGGTTGAGTATAATCTCTAGATATCAATATATATTGGATAAGCACCTACCACCCTTATCTTTGTAGTGTGTGAAGTGAGCGGTAGGCCCCATTACCAAGCCACATATTGATTCCAATATAGATTATTTTTGAGCACCTAAACACAATCTAAAACCAACCTTAGACTTTCTCATTAGTACCCACCCTAACAACCAATTTCAATCAAACCCATTCTTAAAGAATAAGTTTAAAGTGAGATTAATTAAAACTTTAGGGCTTAACATATCTTTTAGAGTGTGATTTAATTTCTTGGATCTTTTTAATATCTTCTCTTTGTTTGAGTATTAAGGTTGTTTATGATTTTTATCTCCCTTATCTCATATGGTTCTCACATCCTAGTAGTAAAGAGACCTTGCAAATCAAAACCCATCACCAAGCCAACCTACCTCTTCTACCTATTCATCCATGGACTACATTTACAAACCAATAGAATCTCCTCATCCCTCAAGAAGTCATACTTTCCCTCAGGAAGTGCCTTAAGGAGATGTGGACAATTTTTGGTTTCCTAGATAACAATCATGTGGCCTTACAACATTATCTTACAACCATGTCTTACCATACCCTGGCTTTGTCCCCACCCATAGATCCACCTTATGGCATGCCTCTCCACCTCATAGGGAGTACCTATATTTCCATAGTTACTACCATACTGATAATTACCCAAGCCTCCTTATCAACCAATAACTAGCCTAAACTACCACTAACCTTATACCTTCCACTTCTAACAATGAATCCTCCAAAATAGGAGTGCCTAACTTTAGCACTAATAACCTTCCTTTCTATACCTCTAACCCATCAACCACTACTACAATTCAAAGTATTTTGGTGTCCATACCCTCTACCTTGTCACTGATTAGCACAAGGGTCAACACCCTTCCATCGATCACCAACCCAACTACTGCTTCTATCCCACAAGCACCCCTTGGAACAACATTTGGATACATACCTAGCCTATAAGGGCATGTACCCATTACCCAACTAGATACCTCTACCTACCCATATGTATCTTTGACCCAACCATTAGCATCCACTTAATAATAAATAAAAGCCTCCTAACCTTCTACCCACTATCAGTATGCTTCCCAACCATCTTAGCAGTTTGCATCATAAAACCATTTAAGTGTACAACGCTAGGCTGACCTAATGAATATACTTATGGACAAGATGCCTACCTTTGAGTAATCCATCTTAGGTGCTTATAACATCTTGTTGTATAACCAAATCTATAATGAACCCATCCATTTGTACCTATTAGGCCATATCTTCCCCAATGGGAACTTCCCAAGTTATCTAAATTTCAAAGGAGGATCCCCAATAACACCTTAGGGAATTTAGGCATGCTTTGTATCTCATCACCTATGATGATTCCCTTCTTCTTCGTACCTTCCCCATGTCCTTATATGGTCTGACATTGGATCGGTATAGTGTCATACCCAAAAACTCCCTTTTTTACTTCACCCAACTAGATCAAACCTTCTTAGATCATTCTCATTCAATATCTCTAATAAATTTTCTATCACCAACCTCTACTTTATCCATTAGTTTGAGGATAAATTCATTGCCAATTTTGTGGCTCATTAGAGGAGCCTGATTAAACTTTCCTTTTCCTTGCCTCAACCTAAAATCATATAGATCTTTGGTCATACATGTGCCAAAAATATCTCCTCTACACTATGTGTCTAAATCTTCTAAACCTTGTATGAAGCTTTTACCATGGCACGTAAGCTAGAGAACCAAGCCATTGATGAACGTAAGCTAAAATTCAAAAGTAAGAACTCAACTTATAAAACCAATGAGACTTCTTCCTCTAAATAAAGTAACCAGTCAAATACCAACACCAAGAGCAAGGGAACCACAAATGTGGTTATCCTTAAAGCCACTCTTCCACCTTACATAAACTAGTCTAATCCCTTTAGTTCCTCAAAGCAAAACATGAGGAGCTAGACCCAAAATAACTAGAAGAAATTCACTCCACTAAGAGAATCCTATGCTTCCATCCTAGAGAAGTTATTGAAAGAAAACATCATTCAAATTCTTCCTATCAATCCACCCAAATAATTTCACTCTTCTCATCTTGTACCTAGTTGGTTCAATGGGAATGATCTATGTGCCTTCCACTGAGTAATAGGAAATGATGTTAGTAGGTAAAACACCTTCAAGATCCTTATTTAATCCCTTATTGATAAGGTAAAGCTTACAATGGAAAACCCCAATGCATCATCAAACCAAGTCCTTGATATATTTAGGAAACATTTCTTGAACCATGATCTTACCAATAATGAGAGCAATAATGTCAAGTGTTCTCATGATACACATATACTTAACATGATCCTTGATGCATTCACTTTCAAACCATCTAGTATCCAATATTGTAATTATCCACTATCTACTGAGATAGTGGACTCAACTTCCCTTCATTTAGACACTCAAACTAAGGTAATACCATCCTCTCTCCCTCTACTTATTAAAGTAGTGGAGCCACTAGCCACCTTTTAGTTGGTATACCATAACAACCAACCATCATCACCTCACCTTCACCTTTGACTCTCGAGCAAACCACTCCCCCTTTAGAAACCATTCATGAGGATAAAACCCCATGCTTACTCCTCCCATAAAGGAGTCACCCATCTAATCCTTACATCCTTTGATTGAGGAAGATGACAAGGTTATCATCCCCATGTCTCTACCTAGGGGCTTATCTTTTAGGTCTACTTTTTAGGGAATCAAACCAAAGTACAAACCATTCTCTAGATTAATGCATAAATTGGAATTTATCTCCAAACCTAACATGGATTGAGCCACCTTAAGTATAAATTAGGATTACCCTTATCACCAAGCAAGATCCTTCAAACATACCTTTGGTAGGCTAATCCACCACTTCTACTATCCAAAGTCATACCTTATCAGCCATACCCATAACAACTCTTACCAATATAATAAACCCTTAGGTACCCAAAGTACCTAGACCCAAAGCAACCAAGTCACCTTATCCAACCAAAGCTACCAAACATATAAAAAACCTTGGTATATTCCTTACACCAAGCCTTATTCACCCTTCGATGAAGGTAGACCTAACCTCTTCAAACCTAGTTAGCAAACACTAGACTAAAGCAACCAGAGAGGTAAAACCACAAAAAGGCTAGAAGGCCCAAATTTTACCTCCTTCAACCTTTCCCTCCCTTCTAGGTCCTCATCCCTCTAACTTGGGTATGAAGCCAATTTCCTTTACTAAAAACCCACTACCTATTTTGGCTACACCTTCATATTTGCTCTCCTATACACCTTTTTTTACCACACCAACTATACCTATTTTTCCTACCTTTTGATCTCTAAACCATAGCTCATCAACCTCCTTTCTTATACCAAAGCCATAAACCAAGCGTACCATGTTGCTCAAAACACCTACCACCAAACGTATTTCTAAGCAATCAAAGAAAAAATTATTAAACCTTTACCATATTTGTTTGAATCATATTTGACCATTTTACATAGGTTATTATGAACATATTTTTTATCCCTACCTCCCATTTGACCCTTTGACCCTCTAGCTTATAATCCCATATGGTACAATGACCACTAAGTGTTTTCTTATCATAAGACACTTTACCATGATATGAAGAACTACAAAGCTCTCTAAACCATCATCCATCAAATTTATGATGAAGATAATATATTAATAGATGAACCTCTTATGATCCCCATACCAATCAAACCACTAAACATACCTACCCAACACTCACCTACTCCTCCACTCTCACATCCAAGTGGAGATGAGTCTAACTAGACTACCACCTCAACCTCTCCTTCTATCCATACTATCAATGTGGTCAAAATATCATAGTAGAAGGATAAGGGGAATGCTAAGGTGTCCATTCCTTGGAAATACCCCTCCTCAAACTCCCAAATAACCTACACCCAACCATCTCCATCCTTGACCAAACCCAAGGTGCCTATCTTAGGTGCCTCCTAATATAACCTCTTAAAATACATCAAGAGAGGTATCCTTAAACAAATTCATTATACCTTGATTAATATGAGTTAATCTATACCTCTCCCCATCATTTCCAATCACTAATAGAGGATTTTCAATTCATTAAAGTCCAACTGAAAGACCCCCAACCTCTAGTCACCTTTATCAATGCCCTTCAAATTTCTAACCTTATTAACTTTAAGGATTCAAAAATACCCTCTATCCATCCTAAGGATATATCACCCTCTCTTTATCAATACATACATCAACTAAAACTACATCAAATAGGTCATTATTGATGTGGGAGCTATCATTAACATCATATCCTCTCCTGCCTACAGCCAACTCAACTTGTTAGACAATGTCATATATGAATATTCACCTATCCTTCACTCCTTCAATGATACCATGGTCACTACCCTTGGAACTATCATCCTCTACATCTATTTATAACCCTGCATGCTCCCTAGACATTTTTATATTGTATAAGGTGAATTCCAATACAACATCTTGTTGGGATTACCTTAGATTCATTCCATGGGTTACATTCCCTCTACCCTCCACTGTTGCATTAAGTTTGAGTAATAAGGCTAGGTCATCACCATTTAGGCTAACTCAAATCATTTATCAACATGCAACATGACCTATCACCCTAACAATGTCCTCATACCCCCATCTAACACACCCTCAACCATTAAAACTCAACCTTTAACCACCAAGATGGATATCACATCTTCTCTCATCGATGAGGCATCAACTAGTTATTTTATACCCTCATGCCAAATCCCCACCTTAGACCCTTTATAATCAACATTCTATCACCTTTCACTGGGGGATTATTTCCTCTTAGCACTTGTTTTTTTCCATATTCCCCATGAGTATGGGCAACCTACCAACCAACCAGGATATGACCTCAACATCAGAACTATCATTCCCTTTAGACCTCCCCATCATTAGACTCATTTTATCTATGGGGGAATCAACAAGTCCCTCAATGCTTATACCACCTCTCTTTCACCTTAACCATTCACTGATGGTTTATTTTATCTAGATAGACCAAACTTTACCAAGACATACCTTCATCGATGTGCTTGGAAAGGCTTCAATCTTGGGTGTTATGAGCATGACCCACACAAATTGGTCACCATCAAAATGAAAAAGCCACATGAAAAACATGGACTTGGTTTCATCTTGCCTAATAAGAATAAATCCAAACAACTTTCCATTACCATTGTCGAGGAAGATGTCCCTTCCTCACCAACCTCAACTCCACTTACATGTGAAGATGATGACATCATCCCACCTAATTTTATTTTTTCAACATGATTATATTTGGACCCCTAATTTATTATAAGGAGGGGTAAACCATAACCATCCCTTTGATGCACCCAAAAATGATAAGATATGACTCTCTTACCATTAACACCTTTTAGTGTCAGGATGATGATTCTATTTTCACCTATCTTGGTGCCCTAGATACTTCAATCCACAAATCCATTCCTCTCAAGTCTTCAACCATTTCAAATTAATCCAACATAGATATCAACTTGGGTACTCTAGATAATCCTCACATTATCAAGATCAACTAATCATTAAATGTTGAGGAACTTTGGGACTTCCCTTCTTTCCTCCAAGATTGTAGCATTGCCTTTGCTTGGTCTTATAGTGATATATCTAAAATTGACTCTGCCATTTCTACCCATAACATATTCACTCATAGTGATGTTAAACATATAAAAAAATTAAATGCATGCATCCCCACATATCCCTTCTCATCAAAGAAGTGATTCAATGTTTTTTATCTATTAAACTTTATCTAACCCATTGATTACACCTAATGGGTCTCCAATGTTGTACCTATCACCAAAGCCATAGGGGAGTATGCAATTGTGTGGAATTTCATGAACTTAGCTTCACCTTCCCCAAAGATGACTTCCATGTATCAATCATTGAATAGATTATTGAGCTTACAATTGGCCATGAAATGTTATCTCTCATGGATGGGTTCTTAGGTTACAATTAGTTATTAATGTCTCTTAAAGATCCGCATAAAACCACCTTTCCTACCCCCTGGGGAAAGTTTTGCTATAGATTCATGCCTTTTGGGTAAAATGATACTGGTGAAACCTAAAAACATGCCATGACCTATATCTTCCATGATCTTATCCATAACATTCTTGAGGACTATGTGGATGACATTTTTGGAAAATCCAAACTCTGAAAAGATCACTTAGTTGTTCTCAAGATCATATTTGAATGACTTATGCATTATCATATCCATATTAACCCTAAGAAGTAATTTTTTGGGGTCTTTTCGGGAAAGTTTCTTAGTTTTATTGTCTCCCTTCATGGAATTTAAGTCAAACCCAGCAGAATGAAAGAAATACTAGACATGCTTCCTCAAACCAACCTCAAGAAACTCCATGGCTTCCATTGCCTCTCAAATCTGGTCTTCACCCTCTAACTCTAATCTATCTATTGTTATCCATAGGCTTACCTAACCATCCTATGTTAAACTATATTCCCCCACCATTTTCACTATGGAAGAGCCCCAACTTGACCTTTAGTATCAAAAAACCTTTGACTACCTTAATCTTGGCATAGTTCCTTTTGACCTCTCTAAAAATTCTCAAAGAGTGTTTATCTAGAATAACTCCCACTATACCATTATGGGGGAATCTTCTATAATCATGGATTTTATGGCCTCATCTTTCATTGATTGCATAGTTATGAATCCACTCATGCTATTAAGGAAATGCATGACAACATCAATGGTGGTCACTTTAGTGGCCTCATTATAGGTAAGTGCATAATTCTTGTCATCTATTACTAGCTTAACCTTAACCAAGACTATTGTGATTATGTGAAAAAAGTGTGTTAAATGTCAATAACATGTTAATTTGTATCACACACCTATCTATAGCCTTTGATTCTGGCCCTTCTCACAATGGGGTTTAGAAGTCATTGGTAAAATTAACCCCCATTCCTTTTAGTGACACCACTCTATCATCACCATGACTAAGTATTTTACCAATTGGGTAGATGTTATTCCTTTAGTCTCAACCAAAGTCAAGAAGATTATCAACTTTATCAATCATCACATCATCTACCACTTTAGTGTTCCTCATAAGATTATCATTGACAATGGTAAATCCTTTAATAACAAGCAATTCTAGGGTTTATGTGATACATCCAAAATTAAGTTAAGCTTCTACTCACCCTATCAACCTTAATATAATAGATAGGATGAGGCCTCTAATAAAAATATTAATAACATGCTACTAAAATGGTCAATGCATCTAGTCAGGATTGACATCTATACATCCCCTTCACTTTGTGGTCATATTGTACAAGCATCAAAACCCACACAGGTGCTAAACCCTTTTCTTTTGTGTTTGGATTAGAGGCCATTTTGCCTCTCAAATTCCAAATCCCCTCCTTTCACATATCTTTTCAAGACCTTATTTTGGAGGATGATTATCATCACCACTATTTAGCCCAGCTCAAGTTACTTGATTAGCATCATCTAGTAGCCCTTACCCATCTCCATGTTTATCAAGAATGCATCAAGTGTGCCTATAAAAAACACCTTAAATTACAAGAATTCAATTTCAGAGATCTCATCTTAAAATAAAACCAACATGTCACTAATATGGATAAAACTAAGTAGGGTAAGTTTGTTTTTAATTAACTTGGACCTTATATCATAACCCATAAGTATGGATCAAGAGCTTGCCAACTATCTTCTCTTGAAGGCTACCCAAAATCTGAGCCTCTTAATGATTTGCATCTGCATCTATTCTTTTAATGATAAGGATCACATTCACCTTTTATCTAATTTAAGATCATCCCTTACCATCCACCCACATTTTATCTCCCTATTTCATGGGCAACAGATTAAAACTGAATCATGTGATTAACTATCATAGGAATATCCTTATCTTAAATAATGGGTATCATAGATCTACCCATGCCATAGTTCTCATGGTACTTTCCACACCTTCACAAGATGGATTTCCATGATTGTTGTCACCTAAACCTCTTCACACCTAATCAACATTCTTGTGTTTCTTAGTTTTTCCTTCATAAAGGTGAACCACTACACTAACCTAAGTAACTCTATGTCAAGCAAAATTAAAGGAAAATAATAAAATTTCTCAAAATCATGGTCATCCCTATCATTCATAAACTACTCCCTTGAAGGACAACTATAAAAACATTATTTGAGATTTCCAAAACATAAGGTGGACTACTCCTTTAAATGATAGCTATAAAAAATAATTGAACAAAACACATCAACTTAGACCACTCCTTTGAAGGATGGATGAGTAAAGCATTTTATCAAAAGCATAAATTTCATGGAAGCTTCCCATATCGATCATCTTCCCATATAAATCAATCAACAAAATATCCATTATCAAAATCCCAAGAAAAGCAAACTAATCTTGAAAGCCATAATTGACTGTCAAACAAAATAATATGGTGGAAGCTACAATTGGATTTCACAAGTAAACTTCCCATATCGGTCAGTCTACATAGTTTGACATTGGTTTGTATATCCTAGTTCTTTATACACCTATAAAAGAGGCATGCTAGTCCCTCAATAGGGTTCCATTTTCACCCCTCTCCCCTTCACATTATATGAAATCTATTCTTGAGATTACTTGACATTATGTGGTTAAGATACCATTTTAACCAACTAAAGAATGTTAATGTGAAGCATTCAAAGGGATTATGTTCATTAAACCAATCCAACTTTAGGTTTATTTTAGTCCTTGTTAGAGAAGAAGCATTATGACTTCTTCTTATCTTATCATGCCTAGTTGATATTTTCATTACGGCATTTATCTCTTGATTGTATTCTCCTACGTAGTGTTTCTAATTAAGCTACCTCAGGTGTTTTGTCCTTAAATCATTAACAACATATATAATCATAAGCATAACCATAATAAAAGCATGACCATATTCATAAAATACCATAAGCATAATCAAATCATAATATTCCAATATCCATAGGAAATTAAAGAAAACAACCATTTTCCATCACATGCATAAGTCTAAAATAATGAAATCCAAGTGCTCATTAAAAATAACAAGTCATCAACAACTAGGAAACATAAGCATATATCAAATCCATCTCATTCCTAGCAAGCCTATGTCAGTGTTTAGTAAGTCAACCATAACATTAATATGATCTATGATCAAATATACACATTTTATCATAAGCATTAAAACATCAACATCACACAATAAAACCATGAACATGAGCATAAATAACATATAGATAAACTCATGAGTAAAATGATCACAATAATGTGTACATGTAGATAGATAGACTCTATATATAAAATGTACATCTCACTACATCGACTCGTAGGCCATAATCAAAATGATATAAAAAAAGTCATAATCTATCTATATCTATGTCCTAAGGGTACCACTACCTCCTAGATTACCACTGGATCCTAGTGGTTACCCACCTATTATGCCTATTGATCATATAGCTATCCTTATCTCCCTAGATATAGATGGTTCCCACTTCCCTAGTGTCTCTAAACTAGATCCACCTACCAAGCTAGCTCTGTACTCCCCCATTAGAGCTCATTTGGACACTATAATAGAATAATAGCCTCATAGTACCATAGGTCCTCCACTATAGCTAGGTATCATGATATAAGGGTAAAGTTGGGTGGTGTTTCCTATCTTGCTACTACTCCTCCTCCTCTTTACCTTAAAGAGTCCATCTCTTGGGTCACCAAACCTAAATAATTCCTATCTTGATCCTTCTCACCTATGACAGTATAAAGATGACCTTATTAGGTTATAACTTGACCCTATATTGTGATAATCTAGCCCTACAATGTTTCCACCTATCATTGTAGTACATGTACCTATCCCTATGCAATAGCTAAAACCATTCCTACCTATCCATCATGATCAACTAGATCCAATACCATTAACCTCACACTTTAGTCATGTCCACCAATATCTAAAAATTTATATACAGGTTGGTACCATGCCATGTACCCATCTATAAACCCAACATCATCTATTTATGCCCTAGCAGGCAACTCCTTAAACTCTAGCATAGTAGGAATATGATGTGGCTATGCTAGTAGGATCTCTGAATCTTCTCTCTTATACCTAGGGAATGTGCGTAGGATACCCTATACTAGGACAAACTGTTAGTGTAGCCTTTGAAATGGAATCATCTCCACCTCTCCATCTTTCCTACCGAGTATCCATTTATATCTCTAAAGGGAGAGTGTCTACCTCCTATACCATGGCCATATTGGGAACTACACATATGGCCTCTATGTGATATTTACTATCACTAGTGCACCCAGTGCACCCTTGAACCACTCCATGTCATGTGTAATACCTCCTACACTTGATTCAATAAAATTACCCCTCTATTGCATAAAGTTTATGGGGAACTCTATCTATGTGTACCCTACCCATGGCAATCTAATTTGCCTTAGCACTTAAATGTGCTCATAGGCCCAATAAAGTAGAACCAGGTTGATACTAATCCCATATCTCTTATGGTACCTAAATCCCCATAACTCCCTATATATCTGTATAAGTAAGACAATCACCTAACCAAATACCATTTGACCTGGTAATAACTTGATCATAACCCCTACTAGCAAGTATGAAAATCTCCTATTGCTCAAATTGGGAATCCCAACACATGTCAAAACAATCATGAGCATTGTCATGAATCTCTTCTCATGTAGATCCATCTTATACAAATCACTATATCTAAATCCTCTAGCATGCCATCTAACCTTGTCACTCTCATCTCTGTATATCAACTCAATATGATCATCCTACTCCTATTACTCTATGTGGTATATCATGTCATTATAGAGTGGAAGCTGAGTAATCTTATTCATATCCTTTGGCAATATGGTCATCTTGTCAATCATAAGTAAGAAGGTATTCATAGTGGGATGTCATCTATTGATGAGTGCTATGACCATGGATGCATCTCAGGGCACATATTGGTAGTGACTCATCACTCTTATCCCCATCTCATCCATTTGGGCCCAATAAACTAAGATCATACCCTATTGAATATCTACAAATATCCTTAGTGCATGATCCCTCATCTAGATCTGCTCTCATGCCTACCAAAATTAGGGTTAACACATATTAGCATTGATTATTTACAAATTTATGTCTTTCCCAACCTAAACCAACCTAATTTAGCCTATTCTACCCTAACCTTCACCCGTTACCTCTACCACCTTACCTCTCACAACCCACACCTACCAAACATTTTAATAACTACCTTAGCCTATCAAACTGATACCTAACTTTCTCTTCTAATAAGAACCTAAATCTCTTTCTTGATGGCTACCCTAACTTAACCAACCAACCAACACATCACTCCTTTTTTAACAAATACCTACCCTAACCCATATGTTTTCAACCCTCCTATCCTAATTTGCACTTAGAACTCTAACCCTTTGGCAATACATTAATCCTACTTGATAATTATACTATCTTAACTTACATTTTACATTTTATCAACCCCACACCCCTTCCAACATTTTACACATCTACCCTATCTCCTTATTCCTCTTTTCCCTTTACCCCATGCTTGTTAAGTTGCTTTCTAGCCTACACAACTCCCCTAACAATAATCCTTTAAGTGTGCCTTAGCATTTACATTCCTTTTTTTCCAAGCCTCTCCTTAACCTAGTTAACCATTGATAGTCATGGTGACCACTAGTAACTGGACATTATCTTTTCTAAGGATATTGATTGTTGATGGTCAACCCTGACCATTGACAGTCACTATGGGTGTTCATAGGCTAGAACACCAAACCCTACCTACCCCTAAGATCTAACCAAAAAATAGCTAATCTATGCATTTAGCTACTCTAATAACTCTATCCACCCCTAATAACCTAACCACCCTTTCAATTACTAACTTTAATTTCCATATTACCTAAATTTCACAAAAACCCCACCTAGGGCATACCCATAAAAAACAACCCATTTTACCCTACCTTGACCTCCTAACCCAATGAAATTACATAAATCAAGATAAGCCATCAAATTAAAGACACCTCCTACCTCATTCTATTACCTCCACCATCGAGTCAAGCATAGACCCACCTATCCTAGTCTGTGCCCACATGTTCCTTACATCTCCTCTCAGTCCACCCTCCAACTCAACAGTTAATCAGCTATAAAAAATATCCTCACCACTTAACACCAAAAAAACTAGAGCTTAAAGTCAAAGCAATCAAACGTCTAAGTGAGTTAAAAGTAATTTTATTTCCACTTTTACCTCATAGATTGTTTTTAGGGTTTCTACCCTGACCATTGATGGTCAATATTGGGTACCCTGACCATGAACAGTCAAGATACCCCACTTCATTGCTTTTACCTTTGTAAACCCCATTTTAGTAAAACCAACCTATTTTCACTCAACCATGGAGACTACCTTCTCCACCCACCCTAACCACCTTTCCACCTTAACATTGGCCCACTTTGGCCCAACCAGTACATATTTTGTGACATTTTTTGCTTGGTTCTTTTACAATAGCAAAAACATTGCCATGTTGACCACCTTTTGAATTTGTGCCACCTTGCACTTACCTAACCCACTTGTGTCTTTTTAGGAGCACTTCCTGCCTTGGATACCCATGATATTTGACCCATTTATGCTTTACATGGGAGCACTTCCTACCTTGGATACCCATGAAAACACTGACCTTATCTAGGAGACTAACAGGTGTACCTAACTACCATGCCTAAATATGGTCATGCAGTACATTGGTCACTTGTCTTTCTAAAACCATCTTTTATTATTATCAAACATGAAAACCTTATCTTTGCACAATCTTGGATATCACACCCTTTCTCACACTTTGTGTACCTATTTACACTTTAGTGCCTAACATGTCATCAACCTTTATGACATACACCTTCATCATCACCTTTATCCACCTTATCAAACTTGTACCTGATTTGACTCTACCTCATCACCTAACAGTTTGAGGGGGAACACCTCCTTTGATTCTCAAGGCAAGAAACCAAACCCTTTCAAGGTAGTAATCTATTTTTGTTTTTCAGCTTGCTAATTGAAGTTGCATAACAAAAAGGGGTAAATTATAGACACCAAAAATCCACACTTCATGATTCCAAATGTTTTAATTCCCTTAGACCACTTTAAGACCCCCTTGGGACCATTCAACCCTCTAATCTTTAGTTAGACCTAGATTTTAGTCCTTTTGACTTAAAGACCTTAAACATTAGCTTCACCTATTTTTACCTTTCACCCTCAACCCCCAATGTTCAAGTTAACCATCGATGGTCACCTTGACCATTGACGGTTAGGGTTCACCTCCTCATCCACTAACATGAAAGTCACCTACCTTATTTTTCTAAAAATAGCCCATCTAATTCCTATTGTGAATCATTGCAGGGATGAGTTAAATTTGAAATCTTAGTTCATATTTTTTTGTAACTATCTTACTTTTCCTATAAGAGAGAGGAGTAAAGAGGTGAAAATCCATTTATAAACACCTATGAATCTATAATTATTATCAATATATTTATGTATCTATGAGTTTCTTCCTTGTATGTCAAACACCATTAGTAATCTAGTAATCCAACCATCATATTAGAGAGTTAGTTTGCCTCCATCTCTCCACCAAGTTCTCAAGTATTGTTACTCTATCAAAACTGAGCTAGATTCCACTAATAGATCGACTAACTAAACCATCTGCCCAATCAAACTATGGTAAGACAAGTAATTATTTGTTAGTATTCATTTACTTTATTTTCATTTCATATTTAATCTATACCTTACACATATCTCAAAATCCATCTTTTGGATCTTGTTAATCAGCCTTTTTATCAACCCAAATCTAGACATAGTAACTATCGATGGTTGACTCAACCACTAATAGTCTATCCAACCATCGATGGTCATCTTGACCACTGACATACACCTTAACTATCGATGAACAGCCCAACTACTAATGATCACTATGGTAGTAAAAAATAGTAAGCTAATTTCACCTACTAATACTCAATCAAACCTAATTTTCTTTGTCCTACCTATTCATAGTCCCCTATCTAATTTTTAAAAGTAGATCCAAATACTCTAGCACTAATATTAATTAGTGTATCACTAATTTAATAATTTATATTATATTTTCTAAGCAAGCATTCTTGTACTCAATTTTATTACCTTTGATTTATTGATTCAAATACCTTATATTATATTTATAAACTTAATTATTTAAAACAAGTGAATTTATAACCCCTAAAGAAGCTCTCACTTGAAGGATTTAGCTATCACTAGGTAATCCACCCAAATATCTATCCAAAAAATAAGTTTACTTTAGTGCTTTCTTATCTATAGGTCATCCTCCCAAGCTAAAGAGGAGATCTTCACAATATTCTAATTCATGCACACTATCAATCAAGTTTCTCAACCATACCCATACTTAGTTTCTTCTTTTTCCTCTCTTTAATAATAAGAAAGAAATTCATTAAAATAGTAGGCTACATAGGGTATCCCTAAACTAAAACTCATGCCTTGGGTTGTGCTTAGACCTAAAATGAGAGGGATTTATCCCATTGATCTTCCCTTTGGAGGTGAGCATCAAAATACCATTAAAATAAAGGTAAAAAAATGGTGATTCTATAATAAGGGAACATCCCAAAACACTACAACATATCTATAGATCAGATTTCTTAAGCTATTATTCAATCATGGAATAATCTAGACTCTACTATACATATCATTAGTTCTAAGTCAGAATTGATTTTTTTATTATTCCAACCATTATAGACATGCAATATACCTAGGCTTGATAGAGGGAGGCCAAGAGTCTCTAAAGTTAACACCGGTTCACCTATGCACCATAATCCAAACATTTTTGGGCTAGTGGCTTGGTTATCTAGGTTAGACATTAACATTTTAGGGGAATTTCATGACTTTATTAGAAACCTTGAAAGGTACTTCCCATGATTCAAACCAAATGGGGGTTACACTACTGAAGAGAACATAAAATATTATAAGATGGTCTTGAAGATTTTTAATTTTAAACATGATGATGTATCTTGTAGGATCTTCCTATTTACCTTGCAAGATGCCATGTATAAATTATTTATTAACCTTCTTGAGAATTACATCACTAGATGGGACTAATTTAGTAATATCTTCTTGGCCTAGATTGGGAAAATCATTGACCTTAGTGTGTTATATCAAAATAATTATAGCATGATAAGGGAAACCAATGAGCCAATCAAGGCATTTAACATAATATTTAATAATATAAATAGTCATATAACCATATTATAAATAGTCAATGCCAAATTAGTTCTTGAAATGTACAAGATTACCTTATATCCTTGGATAGTGGTTTTCTTTTAGGGAGATCCTCTCACTATGGATTTATCACTAACTTACACTGAGGCCATTAAGGTGGAATGACAATTGAACCCATAAGGTGATATTTTTGTGACCATCCTAAATGGCATCCCAAATATACCAGTCATGAATCCAATCCTAAATTCTAAACAAAATATTTTGATGTTGAATCCTTCACTAGTCATAAACTAACTACCATTAAATCAAGTAATACCTAATTAAAACTTGCGATTCCTTGATCTAACCAATTGTGAAATGCAAACCTAGGTTTATAGATAGGCACTAGTCCCTATTATTAATAACATATAAAATACACCTCTATATTCCTCCAAAATTTAGTTAGATATTATAGAATATATGGTCTAGAAGCTTAGTAATGATTTCTTAGGTATCTACAGGAAAGTTGGAACATTGGTGGGGAAATCCTAATGAAAAATTATCTTACCATAGGAATATCCATCCCTTTAACCATTATAACATTCAACCTAAGCCACATTTAAAAAAAATGTACCTAAGACTAATATTTGTGAATTTGCCTTAATAAATTAGCATAGAGTGCACAATAAGGCCCCAAATAAAGAACTAGATCATATTGAGTTCTATAATTCCTTGATATCTTCCACAAAGATATGAAAGTGTATGAAGTAGTTCCAAATTGACATGATTCAACAAACTAAACTAATACCCAAAGCACGTCTATATCCCCAAATACCACCATGGTACTAGAGAATTTTAACTTCCATAATAAAGAAGAGAATGAATCAAAATAAGTTATAAATGGCATCCATGCCTTCCAAAAATAACTAATAAATAATTATGTGTTAGGTATAAAACATAACAAATACTGATTAAAAATTCTACTCCTAATACCACATCTACACCCCTTGATATAAAATCAAATAATGACCCCCACCACCAAAAGGTCACTACCAATGACCTACTATTAAATCATCATCAACTCTAGGTAGAGGTGGTTATAACATAGTATAAGATATGAAGAAGATCAATGAAAATATTATGTTAAATTAACTTTTCAAAATCACAAGGTAACACAACCTACTTATAAAATCACTAACTAAGAAACCAACCCAAAATTAGTAGAAAATAGCACATAATAATGTAGTAGTCCATAAAAAAGTATAACTCCCTCCCTTTATCCTCATGGTTAGGATATTTGGGAAGAATTTACATTATTTTTTGGTTGATTTGGGTGTTTTAGCCAATGCCACAATAATAGGAGTATGTAGGAAGCTAGGCCTAACTCTAATTAAGTTATTATTTAACCCTAAATTTAGATATGTGAGGGTATATAGGGTTTATGGGTATTATATTAGATTTTACACAAGGATGGTGAAATAACCTAATGAGTAGGCCAATTAGTAGAAAACTTACACAAATACTATTTTGAATTTATATAATTGATATTACTAAAAATAATAAAGTATAACTTTTGACAGATATTATAATAAGTTGGAAATAAAAGATAATTAACTGGTTTACTATGTGTATGTAGGTCTAACCTATAAAATATTGTAATTGGATTATAAGATGATCTTAAAAAAATCATCAAATTTCAGAAATGTTCTTTCTGTAGCCTTAACTATTTGCATTGGATCTAGAGAGTTATGTTGATGTAAATTTATGAATTTGATGAAGGTATAATGTATGAAGTATGAAAAATATATATATATATATATATATATATATATATATATATATATATATATATATATATATATATATATATATATATATATATATATATATATTCAATCAATCAAATCCTTCTAGGTTTGATATCACCTCTATTTTGATGTCTTCAAATCATGCACACATAATATCACTCTTTGTCAAATGATCAAATCGTAGCTTCCTAACCCTTAGAGTGACTATGGAAAAAATGGTTTAGTGGGTTCACATTTTTGAGATACCTACGAAACCCTCTATCATAGGAATTCCTACATAGCCAATAATCTAAATAGGGCCTAATAATTATTTTGTTCTCCTAGAAAGGTTGGCTTGTATATGAACAAGGATGTAATGAGTGATAATAAAAGAAATGTAATGACCTAGCTTGTAACTTAGAAAATAGGGTTCATGAGCTAATAGTTGAGTTATTTAGAACTATGGAAATACTTATCTTATGATTAATGTATAAATAGAGATGAATAGGGTAGGTTTGATCACTTGAATTCTTGATCAAGTGCTTCTTGGTATGTTGCCTTGTCTAAGCAATAGTTGTTTGCTAGGCAAGGAATGAATAAGGGTTGATATTGTTTATATACCAATCATTTTTTGAAATATATCACACTAAATAACTTAGTATGACCTTTGTGATACATTTTATTTTAAAATTGGATGACTTTTTGGAAGTAAACACTTTTTAAGAAAAGTGGAGATCTACATCAACATAGGCATCTATCTAGGATATAACTATCTAAAAAGGTATAAAACATGTATAGGTTTAAAACTGGTAGTGAGGGATAATAATAAAATTATAAAGCTTTTTCATTGTATAAAAGGCCTGGTCATTAAAATAATAATGAAAAAATTAATAGATAATTAATTTAGGCACAAGTCAATAATGAATGCGAGCCTTTAGATAACGGGCATGTTTAAAACTAAAATATGAAATCATGATATATATATATATATATATATATATATATATATATATATATATATATTCCAAGTGTATAAGATTGAGGTACTACATAAACAATATTTTAATATCTATGACTAGACAATATTTTCATTTAATATATAACCCTAAGGTTAAGATAATGAGAGAGTTTTTAAGCATCCATATGTAGACAATGTTAAAACCTACGGTCTAATAGTTTATATACATCTAAGTAGTGGAAGTCACAAAATAAAATGGGATGATTATGAGTTTATATTGGTCCAAAAACTATAAATGTCTACATGGCCATAGACTTTTCCTACATTTGGTTACCTTGGAGAGGGGTTACCAATAAAATATGTAAAGATAAATAACTTAGGATGAAATGTATGATCACTATGTACAATGATATAAATGAGAAAGTAAATGTTGTAGCATATAACATTGGCATTTACACCCTTTACGTGTAACCTAATAGTAGTAATCATAATAAAATTTTTGATTTACCATGATTATAATCCCTTTAATTTGATGGGCCTACTCGAAATAAGGTTCAAGAGATAAGATTCTATTGATCAATCCACAAGGAAAATGACACTTGGATGTATATAGTTTGTAGTTCCCTTGCACTAATAACCTTTGTAGAATAAAAACAATGAATCCTAGGATTATAGTTTTATCTAAATCATAAAGTTAAGGAATTATGAGTATTTAGGGATTAAATGTTGGTAATAAATCAAGTTAAAAGTAAGTTTTTAGTGAAAAATATATTTTTTTAATAAAATACAAACATATGACATGGGATTTTACTTAGACATTTGATAATTTCAATATTATTCCCATCCCACATGAAGATAATCAAATTATAGAATCCTTAATAACATTAGCTATGAATCTATCCCCTCTTGATGATTTTGATCTACAATAGTTCTCAAATGAGTTAGTACCTTGCCCTTCAGTCCTAAAAAAATGTCAATAATTTCCAAGTCATCAATGATGATTGATATATCATCGGATTTATGGACATTTTTTATGAATTCAATGCACAAATCATTCATGAGAAGGATATATATGACCACATGAGTAGTGACTATGATAGTGATAGAATCATGAATTTGAGAGAAAATTAAATTTTAGAGGGATGGTTTTTTTTTGAAAGAATATTCAACATGGATAAGTTGATTGGGAGGCCCAAACGACTAGACTTTTAAAGTCACCTATCCAATAAAATAAACTTAGGATCGATTCAGAAGACTTAAAATGTCAATATCAACCCTAATTGTATTGATTTTTAGATGTAATAACTAGAAAAATTACTCCTAAGGTACAAGTATGTGATCACTTAGACCTATAATTCTTTTATCCAAACATCATAACATACACCATTCCCCTCAAACAAGGAAAAAAACCCCTTTAGGCAAAGGCAATGACCCATGAAATCCATCTTGAACATTTTATTCATAAATAAGTTCAAAATTTTCTCTCAACTAAAATTATTTTCGTAGTCCACCATTCTACTTGGGTGGCTAACTTAATCCCTATCTAAAAGAAGAGTGGTGAAACTATACTCTATGATGATTTAGTAATTTAAATAGAGTGATAGACAAACATAATTATAATCTACCATCATTTGATGAGGTGATCCACATGGATGTCCTTCTTAGATGGATTTTTAGGGTATAACCAAGTCTTATTCAACCTCATAGATAATATTAATTAAACCAAACAAAATTAAGCACAACTAAGCCCTAAAAAACAAAATCCATGGATCTTTAGAATGTGTCTCCTATATTAATTAAATGAAAAAAATTATCTCATAGGCAAAATTATCTCAAAGAAAGAGGTTCACATAGCTATGTACCTAAAATTTATTATGGAAAGTAATCTATTCACCTAGTGTAGGCTTGAATTCATTAGTGTCCTCACCCCTAATTCTATTAAAGGACATAAATTTGTACTTGTGACTACTAATTATTTCACTATATGGACTAAATTTGTAGCAACCAAAGGAAGCATAGACAAGGAAGTGATCAGGTTATTTGAAGAGAATATCATCATAAGGTTTGACATCCATTTCTATCTCATTATGATAATGGACCAGCATTCCAACTAGTTGAATTTATTGAGTGCTACTACGACAACAAGATCACCTTGAATTTTTCATTAATTCACTACCCTCAAGGGAATGGAGTGGCATAATAAGTAAACAAAAAAATTATTGATTCCATTAAGAATTTTTCCATAAAAAATTAAGGAATTGACATTCATGATTGAAATATTCTTTGTGGGATAATTAAAATAGACACAAGCAAGCCATAAAAGCTTCATATATACTCCTCGTATATGGGTAAAAAATAATGTTTCCAATTATTTTTAATATTCCCACATATCAATTTATCCATAGTACATGGGAGAATATGATAGCATAAAATATATATTATTGAATATCTTACAAAAGGAAGATGCACAAGATGAAGAATTGTAGATCTTCAAAAATCATCAGGGTATCATGAAAAGATGGTTTTACAAGAGATTGAAGATTAAGGTGTTTAGTATCTTAGATCTAGTACTATCATGGGATAAGTAACATGAAAAGAAAAGGAAATGTTCCAAGCTATATCTTCTTTGGATTGGTCCTTATCAAATCTCAAGTATTCTAGAATGCAGTGATTTCAGGAAGAAATATATGTAAGGGAATGATCTCTTTCAAACCATGAATGGGAAGTTATTGAAGCATTAATTCTTGGATATACCATCCATGTCCATCATGGAATGACTTGATTTTTAAGTTAGGAGTAGTTTAATAATAACTAAGATTTAGAATATCATTTTTCTTGTTTATTTGTTTTATTGCTTGCTTGTTGTTTCATTGTGTTGTATTTTATTTTTTGTTTGGTTTTTGATTTTGTTTTGCCTATTTTTTTATTTTTAGATTTTTTAAATAAGTGACCAGTGAGATTCATAAAGTAAACCATTAAATAATGTTATCTCCCTTCATAAATTTTAACTAACTAAACCTAAACCTCATTATTTGGCACTAAAATCCTTGGGCTCTTCTAAAGTGGCTGAAGAAATAATGAATCCATTGTAAAAAGTTAAAAATTTGGAATGTATAATATTATTTAGGATAGAAAACACCATAATAGACTAGTTCATAATATCAAACTAAAATAGGATAATTATTTTAATAATAAACATGTGAATTAAGAATGTATTTCTTACTTAAAGGGGGTCAACACTCCACCTTGATGCATTAAAGAGTTACCTTGAGATCTATGAAATAACATAAGAGAAATCATGACAAGAAATTTCTAAACTAATCCCTTTACATTGGTTATACTAGTTCCCAAACCTTTAAGATTAAATGAATCCAAGATCAAAATAAAAAGGGGAATATGAATATCTAAAAAAAATTAAAATTTTTATCCTAAGAAAGGGTGATTTGGGTAACTTCCATCAGGGTCATGGATGCCTAATTGGAAATAGAGCAAGACCTAGAGTGGACCCAAAGGTATATCTATTGGGACTATAGATTCTTGGTTAGCATTATATCAATGACCAAACCTTCCCCTTCTATCCAATAAATAAATAAATAAAATAAAGCACCTTTTAGAAGTACAAATCATGAAAGCTACTTCTATGTTATATGAAGATATCAGAGGTAAAGGTATAGAAATCACTCTTCGCACATTGACTTATTGGATGTATTAAAATTAGTATTTTATGTGCTAAAAATGATCCAACAAATTTTATACAAAAATACATTTGGTTTGCATAACGTAAAACCAAAAATTATGAGTTCCAAACACTTAATAGTGTTTTACCCATAGAATTCATCATTTGTTGTGACCTGCATGCCCCATTATTTTCTAAATTGGGACCCATTTCATGACCCTAGATTATTTTTATAAATTAATTTTTCATTTCAAAATTGTCTTAAATATATTTATTTAATTCGAATTATCTTTATAATCTTGGAAATGTTTGTTTAAATCAATGCCTAACAAGTAAATTCAAGTCAAGTGTTTGACAAAAAGGTGGATATTGTATGGTTTTCCCAACACAATTGATAGTAAAAATACATTCCATTTCAACTACTTTTTATGTTATTTAGGGACTTAAGATTACATGGAATGTTTTACAAAATAATAAAAACTGAATTTACCTTTTCTTTTCACATATTCACAACACTCAAACTTTTATTTTACTTGAATATTTACTATGTATTTGGTCATTAACTTTTCAATATTTTTTGTGCATGACACATGTTTCTATTTCACAAATTTACGTCCCTTTTTATCTCTTGTCATACTATTCTTACTGATTGTGAGACTCCAAGATAATTGAAATATATGATGTATCTTGATCTTGAGACACATCGCACATTTTAATACTCTCACATCCTCATAGTTTGTAAGGGAACCCACACTTAGTCAAAAGTAATACAAGAATTTGATCCAATCACTATATGCCTCTTATTATTATTTCCCAACTTTACATTACATGTAAAACCAAAGTAGCCTAGAACTATGAGACACAGAGCTAGTTGTATTATGAAAAGTATCTTAACTTTGTGCCACATGATAAGTTTTCACAAAATTGTATCTTCATGACTTAAAAAATAATTTTGAATTTTTAAAGACTTGTGAAGCCCCAAGGAAACCATAAAGTGCCAAGTGTCAACTATAATCATACTTCCTGTAACCCTGCTCCTCCATATGATTACACATCGGCTCACATGTAGAGTACCAACCTTGATCATTCCACTTTGAGACATACACAAACTTTTTGTACCTCTCCTACATCATATTATTACCCTCCATAAATCCTTTGTCTCTGTTGGTCCTTTTGCAAGTAAAATAGGCCTTCTAGAGACCCCTTTGGGGCCTTTTGGGAGCTTGTTGACCAGCGTAGGCCCCTATTTGATGTAGGTCATAGTTTGTGTGAAGGAAATATATAGCCTAGACCACATTTTTCCTTAACCAAAGTTATAGCCTAGGTTGTGGCCTAGGCAAAACATGCCCAAAAGTGCCAAGATGAACCCAAATGGTCAAAAATAACTAGTTTTAGGTCTTTTGGCAAATTGGGGTTGGGATATATGCCTCATTATAATTCATTTGAGCCTATTTTATTTTATCTCCACATTATCTCTTTATTATTATTCCCTCTCTTAAATCCCATGCCTTATTAAATCTCTCTTGATTCATTCTTGGCACTCTTGAGCTTGATCGGTGACAGAGGATCCCATATGCTACTACACAATTTCTTAGAGACTCCATTGCTACTCTTAGTTGTTCATGATTCCTTGAAGCTTTCTTCTAGATTATACATTTGGATTTGCACCTGATTTGTGTACTTAATTAGATATATTGCACCGTTACAGGTACTCAATTCACCTCTTCCTTTGCTCTTAGATTTTGGTTTGGACTTTAGCTTACACATAGCTTGTATTCCTAGTTGGTAAAACATATGCACATATTATTTAAGATTTATCTA
Source organism: Torreya grandis (assembly GCA_037957365.1). Taxonomy (NCBI): domain Eukaryota; kingdom Viridiplantae; phylum Streptophyta; class Pinopsida; order Cupressales; family Taxaceae; genus Torreya; species Torreya grandis. The sequence goes on from JARHVA010001206.1 coordinate 1,497,505, forward strand.
AGGGAAATTTTATATGAAAAGTGAAACTCTATTATTTTGTGTAGTGTATATACTAGGGTTTGATTTATTTTAGTGATTTAGTTATTTTGTGCACTATCGAGAATAGTTTCTAAAGTTTATGCTTTCATAAATGGTTAAAAGCTATCTTCATTACTTGAAATTTTTACCATTACATGTTATGCCTACATTGGAAATAGTTTTATTGCATAATTAGGACTCTACATGGTCAAAAACAAACTATACAACTTGCTTTAACAATCTCTCTCTCTCTCTCTCTCTCTCTCTCTCTCTCTCTCTCTCTCTCTCTCTCTCTCTCTCTCTCTCTCTCTCTCTCTCTCTCTCTCTCTCTCTCTCTCTCTCTCTCTCTCTCTAAACTAGAACATTGCATTGTTAGAAAATAATAGTGTTGAATTTGAAAGATAGCTCAAATATTGATCAGGAATGATCTTGAACCCTTTAAGAAAAATGTATTTACTACTTAAAAAATATTTAATTTGGACTAAAGTACCTTAGCATCTAGATTTACATTTAATTTTTTAGCTCTCTTTATCCAGTATTGTTGTTTCTATAATTTATATACAATCAATAGTCTAGTCTTAACTACATGATTTATTGTGGTTAGATCCACTAAAGGTAATTGAATACTTTTTTAACTTGTTCATGATATCCAAAACCTAGTTCATAAGTATATCTATATATTGGTAAAATATGGAAAATGGATGGCCACTATAGACCTCCTATAGCCCATAGAAACCTTGAGCCTTCTAGCCTCTTAGTGGTTTATTTTAGCACCTTGCCAAACACTAGTAGTTCCATTCATATTATTGGAGCTACATTCTAGCACACACAATGGGACTTAACATAAGGTCTAATTCTAGTTCTATCCTCTTTAGTAATCTCTTAGATAATACCCCTCTAATAGTTGTAAGGCTTTCCTTTAAATTGTGTTTTGGCTCTCCCTATAATTATGTGATCTTATTTTTGGTTTTGTGTCCTTATCCTTATTAATTCTCTAATTTTTTACCTTTTATATTATCTCTCATGTTGCTCTTGTTTCATTGTGTCCATGGCTAGCCTCCCAACCTTGGAATGCTAATTCCATCAAATTCAGGGTCTTGTCCTTGATCTCCCTCATGAGTAGACTAAGGATGTAATGGAATACCATAAACACCATATGACCTAGGAGGTTATCTTGACCCAAAATATTAACCTCGACCGTATCATGTTTTATAGGAAAAAATATTGGAAAATCCATAACCAATGGGTTTGCTCACCTTTCCACAAGTGTAAGCATTACTTGTACAAGGATACCTCCCTGAGACTTGATCCTAATTTTCATTCACTTGTTAGGGGTGAATATGACCTCTTTTCATGATTGAGTCCTGATGAGTTATGTATAATAGTTGATGATTATTGTAATCAAATTCATGTGAATGAAGAACACTTTCCTTCCCCTAGGAATAGGTCATATGCTTCCTCTAGATATAGAGATCACACCTAGTGTGGTTTGAGTTCCTTGACCAATTCTCATGTAAGTTCTCCACCTATTTCTTGACATGAGACTCTACAAAAATAACCCCCTCATGTCCATGTTATGGGTCATAAGTATTCCAACTTGGAAATTTATCATCATGTGGAGTCTTCCCATCCTCCTAGTCCATCCTTTATAGTTTACATTGATCATGTTGATTTTGATCATCATCTATGAACTAGAGATCCATGGGATTCCAATCATGAACATCAATGCCCACTAGTTAACCCTTGTCTGATGGCACATGATCATTATCATGGGCATATTGGTCATCATCACTACCTCCATGAGTATGCCACATCTTCCCATCATCCCAATTAAGAATTTCACCCATCTTGTGGTCATTCTCCACCATATGGTAGAGATGATTTCCATCATGATCATCCTCCCTATCAGGAGCTACCTTGACATCATCCTCTCCATGGCCATGGTTATGGTGATGCCTATAGGTATAGAAAACATCATTACTATCAAGAACCCCCTCTTAGAGCTTGTCTCTAGCCTAATATTAACTGTGCTTATGAGGATCTCCTTGGAAATCCTCTATCCCCTTGGGTGTGATCTATTCCCCTTCCTACTCCTATCCCTAAACTAACTAATCTCAATGGGACTCAAGACTCTAGTAGTAAGGAGAATATTATGACATTCATGATGGCATGTATATATTATGAATAGGATGAAAGAAAGTTATTAAATCTCTTTTCTCATTCGCTACAACCTGAAGATTTTGTTTAGTTTCAAAATATATCTCCAAATTATCTCTAGTTTATAGCTCCTTCTAGATAACTTTCTCTAGTACTTTGATATCTCTAGGCCTTTCAACAATGGTATTTAATCACTCACATCCATGGCATAGGACAAGGGTGAGTTGAAATTTTATTTTATGCATAGGTGGTGTTTATCCATCCATACATGCACAATTAATTTATTGAATGACCAACTTTATGATATGTTCATGTGAGAATTGAGGCAAGAGGTTCACCTTGAGGTCCTCAAGTGTGAGTTCACCTCATATGATGAATCTATTAATGAGTGTTTAAAGATCAAAGTATTTGAGGTTCATATAGGCATGTGGCTTGTACGAACCCAAAATTCATCATCATTATGAGATCATAACTATAATGTGACCAATGATGGTGTTATTGATTATCCTCCAAAAAATAAGGATAAGAGGGGTGGCCACAAGCTGAATGCTTTGAGTAAGAAGCCAACTAAAAAAAAGGCTTCTAAATTAAACACAACCAAATAATGGATAATGTTTCCTTATGACCCTGCCATGTTTTGAAAATTCCATCAAATGAAGGGCCATGATGATAACAATTATGGTGAGCAACACTCTAGTGTACAAGCCTTGCCTCTATCTTGGAGTTCTCCTCTTGTAAAACCCAACCAAAAATTTAATGTGTTTAAGGGACCCTACCTAGCCATGATAAGGAGAAGAAGAAGAAGAAAAATAAGAAATCAAAGGCTAAAGCCCTCTATTCTCCTTCTTACTCTTCAACCTTTTTTGAATCCTCTCCTTAGGTTAACCTAAGAGGGAAAGCCAAGCATGAGAGTAATAAGTTTATTATTTCTATCAACATATCCTCTACTGGGTACGATTGCTTTGTGAACATGCACTCTGATTAGGCTATCAATCCTATTGGAAAGATTAGTGGTGCTAGGCCTATTGTCTAGCCCATGAGGGTAGGGAATCCTAAGGGTTAGATTTGAAGTTAGGTGTAAAAACCCTCCCTATGCTACATAATGTCCTTACTCCATCATAGAGGAGTTATAGGGACTCTAGGTTGGTATCTCCACTTGGGACCTTCTTCACCTTTTCCTTAAGTAAAGGGGTCTCATATTTGATGATCTCGGTCTCTATTATGAGGGTCCACCATGTGATGGCATTGAAGTATTATTCAACTCTAATGCACATGAGCACCCTCATATACTTGCCTTATATTTCAACCCAACCTCTTTTCTAGATGCTTTGATTTTAGAAAAGAAGGCTCAATTCCTTCTCTACATCAAGACTTTTATTGATGATTTCCATGTTAAGTAGTACATCATCGATGAAGGATCCAAATTAAACATCATTCCTTATGTGTTTTCAATGCACTTAAGATAAGTCAGAATAAGCTCTCTAATTCTTTCCATAACTATGTTGGTTTTAATTAAAACATAGCTATTCCAGTGGGGAACATGAATCTCTAGGTTAAATTTGCCCCCAAGATAGTTAAAATCATGTTTTGTGTGTTAGAACTTGATCTTTCATACAACTTGATTCTTGATCATCCTTAGACCACTACCATGTAGGCCATCGTATTGATTATGTTTTACATGGTGCAGTTTGTTCATGAAGGTAAGGTTCATACCATGGAGGCTGACCCAAATTTAGGTGTTGCTCTACATAAAGATAAATCCCTTAGGAAATTTTTTGGTTTTCTCCTCTTAGGGGTATTTTTATTCTCATACGCCCCCTATTTCTAAGTCTCATTTTTTCAAGGACGAATCTTTTAATCAAACTAAGTATCGAGCAACATTCACTCCTTTTAATTCTAGCATATATAAACTAATTACCTTCTCCAATTTATAATGCTAGGCCATATCATATCTTTCTAAAGACCTATTTTAGGACATCTCCCTAGAAATTGAGTTTCCCTTTACATTTTGCTTTTCCCATTAGAGTATTGGTTGTCTCAACATGTCTCCTATTGAGGCTGTTAGATTAGCTGAGTCTGATCTTGACTAATATTCCATCCATGGTATAACATGCAACCCAATCAATGAGAGGAGAGATTAAAAGAATATCATGCCCATGTATCTTATGTGTTGTCATCCTCTTACTTTTTTGGGTTTAGAGGTCTCATTCACCAACAATGACCCCACCTTTAACATTCATGTGTTTTGGGTCATGATTGGTGAACCTAAAGATATGGGTGTTCTATATCCTTCTTCCTACCTTTTCCCTATTGTTTGGACTCTTCATAGGCTAAGTAGTGGCTTGCCTCAGGGGTAGGCCTCTAGTTAAGGAGAATTAGTAGCATACCTTTAGGGGTAGGCACAGGATTGGGCCTGTGGTGCTTTGGTGAGCCTTAGAGCTTACTAGAACACCCTCTTCAAGCCCATATTTATTAGATTTCCCCTTTCATAACATCCATAATCAGACCTTTGTAGGTCTCCTTCAACATTTGGCTTGTGTACTCCTTGGATTTACCTTGGGATAAAAGTAGAGTCTTTCTATTCTTTTTATTGGTCAGGCTACTATTTGCTAGTAGCTAGTCCTCTACTGACTCCCTATCTCCTTTTTAATAGTACTTTTAGGTGATATGGGTTAATGATTGAAATTTCTTACAACCTCATTTGGCCTTCCCTAGCTGGTCTTCATCTATCATAGGCCTCTTACCACACCTCCTTGCTTCTCATTATGGTCAACATTGAGACACTCTCTCATGGTTGACTCCCACATAGTGGTAGTGGCTCTATCGATGATGATGTCTTTCTTGCCTCTAACACTCTGATTCCTCCTCACATTTTCATGAGAGAGAAATGTGACCTTGAATTATTCATGCATGACATGGAATAAGAAAAACATGTTTTGACAAGCTAAAAAACATTATTTTCTTGTTTCATCATTTCCCTTCCATTTTGGGTAAATTCTAAACCCCTTTCAGGCTCCCTTGGCTTGTTTTTGGCCCTCTCTAGCCTAGGCCATAGGTTTCTAGGATAAATTATGGCTTGGTAGGATCCAAGCCATGGGTTTGGCCTAGGTAGGCCATGGCCTTGGCTAGAAACTTTTCTTTTTCCCTTTTTTGGGCCTCCATTTCACCCTGTTTTGGTGCCTAAAACCCTAGAACCTTCATATTAAAGATTTTGGCCCATTATGGACATAATGACAGGGTATGTTTACCTCTTTTAGTCTTCCTTGGGCATGTTTTGGGACCATTATAATCTATTATACCCCTAGGTCCTCTAGCCTATTAAGCTCATGCACTCCTTGCCTAATGCACCTTGTGGGCCCTTTTTGGGTGTTTTACCCAATTTTGCATTCCAAACCATGAAGACCTTCATCATAGAGGTTTTGGCATGTTTTAAACACATGGTAGTATCCATTTTTTAATTTTAGGTTTCTTTAGACCTGTTATGGCCCTATTTTGGTTCTTGAGACTCCTTTTGGGTCCCTCTTGACCTCTTAAGACCATGTCCCATCTCGTGGACACTCATGGATAGAAGTTACTTGCTATGATTCAACTAGTTAGTCATTTCTCTACTTTTCCAAAGTTGATCCATTCTAAATCCCTCTCTCTCTCTTATTTGTCATGGTTATAGGTAGGGTTGTCAGCTAGCTATAATGGTTTGAGATTGGCTCTAATCTTGGTAACTGGTCTTTGTCTTCTTTGAACTTCCCCCTAATATCCCTTGTTACCTCTCACCATGGATAGTGTTGGTTAACCACTATGATTTTGGCTTCATTTCATTATTTATTTCCCTCATGTAACTTGATTATATCACTTTTCTCTAAGATCACCTTTTATAAGTTGTTAGTCTTGAATTCTTGACCCTCATCATGGTACACCTCTCAATGTTGATTTACACTGATGGTGGTAGTCAAGGAAACCTAGGACCAATAGTTGCAGCTTTAGTTATTCATGATCCATGGGGCCATCAACTTGTTTTAGTTAGTTTCTTCCTTAACAATGAGAAAAATAATGCCATCAAGTATCATATAATTATTGGTGTATTGATCGATGCTAGTGAGTTAGGCATGTAGTATATGTACCTATTTTCTGACTCACTCTTATCCATGTCTCAATTCACTAGTTTTTAGGCCATTCTTATCTTTGATTTTCTCCCCCTCTTCGAGGTAACATACAATTTTCTCTTTTTTTGAGGACATATAGTTCACCCATATCCATTATAGGAAGAACACTAGGGTTGATGCCCTAGTGAATTTCATTTTAGATAATATGATTTGATTTAATATCAGTCATGTCCCTACTTTGCAAGAGGTAGAACAAGATTTAGATTTTGGATTATGTAGCATTTACACTCTCATCTATGGATCACATCGTTGATTATTTCCATCACCATCCTTATCTTGTTAGTACATGTAATGTTCCCTTTTATATTTTTAGTACTTCATTTCCTTTGATTTGGTGTGGCTTTTAGGTAATACATAACACTCCTTGTTCATTTGAACACTAATTTCTTGTACCTTGGGGGCATATCTAATCATATTTCCCATGACCCTACTCCTCCATATTATTAATAATTGACTCATATGAAAACTATCAACCCTAGTCATCCCACTTTGAGACATCCACCACCTACTTAGAGCTCTCCTACATCATATTATTACCCTCCATATATCCTTATTCCATATTGGCCCTTTTTCATGTAAGACAGGTCTTCTAAATACCCCTAGGGCCTTTTAAGACCCTGTTGACCAACCTAGGCCCCTATTTGACCCAAGACATAGCTTACATGAAAGAAACCCATGGCTTAGGCTACATGTTTCCTTCACTAAAGTTGTTTCCTAGGTCTTGGCCTAGGTAGAACATGCCTAAAAATGCCAATATGAACCCAAATAGTAAAAAATGGCTAGTTTTAGGTCTTTTGGTAGATTGGGGTTGGGATTATGCCTCATTCTCATTCAATTGAGCCACTTATTTTCTCTCTCCACATTCTCTCTTGATTATTCTTCCCTCTCTTCACTCTCACTCCTTAAATCTTTCTTGATTTATTCATGGCACTCTTCAGCTTGATCGGTGATAGAGGATCCCATATGCTACTACACATTTGGTTAGAGACTCCATTACTCCTCTTAGTTATTAATACTTCCTTGTGGCTTGCTTCAAACTTATAAATTTGGCATTGCAGTTGATTTATATAATTGGTTGGAGCTCTTACACCATTTCAAGTTATCACTTCACCTCTCCTTTGCTCTTGGATTTTGGCTTGGACTTCAACTTACACATAACTTGGTCTTCGTTCTACATTGCTTCATATCTTAGATTAATGGCTGGTATAACATCTACACATATTATTTGAGCTTAATCTAAGGTCACATTAATATTGAAAGTGAAACTCTATTGTTTTTGTAGTGCATATACTAGGGTTTGATTTATTTTAGTGATTTAGTTGTTTTGTGCATTGTTTAGAATAGTTTTTGAAGTTTATGCATTCATATGTGGTTACAAGATATCTTCATTACTTGAAATATTTATTATTACATGTAATGAATGCATTAGAAATAGTTTTATTACATAAATAGGACTCTAAATGATCAAAAATTAACTATATAACTTACTTACATAATCTCTCTCTCTTATTAAACTACAATATTGCATTTCTAGAAAATAATAGTGTTGAATTTGAAAGGTATCTCAAATTTATATTAGGCATGATCTTGAGCCCTTTATTGAAAATGTATTTATCACTTAAAACATCTTTAATTTGGCCTAAAAGTGCCTCAGAATTTAGATTTACATTTCATTTTTGAGCTCTCTTTATTTAGTATCATGGTTTTAATAATTTATATGAAATCAATAGTCTAGTCATAACTACTTACTTTACTATGGTTGGATCCATTAGAGGTACTTGTATACTTTGTGTACTTGTTCATGCTAGCCCCAACTTGGTTTACAAGTCTATCTATATCTTAGTTAAATCTAATAAATTGGATAGCCACTATAGACCTCTTGTAGCCCATAGAACCCATGAGGCTTTTAACCTCTTTGTGGTTTTCTTTAGCACCCTATCAAACACTAGCAGTTTTATTCAGATTATTAGAGCTACATCAACCTAATATTAACTCACACCTTCATGCTTAGTCAAAAGCATTATCAAAAAAGGTAGACTATGATATTTTAAATAAATTTTATGCTTCCATGTGGATTGACATTACATGTATTCATAACATAAAAATTCAATCATAAATTTATGGGGATGAAAATTAGTCAATAGGTGCCACTTTCCATCACCACATTGTTCACAAAAAGAAATGATATTTGTATTCAAATTACAAAATCCAAGGATGTGGTGATGTAAAGTGATGTTGTGTGGTAATAAATAAATTAAAAAAACATAAAGGCACCTAATTTTAAAACTCAATAACCATGTCACTCCAATATAAAATATAAAAATTTAACAACCATCATTACCCATCAAGATTTAAAATATGTAGGAGTTAAAACAACCCACAAACAACCTCTGTCATTATTTATGGAATTATAAGATGAATACTAACAAGTATGTGTTAAGGTCATATAAGCTTAGTAAGCTAGTTTAACACAAGATATACATATTCCAAGTAGTACCTCTTAAGTCAATATTTTTATGAATCCCACCTCCTAATTAGGCACTCCTTAAGGTGGAATTACTAAATCTAGTTCAATGAAAGTTGTTATTATTAAAAGCAGTACCTATAAAGTCAACACTATATAGACTCCACATGGAACAAAATAACATAGGAGGGAGGATATTTCTACATGTTCTTATTTGAATGTGGGTGATTTATATCCTTATGTTTTTAGTTAATACTTAAAATCACTATAAAAACAAATATTATTTCAACTAATGCAAAGTGGGGCTCACCTAATAATGAAATGAAAAGGCATGAACACTCCAAGGATATAATGGGCTAGACGTAGAGGCATAAATGAATAGAAAGAAATCTTCTTTTAAAAATGTAAAAGGGTGTAAAAGGAATTATTGATGGTCAAATACCCCTATCCCTATAATAGGGAACTTCTTATTTTAATTTCCTAAAAAATGCCTACGAAGTCGAGCTTGATAAGTCATTTGGATACATATAAAATTGATTTAATACTTCCTAGAAATTTTTGGTCAATCATTAATTTTGTAATAAAGATTATCATTTATAAATAATTGAATGATTTCAAGTTTTTATAAAAAATTAATTCAAAAAATTAATAATTAACTATGAAATTGATTAAAAATGTGCAAATAGGCTTCACCAAGAAGATTCTACCTAGTTTTCAAATCAGCATGAGAGCCACAAGCCTTGCCAAATATTATTAGACTAACTTTACGCTTTGTTTAAAGCATTTACTTATGTAATGTTGCTTTATAATTATTTAATTTTCTTGTGATGGGTGTTTATATTTTCATAAGTCTAATTCAACTTCTCACTTAGACTTGCAAGACATCAAAGTAAAAGTAGCAATTTGAGACACCTCATAAGACATCAAATTTGAGACTATAACCTAAAGAGGATAGGTGTCCATCTCACCATTATTCATGATGCCTTAATGATTCATCACCCCATGTAGGACACCTAGAGAAAATATTCAAAACTCATGAGCCATATGGTGCCATCCCAAAAGCTCATGAGGGAGTTAGCCATTGGAATTGAAATCTATAGGCTATGTGTCAAGATCTTGGCTCCAATGAGAAAACCCATTCAATATGAGTCACCATGCATCACACTAAAATCTTGAAGCCCTTAAGATTTCATCACATGTATTAATCATGATCATTCAAACTCGAGTAGCCTTCCAAAGTATCACATGTCTCCTTTAGATTCATCTGAGATTAATGCATATCAACACCACATCACATCTGATCGAAACCTCATAAGATTTCTAAGAAGGACACATGGATGCATGTAGGATATATGATTAAGAATTGATGGTGTAAAATTTTCCATGGCCATTTTTAAGAGTGATAAGTAGTATAATAATGAAGAGAAGCTCATGATAATGATGCATATTCCCTTTGGATCTGCATGATGATGACACTATTCACTTTTATGATGCTTCTATCCAAGGATCTACTAGAACACCTATGAAGGCCTAAAAAAGTGATGAATGTCCCCAATAGACCCATGAGATGAGGCCATGTGTCATTTTTGTGGACCTGTGACTCAGGATCAATAAAAACACCTCCAAGTTAATTCATGTATAGCTTAAACCCATGTGATGATGCCACCTGTTAGTCCCACAAAGCTACATCCTAAGATTGACCAACCCATATTTGAGAGTGACATGTGGATCCATATAAGCTATACATTTTAAATAAAGCTCCTAAAATTTACCTAGAGGCCATCTAAAGATGACACCTATGAAGGAAAATTTTATGATCATTTATGAGAGAGCCTCTTGGTAAAGAAGAAATTTTGATTACCTGTAAGCGTGACATGTGTCTCTCTCATAACCAACAAAAGATAAAGGACCCCAATTTAAATATTGATATGAATAGAGAAATTCCATGTGGCATAGTAAAAATGACTCATCACACTAAGTTATACCCCAAGGGGTTGAGAGAAATTAGAAAGTGACATATATTCATGTTTAAGCCACATGAATACCTAGTTGGGTCTAAAGTGGCATGCCACATATTAAAATTTTGAAAAATTTAACTTCAACGATAAAATTTATGGTGAATCAAAAGAGAATTAGTGCTAAATTTTAATTCTAAAAGTAATTAAATTCCATAAGTAATAGTATAGGTGTTTTGAATGCAAAGGTGACAAGTTTGTTGAGGAGTTATCAATGATATCATAGAGGTATCCAAGTGAGTGGATAAATTTACTTGATAGTCTATGTGAAAATTATAAAGTGTGAAATGTGCTTGTCCTATTATTCTTGAAGTTGGCTTAGTTAAGTGTGTAATGTGCTGGTCTTAGTATGTTTGATGTTGGCTTGGTTGATCTTCTATTTTAGCATGGTTTGAGATGATAAAGGTTGATATGGTGAGTTTAAGATGTGAAAAGGGTCATATATAAAGTTAATAATTATTTTAGTGAGTGTGTGCACGATTGGAATTCATTTGGTAGTCCATTTTTATCATCTAGACATTTTATGTCTAGTGGCCAAAGATCTCTGTAGGCAGTTTGTTGACATCATGATTGCCAAGTATGGATGAGTTAGTGGAAGTTAATAATATGGTTATGATAAAATTTTTTCCTAATTTTTATGTGAAAATTCTCAATTATATTGATGAAGTGCAATAAAATATATTCAAGTGCAAAGTTGGGCTCTCAGGCTTTTTGACAGTGTTTTCCCATACTTAGCCAAATTTGATATGTGGCAAGAAAAGATAAGTAGGCATATTGATTATGACATATATAAAACATGTGTACATATCAAGATAAGGTTATAATATGGGTTTGTTTATTTTTGTGCCTAATTTATTTATTCTAACTTTTAGGTCAAGTACTAAAGTGCAACAAAAGCTATGTATGTGAAAAGTTGGTATTTCCAAATAATTATTGACATAGTTAGCTCTTTGAATAGATAAATATAAGGAGACATTTTAATGTCATTATAAAATGTGTGAGGGATACAAGATTATATTGACACATGGTTATGTTATCCTATGTGAGGAGATCATATGGTCCAAATTTTATAACATGCTCTTGAGCAAAGTAAAAGATATGGAGGTATAAAGTTGACCTTATAGACAGAAAGCAGTGGTTCCCATACTTAGTAATTTTGGCACAAGCTAATTTTTGAGAAAAATCAATAAAGTTCATTTCTCCAATATTTCAAGAAGTAGCGAGATGGTGTCAAGTGTTTAATGTTTAATGCAGAGTAGAGAATAAGATCAAGCTTTTTCCAAGGATCAATGTTGAGTAGGTTATCATACAAATAGATATCAATGGTGTGTGCTAAATTCAAGAGGTCAAAGTGATAGTTGTATATCATTGTTAAATCTATGAAAATATGGAAGAGATCAATGGAAGACATGAGGTCAAAGGTGCTAGAATGCATGAGATGAGGTCAACTGGTAGATGTTTAACATTTAGGAATTGGTGCACTATGAGTCAAATATCAAAGAATATCAAAAATGCATGATCAATATGAATATGTAAGGAAATGATATTCAAAAATGGTGTCTTATGTTTAACTATGATCATTTGCATTTGAATATTTTAATTTGAAAATTAAAAACTAGTGCTCTATATTTTGGCTATATCATTTGATCTATGAAAAATTTTCTTATGGTATAAAAGGTGAACTTGTAGAGGACTACAAGGCTCATATATAAATATATATTTTAATATTTAAAATTATTTATAATCATAGTTATAAATGTTTAAATTTTACTATGTGTTTGTGTATATTCTAAAAGTGACCTGAGAAGGATATTTGAGCTCATTCTAATGGTATTTTGATGTCTCATATTGACTTAGCTATTGGGGAGTGTTTTAGAATATATGAGTAAAATATAAATGCATTATAATAGTTTGAACATTTGTATAAAACATGAAAAAATATTAATAAGTTGATTGTGTATTTGTTCATGATGTTCTTGTGCACCAAGTCAGTGTTTAAGTTGTTTGAACATATGTAAGAGTGAGAAATGTTTACTATGATCATTTGAGGATGTTTAAGGTGACATATAGAGTGGTCCTATGTAATTAAAAGTGTACCTCTATTCTTTTTTATTCAATAAAGTGTTAAATGGGTGAATAAGTCTCTATGAGGCCTATAAGAGCTACAAGGGTCTAATTAAAAGGTGTAGCTACTTAAGGGTAACCCATAGATACTATAGCCAACCTATGAAGATCATATTGAGTTATGTCTTCATATGATATATGACTTAAGGGTTAAGGTATGCTTAATGATTGACCAAGATATTGAACATCATGATAACTCTATAAATGGTGAAACCAAATGTGTTAGTTTCTAGACTAGAGAGAGACTTATATGTGGAATGTACATTTGAGGGCATAGTGTTATGATGTGAAGGAAATGATGGGTTCCTAGTGGATTATTTTAAGAGAATAATAAATTTATGACTAATTTTATGACCTATAGGCCATAATTCTATTGGAATAATAGTGCTCTTATAGATTGAGTGCGAGCGAAGGTGAAGAGTGATAAGTAGAGGTCCATCGTTAGCTGTTGTTTACATCATTCCAAATATGGATGTGTTCATAGGTTTTTTTGTGGCCACTCAAAATCTATGGGGTTATATCTTCCTTTCATGGTGAAACTTTCTAAAATTCTAGTTATTGTAGTTAGTTAGCTAGATAAGTGTGGTAGTACCAAGTGGGATTGTACTCTCACTAAATAAGGGATTGTAGTTCCTTGATCAGTTGTAGCTGGTCTAAATTGGTTATTTTTAAAAAAGGATAATAGTGAAATTTTAGGTTCTATTGGTTTTTCTTTCCTAAAATGGTTTCCCACATATGTCATGTGTTATGTTATTGATTTTGGATTGTCTCTCTTGCTCATTGATATGAATGATGTGTATTCTTTATGAATGCTTGTGGTAATTGATTAAAAAATTAAAAGTTATTAAATTGAATTTAGATTATTTAGGCTCATTTATTCATCCCCCTCTCAATTATTGTAACTCTAATAATTGGTATTAGACTAATTACTTTGGTAAAGGTTTGACAACTTGAAGGTGATCCAAGGTAAAATATGGGTAGTCTTCATGGATTTTTTTATACTAAGAAATAACTAATGTTCAATGGATCCAATTATTATTTTTTAAGTGAAAATATGAGGACATACATTATATCCCTAGGCTTTGATGTATGGTAATATGTTGTGGATGTTTATGTTACTCATAATACTCCTCTATCTAGTGGTATATATAATAATCTATTTAAGAATAATTCTAAGGTAATGAATGCCATCACTTGTGGGATTATAGAGATTGAGTTCACCAAAGTAATCCATTATAAATCTACTAAATATATATGGGAAAACAATTAGTTTATTTATGAAGGATATTAAAATGTAAATATTTCTATGTTACATACTCGTAGAAGGGAATTTGAAAGTCTCAAGATGAAGGAAGAATATTCTATGGCATCCTTTCTATAGAGAGTTGATGAGACTGTGAAAATCATCAAAGGTTTTGGAAAGTATCTTGAATAATATTCTATTTTTTTAAATTTATTATGGTCTTTATTCCTCAAGTTTGATCCAAAAGTGTCTTCTATAGAAAAAAGTCATGATCTTACACAATTGAAGATGGATCAATTACATGGCACCCTTACTGCCTATGAGATGAGAGTAAATGATGATATGCCACCAAATAAGGAAGCAACATTCAAGATAGAGATGAATGATAAAAATAATTTACAAGGTAAGAAACTCAAAGAGGATGACATAAATGAGATTGATGAGATTGAATTGATTTATTTAATTATTAGGAAATTAAACATAGGTTTACGGAAGTATAAGGGTAAACTACCCTTCAAATGTTTCAACTATAGAGAGATAGGACATTTTTCTAATAATTACCTCATAAGCATGAGAATAATGGTGATGAAGAGCATGGTGAAGGCCAAGATGAAGACAAGAACACATATAGGAAGAAAGGATTCATAAATTATAACAATAAGGAGAAGTCCAAAAAGAGTCTCTACACCAAAGAATATTGCATAGCTCATCAGATGATAGTGAAGATAGTGACTCATAATATGATCATGAAGATGTTGGTTCTATTGGAGATGAAGCTCTATTCATGGTTGAGGAAGGAAGTTATTCAAATAAAAAGGAGTCTACTTGGAGTGATATAGATAATGAAGAAGATGAGGTGGACTATGAGACTACATTGAAAAATGATCTTTAATAACTAAAGATTGAGAAGAAATCAATAAGAAGATGAATTATCAACTCAAAGACTATGAGGATAAATTCATCGTATATGAAACAAGAATGATTGAAGACAGTAAGGAGCATGAAGATATAGTCAAGCATATCAGTTCTCAATTGTAAATGTTGTCTTCAAGTCTAAAATCTAAAGAAGATGAATGTAAAAGGTATGCTTATGAAAATGAGTCTTTAAAATCTAAGTTAGAGAAGACATCTAGCAAGGTGAAGACATTTGTGATATTTGAAAAGAGCTCATGTGATCTAGACAATATTCTAAGTGGTCAAATGCATGCTAGTGATAGAACTAGTCTTGGATATGTAGAAGAATAAAATAATGTAACTCAAAATAAGATAAAGACTAATGTGAACTAGGACAATCATAATTTGAAGATATATCATCAGATAAGGAATGAAGGTGCTGGTAGAATAAATAAAAATCAGATTGGATATCTAAATGATACAAGGTATGTAAGTTTCAATGGTTATTATTTCACATGTAATAATTTTGGGCATAAAGCTAGAGAATGCAAGAGGCCTGTTAGAAATGAGTTTACATGGAACTATGATGGGGGTCATTAGTAAAAAGGTGTAAAAAAATTTAATTGCTTTAAGTATCTTGTTGTGAGACACTTTCCAAACCATTATCCACATAAGGTTAGATAAGGTGAGTCCTCTTCATAAAGAGGATGTTATTTCATTTGTCGTGACATAGGACACATTGCAATTTTCTGTCCAAATAAGGTAAGGCAAGATACATTTCTTGCAAAAGGTTTAGTGTGATTCAAGTGTCAAGAGAGAGGTCACATTTATAGATTCTATAAACAAAGGCCATAAACTAAAAATGAGTTCAATCAAGCTCCTAGAGTGCAAGGAAGAATGCAAGTTAACACATGGAAGCCAAAGGTGACAAGTATGAGACATGATGAGTTTGTAAGTCCAAGTAATGTGTTTACTATGGTAGAAAAAGCTAGAAAAGTTGAAGAGTATTAAGGTCTCTCATTGTCTACTCATTTTGTTAGTAAAGAGACCAAGAACAAAGAGAAGACCAAGGTGTTGGTTGAAGCTAATCCTAAGGTTTGTATGGATATAAGTGAACATCATACCATTATTGATCATTTATCATGAAAATAACATCAATTTTTAGTGCCTAATGATGAGGTTCCAAGGTATAAGGAAGATGCTATAGATGAAAAGGTATGTCATGAGTATTTATTGTCTCTATGTATTTTCAATTCAATCTTAGAAGAGAAGGAGAATGTTGGTGTGTTTAAGCATGTTTCTTATCTTAAGCCTAAGAAGAAAAATAACTACAAGTATCATATGACCAAGGAAGAGGAATATGATGAGTTATGGGCAACTCCTAGTTTCACATTATTCTAGGACATTATGGAGTAGGGTGTATCTGCCTATGATTCTTAAGAGATATTTTCTTGTGGAGAATTAAATTTATGTGCTCAAGAAGATAATTCCAAATGAATAAGGTATTCGGTTAAGGAAGGACAACAAAATCATGAGCTTGTTCTAGATATTTGTGAAGGAGCTATAACATAAGGTCAGAATGAGTGTTTCTAGGTGGCCTAATGAGATTGATGGAATGTCAAGAAGAGTTTGGTTCTCATAAAGGTATATTCAATTCTTTTTGATGTGATCTAGGTGTTTTTGTGGTTTAATGGTATGTTTGTGCTAGTTGATGATATTTTTTGTGTGCTCTTAGGTTTCCCAATTTGTGCTTACGAGAAAGTAAGCCTAAAATGGGTTATAGGAATCCAATGTTCCCAAAGGTATGAAATCTCAATTTTTGGCCTATAAGTGTGTGATGGTTGTCTCCAAGTGTGTAAGAAGTTTTAGAGTTGGACATTGACTAGAAGGACGTTTATTGACCTTGTTTATTTTGAGTTTTTTAGGGTTTTAGGATTTAATAGAGAAGTGGTCTACCTTATGATTTGATTTCTAAGGCTTATTAATAGGCTAAAAGGGCCAAATATATTTTAAAATCAAGATTCATAAAAATTTGAAGGTTTGTGGATCTTAAGTTATTCAAGTTTTTGACAAGTTGGAGGCCTAATTAGAAAGTTAGTTTGTGAAGGAAGTATATTATAGAGGACAAATTAGTTTTTGAAAAATAGTGTGCCTAAGGGGTCATATTATAATGCTATTAATATGGTGTTTCAAGTCTTGATAGTTTCTCTTTTGAAAGTTGTGGGCTTTGCAAGTTCTAGGCAGGGATATAAGGAGATCAAACATGCCTAATGAGAAAAAGAGTGATTTTTGTTCTTTTTCTCCAAAATAAAAAAGACATGAGTATTTCAAGGAGAGTTATTAGTTTATATTATAGAATATTCCTTGATTTTTGAGTGGCATAAACTTTTGTTGATGATTTTTGAGGTAGTTTGAGAGAGAAGGCTCGTAAGCATGTATGGTGGTTCTTCATGTATATACAGATATGAAGATGTTCAAGTGATGCAATTGCTTATAAATATTAGGGGATTCCATAACATGTGTTTCTTGATATTTTTTAGAATGAGTGTTTCTAGGTGGCCTAATGATATTGATGGAATGTCAAGAAGAGTTTGGTTCTCATAAAGGTATATGCAATTCTTTGTGATGTGATCTAGGTGTTTTTGTGGTTTAATGGTATGTTTGTGCCAGTTGACGATATTTTTTGTGTGCTCTGAGGTTTCCCAATTTGTGCTTATGGGAAAGTAGGCCTAAAATGGGTTATAGGAATCCAATGTTCCCAAAGGTATGAAGGCTCAATTTTTGGTCTATAAGTGTGTGATGGTTGTCTCCAAGTGTGTAAGAAGTTTTAGAGTTGGACATTGACTAGAAGGAGGTTTATTGACCTTGTTTATTTTGAGTTTTTTAGGGTTTTAGGATTTAATAGAGAATTGGTCTACCTTATGAGTTGATTTATAATTCCTATTAATAGGCTAAATGGGCAAAATAGATTTTAAAATCAAGCTTCATAAAAATTTGAAGGTTTGTGGATCTTAAGTTATTCAAGTTTTTGACAAGTTGGAGGCCTAATTAGAAAGTTAGTTTGTGAAGGAAGTATATTATAGAGGACGAATTAGTTTTTGAAAAATAGTGTGCCTAAGGGGTCATATTATAATGCTATAAATATGGTGTTTCAAGTCTTGATAGTTTCTCTTTTGAAAGTTGTGGGCTTTGCAAGTTCTAGGTAGGGATATAAGGAGATTAAACATGCCTAATGAGAAGAAGAGTGATTTTTGTTCTTTTTCTCCAAAATAAAAAATACATGAGTATTTCAAGGAGAGTTATTAGTTTATATTATAGCATATTCCTTGATTTTTGAGTGGCATGAACTTTTGTTGATGATCTTTGAGGTAGTTTGAGAGAGAAGGCTCGTAAGAATGTGTGGTGGTTCTTCATGTATATACAAATATGAAGATGTTCAAGTGATGCAATTGCTTATAAATATTAGGGGATTATATAACATGTGTTTCTTGATATTTTTCATCATATTTTAGTATTTTTGTGTGTTATTTCATCATTGAATATAGTGCTTAGTTGAAGAGAGTGTTGGCATGGAGCAAGAAGTCTGTCAAGGCAAGAAAAGGTAGGCCCAAGGTAAGGGGAAGTTTTTATCATATATCTAAGATGGTCCTTTCCAATTTTTAGTCATTTTATGTCCTTAATATAATTTGGTCAACACTTTTTAATTGTGTCAAAGGGGGTAAAAATTCCTATTATTGGATTACTTGAAGATAGAGAAGGAAGGTGAGTTGAATGATGTTTGATGACATCAATGATAAAGGGGGATATTTTTGGAGAGTTTTCAATGATGTCATGGAGGTGTTAAAGTGATTTGATGAAGTTTATTTATAGTCTGTGTGATAATAACAAAGTGTGAAATGTGTTTGCCCTAGTATGCTTAAAGTTGGCTTCGTTAAGTGTGCAATGTGCTTGTCTTAGTATGCTTGAAGTTGTCTTAATTAATCTTCTATTTTGTCATTGTTTGAGATGATCAAGGTTTAGAATGGTGATTTTAGGATGCTAAATAGGTCCTATCAAAATTCAATAATTACTTAACTATTTGTGTTCATGAGTGGAATTCATCTAGTAGTCCATTGTCTTCATCTAGACATTTTGGGTATAGAGGCAAAAAACTTGAGTAGGTAGTTTTTTGACGTCACCATTGCCATGTGTAGATGAGTCAAGCAAAGTTGGTCATATATCTGTGATCACATTTGTGCCTAGTTTCTATGCACAAAGTTTTATGTCTAATGATGAAGCATGATGATCTTAGGCATTTTGATAGTGTTTTCCCATACTTAGCTAAGTTTTTTATGTGGAAAGAAACTTTAAGTATATACTTTGATGGTGGAATATATCCCACATGTGGACATTTTAGGAGAAGGTGATCATATGGGTTTGTTTAATTTTATACCTAGTTGATTTTATCTAACTTTCAGGTCAAGTGCTAAAGTATAAAAAAATCTATGCATGTGAAAAGTTGGTCTTTCTAGACAGTTCTTCACATAGTTGGCTCGATGAACAAATAAATTTGAGGAGGAATTTTAATGTCATTATATCTCACACATATGAGGGTTTTAGGAACAAATTGACACATGGTTAGATTCTCCTATGTGATTAGATCATATGGTCCAAATTTTAAAACATGTGTTTAAGTGAAGGAAAAGATATGGAGGTGCAAAGTTGACCTTACACATAGATTTTAGTGGTTCCAATACTTAGTCATTTTTTCACAAGTAAAGGTTTGAGTAACATCAATTGTGCACATTTCTCCAAGATGTTAGGAACTAGTAAGATGGTGTAAAGTGTTCAATGTTTAATCCTAATCAAAGATAAAGATAGAGATTCTTCCAAGGATCAATAGTGAGTGGGTGATCATATAAATAGAGATTAATGATGCACATTAAATTCAAGATGTCAAAGTGATATTTGTATATAATTTTTAAATATATGACAATATTGAAGAGATTGATGAAGTGCATGATGTCAAAGTTGTTATATTTCATGAGATGAGGTCATTTGGTAGAGTTTTAACATTTGGGCATTGGCACACTATGATTTAAATATCAAATAAGGTCAATGGTGCATGATAAATATGAAGATGTGAGGACATGAGATGTAATCATACTATCTAAGGTTTAATTTTGACCATTTGCATTTGAATCTTTGAATTTATAAAGGAAAAACTAGTGCTCTATATTTTGGCTATATCTTTCGATCTATGAAAAATTTGACTATGGTATAAAAAATGAACTTATAGAGTACTCAAAGGCACATATAAAAATATATATTTTAATATATTAAGGTTTTTATGATCATAGTTATGAAGGTTCAAATTTTACTATGTGTTCATGTGTATTCTACAAGTGACCTGAGAAGGGTATTTGAGTTCATTCTGATGGTATTTTAATTTCTCATGTTGGCTTAAATATTTGTGAGTGTTATAGACTCCATGAGGACCATATATTAAAATTATTAAGGTGTGACCATTCATATAAAACATGAACAAAGATTAATAAGTTGACTATATATTTGTTCTTGACGTTCTTATGCACCAGGTTAGTATTTGAGTTATTTAAGCATATGCAAGAGTGAGAAATTTTGACTTTCATCATTTTAGGATGTTTAAGTAGATGTATGGAGTGGAAATATGTAATTTAAAGTGATTATATGTTATTTTAAATGGGTGAATAGGTCTCCATGAGACTATAATATCTACAAGGTCATAATTCAAAGGTGTAGTTGCTTAAGGGTGACTCATAGAAGCTATGGCTGACTTATGAAGATTATATTGAGTTTTGTTTTTGTATGATAGACTATTTAAGGGTTAAGGAATGACTAATTGAAAACCAAGATGTTGATAATCATGATAGATATATAAATGGTGAAACCAAATGTGTTGGTTTCTAGATTAGAGAGAGAGAGAGACTTATATGTGGAATGTGCATTTGAGAGCATAGTTTTGTGATGTGAATGATAGGGTGGTTGCCAAGTGGATGAGTTAAAGAGTATAAAAAATTGAGGATTATTTTTAGGACCTATAGGTCATAGTTTTGTTGGCATAATAGTGTTCTTGTATAGTGAGTGTGAGAAAAGGTGAAGAGTGATAAGCACAGCTCTATCATTAGGTATTGTAAACATCAATCCAAATGTGGATGTGTTTGTAGGTGTTATTATGGATGCTCAACATATAGGGGTTTTTAGCCTCCTTGTAAGCTAAAAATTACTAAAATTCTAGTTGTTTTGGTTGTTCAACTAGATATGTATAGTAGTAACTTGTGGGATTGTAGTTCCTTGAATAGTTGGAACAGGTCTAAATTAGTTCTTGTTATTATAGGATAGTAGTATAATTGCATTTTATAGTATATTTTATCCCATAAAAAGGTTTCCCACATATTTCATGTGTTATTTGATTGATATTATATTGTCTCTCTTACTCATACATATGAATGATGTGTATGATTCATGAATGTTTATGGTAATTGATTAAGAACTTGAAAGTGATTGAAATTAAATTTGGATTATTTGGGATCATTGATTCACCCACCCTCTTAGTGATTGTGCCTCTAATAAATCTCACCATTAATATGACATGAACCATAATCACCATTAAACCTTACATTAATCAAGGCAATTTACAAAAAAGGCTACCTAAATCAACTATTACTACCTACATTTGCATTTGAATCCCTAACACTTTTCTCTCTACTATTTGTGTTCTCAATTCAACCTAGCCTAAGATAATTCACAAGTTAAACCTAAGCCACCATTGTCAAAGATCAAAAGATATAGATAGGTACCAAAGGACATCAATTTATACCCAAACACTATAAAAATGGCATATGTAGGACCTTACACCTTAGTTAAGAGCATTGGATTTAGAAGTGATGATTTTATATTCTAATATGGTAATTTAGTCATGTTTAAGAACATAGAGTTCATCCATAAAGCCAAAAACATATGGGCCATGCATTATAGTAGTGTATATGAAAATGTTGAGGGAGATAGGGATGTCAAATAATCTAAAACCATGCCCCAATTCACCTTTCTTCATATATCATTGAAATCCAATTTATTGGCCTTCACAAGGCCACAACAAAACCATAGGTCATGTCATGCACTGACATGATCTATGGTATCTTTAGGAGGTTGAGATACGGAGATGGATTGATCAATTAAATGAACCAAGTGTTTTTAATTGCATTCATTATGGGGCCAAGTTTTGAAAAATATTATGACCTACCCTTACCATAGCTGGACTAAAACTAGAGCATCATTGACAACTAGTATGAGGCACATAGGATGGAGACAATCCTAGCTTCATGGGCAACAAAACCAACTAGAGTCTCCATAGATGAACAAGGTAATATACCCATTTCATAGTTGAAATAGGGAGTCAAGAATGGCCTTGAAATTTTAAATAGAGTATTTGATAATGAACACATTGGATATGTGGATTTAAGGGCTATTCCACTAGTGTAAATAATTATGAAAGATCAACAAATCCCCTCACTTGGGGATATTATTAGTGGAAACCTGATTTTATTTATCCATGATACATGACAAAATAGGGCTCCATTCTACATGATTATATATTTTTTGGATGATATATATGTAACTACATAATCATGACTAAACACATAAACTCCAATATGAGATGAAGCTGTACCCTAGACATATTCTATAATGCATATTCACCATTTTAGGAACCACATCAAGATAATAGTAGAAGACTTCTACCTATTGTTTATATATCCATCATTAAATGTGAAATGAAAAGGGTTACATCAGAATTTTTATAGGAAGTAAGAGAAATAGGTAGTTTCTAGCTCTACCCTGATTACATAAGTATCTAAGTAGAAGGGGTGATGGTGGCTCCCCTTAGGTTGCCTAGGTATGTACTAATAAAGTTGGTATAATAGGATATATCCTAAAAAATACTCCATGGAGTTGATGGAATATTCAAGAGGAATAAAATATGCCCTCCACAAGTCTTCTTACAAGCTAGGGAGAGCTAAGGTAATGAAATGTCAAGATGTAATAGTGATGGTGAGGTATAGGGACTCATACCTATTGCCCAAGGATGATATTATGATGTGGGATACAAACCAAGATAATTACCAAACACATAATAAAGTTCAAGATGGATGTGACTATAGAATATAAGCACTAAAAAGAGGTGCATGAATGGATATACCTAGATGTAATTAATTATGAGTTAATCCTAGAAAATGATTCAAGGAAGAATATAGTGCTTGAAATGAGGCTCAACTGATAAAGGAGGAAGGAAGACATAGTAAAACCTTAGCTCCCCCAAATCATGGGATCACATTCAATGTAGACTATGAGAAGAAAGAATATGAGGAAGAAGAAGATAGCATTCCTATTATTACAAATAAGCTTGTAGGCCTCCACTTTAGGCCACTCCAAGTGGACAAGACATGCCTCTAAGATTTATATAAGTAGAGTCATGAATCAATCCTAGCCTTTAATAAGGGCCTAAAATAGTCTCTATTTCTTATAAATATTATTCCATAGAAAATTTAGACCAACCAGATCCCAACGTCATTAATCTTGAGGAAGGATAGTGAGGAATTAAGGTCTCAATAGAGGGATTATAGGTACTAACTAAGAGGAATATTGAAAAAATTTAAATAAGGAAGAGATCCCCCAAGACTAAAACGAGAAGAGAAGTGTCCCCTCCATAATATTCCAAATCTCCCTTTGTATGTAATCCACCATTGTCTTCTTTTCCAATCATTGGTAGATTTACAACTACTCCTTTATCTACTACTACTCACACTCCCTTCTTCACATCCCCCACCATTATTTCCTTTGGGGTAACCATTACCTAATTAATTTACCATTCCACCATCAAAATTAAACCTCCATCAAGATCCAAAATCACTAGTGTTAGCAAAACAATGGGTTGTACTCCTTCTCAGGCTACCACATCAAGTGCATCACTTGACCTTGGCTCCCATACATCCATAAGTCCACTAAAACCCATTCCAAATTAATTCACCTATTATAAACCAATTTAACTCACCACAATAGATAAAATTATTAGGCCTTTGAAGTTACCCTTGTTTGTACTCAACTTGGGCCCGGCCAAGTCCTTGTTTGATCCACTTGGTCAATTGGACCCAACTTGTTTATTCATCCCTACCATAGCCTTAGATTCCTCCTATTATACCAAATATCTCCCATATATATCCATCAAAAATTGGGTAACAAAAATGGTGTAGATAATATGGTAAATAAGGCCTTAGGGAAGCCAAGATACACCCCAAGTTGGCATGAGGTTTGATGTAGACACTGGTACTATGAAGAGAGCATTAAGGAGACAAGTGGAGTATCAATATTCAAGATAGGTCATGATATATGAGAGTGAAGATCCACTCTTAACTATAACTAAGAAGAGGAAGGATAAACATGGATAGGTACAAGAGTATGTAGAAGACCTTGTATCTAAAGTACAAGCACAAGTAGATTCTACTATTGCCTTGTGAAGGGGATGCAACAAGAGTTGAAGAAATTGAAGGAATAATCACTACCAGTGGTGTCAGACAACACTTTGATTTCAATAATTAATGTTATGATCAATGTATTTAACTTGTATAATGTTATGAATAAATGGTATGAGGATGGGATTAAGCAAGCCAAAGGAGTCATTAAACTTGATCAAATTCTTACCCTCTATGACACCAAGTTATAAAATTTGGTGAGAGTGGTAAGAAGTAATAAGTTTCTTGACCTGAAGTCTTGCCTCTTGAAGACATTATTCCTTCATAGACTATTTTCATCAATAGGATTAGGATTTTGAATACATTATTACATCATCTTAAGGGTACAAATACATCCTTTAAAAAAATTAAATTTAAGATATACCACTTACTGAAAGAAGCCATGATCACTAGATTGACCAAGCCTGATGGATCTTTCATGGATGATCAATAATTTAGGGCACATATGAAGTTCTTAATTACATAATTCTAATAGGATATAACTAGTGCCAAGAAAAATATTGAGGTGATAAACATTGTGTCATTTTCCAATTAGATCTACAAAAAATGAATGAAATTGAGGAAGAATTGAGGTCCATACTCACGAAGCATGACAAGCTGATCTAGGACATACCTAATTTATTTAATCCCATGATCCTAGAATTTTCTCAAATTGACTAGGATTACTAGGCTTATGTAGATTTATGGACCAAATAAGAAGTATAAAATAAGGAAAAATAATAATAAAAATAGCAACAACAAGCACCTCAACAACCTCATGGATATTAGGAATATTTCATGTTTTATAAATTTAAAATCAAGATATTATATTGTGTATGGAATTTTAGGCCATTTGGTTGTATATTTGGAACCTTTTATGGGCCCAATATAACTTATCTTAGGAATTATGAGCCTATAAATAGGGTTTCCCCCCTCATTTGTAATGAAAATTAGTTATTTGAAATAATTAATACAAGAAAGACAAAGAATTCATAACTTTTTCTATAATTCTTATTTATTTATTTCTATAGTTGTTGTTCTTCATTATTTTATATGTTTTATTATTTATTTTCTAAAAATTTATTTTGAAATTAAATTTTATACATGCATCTATTACTTTGATCTTAATGCTAGGCTGACTAATATGTTAGTGTACTTTCCCTATTTTCATCTCTTTTTATACTAGATGTGCTTATGCAATTTATTGTGAGTGAGTTATATTTGTGTAATGTATGCTTTTATACATATACATTTTCCTTCCTCAAAAGTTTCAACTGCATTTATTTAGCTTTGAGTATTACACTAAGGTTGGTAGGTGTTAGTTTCATGTATTTCACCTCAAAAGTTATCAGAATTGGTATCTTTAGTCATCTCAAGCATAATCTCATTTTTATCCTACCCTAGTCACTCCTAGATCTACCCATGAATCACCTTGACTTATATCATGGTATAAATACCCATTATTTGTTTTTATTATAGGTAGTAATGGGAAAATATTAAGATAATTCACAAAGATTATCAAGAAAATTATCACTATATAAACATTTGTTATCCCTATAGTAGGGTCTGTTTATAGACTTTCAAAGTGGTGACCATATCGCTACTATTTGTGTTATTCCAAATAATATTTATATAAATAACTTAATCCCTAAGTCATTCCATGACTTAAAATTGAGTTTATCACTTTTCCCTTGTTCCCTAGTGACATAGGGAGTGAAATACATACATCAATATGACCCTTATTTGGTCATATTTGTAAGCTTGTGCATAGTGGCAATGAGTCCTTCCATTTTTTTTTTGTTGTTTTTATGTCTTATTTAATAGTTTTAGATCTAAAAAAATTTATCATTGTGGTTGTGAGTGTAATCTCAATATTTTTCATAATGGACATCATTTTATGATATACAAGGTCATCTTTCAAGCATTAAAAAGGGTTGGATTTTAAATAGAAAAAATCAAAGAACTTCCAAAATTCTTATTAGTGTCCTAATGCTTGTATTTGTTTTTTTTTTAAAGCCTTCCCCAATTCTCAACATGTATATGGTGGATGTTTAATTTTCTCTTATATTATGGTATAAATATTGATTAATTGATGTGTTTTTAGTTAGGTTAAGTTAATGATTAACTTGAAAAAATTATGTACATTATTATGTTTATCTAAATAGTCTTATATGAATGTGTTTTGTTAACAAATTTTATGGTTTTTTATCTCATGAATTAATGCTAAAGTGATCATGCTCACTATAAACTCCTCATTAGACTTCTTACCTTCTCTATCTCAGTTTGATCCTAAACAAAACTATGTAGATAGAGGTAAACTTTAATCATATTCATAGATATCTTGTGAAAATAACAACATCCCCCAAAATTCTAAGAACTCACTTTTATACCTTACCCTCCTCTTTTATTTTTATTTTATTTGAATCACACTTAAAATTAGGATCCACTATGACTATTCATCTTTGGGAAAATTAACAGGATCTTGAGATAGAGTAGAGTCTGGATGCATGATTGGTCTCTCTACATGATAACATTTCTATGATCTCAAAGTTGTTCCTAGTAGGTTATGTTAGAGAGCCCCAAACTAAATATATTTCATGTGGTTATGTCTATATCCATAAAATGAGAGGTATTTATCCAATCATTCTTCCTCTTATAAGTGATTATCAAAAGCCCATCAAATAAAGTGTTGTTAAATAATTAAAAAAATTAAACACTTAATTAATTTTGCATGTCACATTTACTCTTGTGACATACATTGATTGGCAACAATAATGAATAAATTAATCATAATAAAATTTATTAATAAAAAAATACCATATTTTATTTGGGTTTTTTGAGATGAAAATTTTGAGAATGAAATTTTGGTATCATAGCTAGGGTTTAATAGTAAGATC
>JARHVA010001206.1:1530000-1590000 GCA_037957365.1 Torreya grandis
AATTAATTATGAATATTATAAAGTAGTGGTTGTATGATTATTTATAGCTGTAATCTGGATTATATTAGTGATTAGATGTACTTGAATCTTTCCACTATTCATCTTATGAGAATTATTCATATTGTAATCTTTTATAGGCTAATTGAAAATTAAATGGATCATTCTATTAACCATTAGGTTGATACATTTATCTATTTAATGATTTATATGTATTTATTATCCAAATGATGATTTTACATATAGTTATATATGAGTTTATAATTAAACCATTTAGACTTAAAAAAATTATGTAACTCTTAAATAATCGAGTGCTATTTTAACATTGTGGTATTAGAGTGAAGGTTTGATGGTCACACCTAATGAGTCCCCTGACATAAATATATTATTTAAGTTTTAATTAAGGATAATGGTACAAGTTAAAATGAGTGGTTAGGGGACTTCAAATTCAAACCCTCAAGCTGATCCTAATCAGATACTAATTGAAAAAACTATAAAACTTGATCAAATAATTATTTCTATGAGTGAGACCAGGATAGGATATCAACTCTAGAGTGAGAAGTTAATGGACCTAAAGAGGAATATGAAAAAGAGGTTCCATAATAATAAATTTATGAATAGGAGGAACCTTAGGATAAGGGTCAAAAGGAAGGTCAACAAATAGCTAGTACCTGAGTAGCTTTAGAGCTTGTACATGATATGAATAAAGTGAACCCACCCAAGTTTGATTGTACAATATTTGGTGATGGAGATGAAGTTTGAATCACTAAAATGGAAAATAATTTTGAGATTTAGAATTATTTTGAGGTGAATAAGCCCATTTGGGGAGATTATCAACTAACTAGTGAAGAAAAAACTTGTTGGGATAATAAAAATCCTGAGATGAATCATGATTCCACTACCACCACTTAGGAGTAGTTTGTGACTCTTTTTAAATCATGATGGATACACCAGATATATTTTGATAAAAAATTAATAGATTTATTGAAATATAATCTATAGGATTTGTTAGTAAATAAATACTTAGAGTAATCACAAAGGTATTGAAATATATTTTGTAGTATCAAAAACATGAACATTTTTGGATTAAGAATTTTATTATGGGATTAAAACCATAAATTGGATATGAAGCATAATTTTGGAATTTCAAGGACACCCTTCAAGTAAAATAACCACAAATAGAATGAGAATTCCAAGAACTGATTTAATATTGAAAATGCAAGATTCAACAATGCTTCAGTGAATAGGAAAACATGAAGTAGTTTCAATGAAGGATTCAATGGTGTTAATTAGGTTAAGAGGAAAGTACCACCAAGTAGGTGATTTACATGTGATGGAGACCATTATGAAAAATATTGTCCTCAGTGGAAGATAGATGGTAGAAATAAGAATGTGTCTAAATCTACATCATAACAGTGAACCTTTAAACAATGTATTCATGCAACAATTGATAACCATCAAGAAAAATTTAAAGCCTCTCCCATTATATTATTAGGTAGTTTATTTGGGAATCTTCATTCTATTTTTATAGATATAAGATCCACTAAATGTTTTATATCTCTTATAACGTTAAGTAAATTATCTAGGAAAGATGGTTTTATGGAAAAATCTTGGTCAGTTTAGTATGGGAATGAATCCAAGGTCAAAGATAAAAAATGTCTTATTGAAGATGGAATAAATTTCAAAAATTCACCAAAATAATTGATATTTATGAAACACCACTAGGGTCATATGATGTGGTCCTAAAAGTGAATTAGCTTGCTAAACACAAAGCCAAAGTTGATTGTTTTCCAAATAAGGTCGAGTGTTTAGATGATTTGGGAAATCAAACCCAAATCTAAGGAGAATAGAGAGAGTTAAATCTAAGGAAAATTTAAGTAATTTATTTTAAAAAGGCTCAATGAGATGTATGTCAATTATTCCTAGCCAAAATGGTTGAAATTGGTATAGATAAGAAACCATCCTTGGAAGATTATCATTTTATGCAAGAATTTTAGGATGTTTTTCCAAAGGAATTACCAAGTATACCACCCAAAATGGAATTTTATTTCACCATTGATATCATTTCAAGATCAAAACCATTTTCTAAGGCTCCCTACAAAATGATGAGAACTGAGTTAATCAAGTTAAAGGTCCAACTTTAGGATATGTTGGCTTAAAGGTTGATTTAGCTAACTATTTCACCATGGAGTGCACCTATAATATTTATAAAAAACAAGAATGGAACCCTTCATATATGCATTGAATATTGAATTATTAACAAGGAAAACATTAAGAACATGTATCATTTACTTCATATTGACTATATTTTTGATTAAAGGCATGGAACAATAGTCATTTCAAATATATATCTTCATGTTGGATACCACGAGATGAGAATTAGATAGGAAGATATTATAAAAATAACTTTTATGACTCATTATGTGCATTATGAGTACACAATGGTTCCTTTTAGACTAATGAATACCCCTGTAGCATTTATGAACCTCATGAAATTCTTTTTAGAGATTACCTTAATCAATTTGTGTTAGTATTTTTGGATGATATTATCATCTATTATAAAAGTAAAGAAGAGCATGTTGAGAATTTGTGTTTGGTCTTGCAATAGTTATGGAGGCAAAAAATCTATGGAAATTTATCTAAGTGTGATTTATTTCAAATAAGAGTATAATACTTGGGACACATATTCTATGTAAAAAGAATTTATGTAGATCCAACCAAGATTAGAGCCATTATGGAATGGCCAACACACAAAAATGTGCATGAGGTATGAAGCTTCATCGGTTTAGTAGGATATTATAGGAAATTTATACCAAATTTATCTAAAATTTATAATCTAATCACCTCTCTTCGATAGAAAGAGAAATTTTTTGTTTGGCTTGATAAGTGTAAACAAGCCTTTTACATTCTAAAAGAGGCTTACTTTAGCACTAGTGTTACACATTTTGGATCCAAATTTTCATTTTACAGTTATAAAAATACATAAAGAGATGGTTTAAGATGAGTTATTATGAAATATGGTTCATTATGTCTTACAAATCAAGGAAATCAAAGACTTATGAGGTACATTATGCTTTTCATGACTTAAAACTATATGCCATAGTTCATGCTTTGTATGTTTAGAGGCATTATTTGTTTGGAAATCCTTTTGACCTTAAAATTGATAACTTGGGACTCAAGTATATATTTACCCAACCTAACCTTAATGCTCTTCAGAGGTGGTGGTTATAGTTTTTTTAGACTATTATTTCAACATTAAACACATTAATGGAAAAGAAAATAGAGTCATAAATACCCTTAGTCATGGAAGGTACATTGTATCTTTGGATACAATAAGAATTAATTTTAAAGATCATGTAGTAAAATTATCACCCAGAGATTAATTCTATGAATAAGTTAAGGAAGCATTTGCTAATAATTCTCAAGATCATAGATACCGTGGATTTGAATTTAAGAATGATGGACTTTTGAGGTATAATGGTAGAATATATGTGCCTAATAGGAAAAATGAGAAATATTATGATACATAACTTAAAAAATGCTCCATATATAGGACATCCTATAGTGACTAATATATTATTAATTTTAAGGCCATTGTATTTCTAGAAGGGAATAAAAAAAGGATGTATCAGACTTTTTGTCTAGATGATTGGATTGTAAGTGAGTTATAGATGAATAAGTACATCATGCTTGGTTTTTTTGCCTACATTATATAATAAAATAGAAGTGGAAAGTTATTAGTATGGAATTTATCTAAGGATTTCCTATGTCTATAAACTATCATGATGTCGTTTTGGTAGATTTAGATAAACTTACCAAAGTAGCTCACTTCGTTCTTGGTAATCTAATCGATGATGCACCAATGCACACCAAAAGGTTTTTAAGAGAGGTATATAGATTGCATGGATTCCTGAAAATATCATTTCAAATAGAGACCTAAGATGACCTCAATGTTTTCATAAACTCTCAATTTAGATTTTGGTACATAGCTAAACTTCAGTATAGCTTACCGTATATAAATAAATGGGAAATTAGAGAGAGAGTAAATCAAGGTTTAGAGGATCATTTGATGATTTATTACATGGAATATCAATAAAAATTATAGGAATATGTACCATTGGTTTATTTTGATTATAACAACTCATTCTAATCAGCTTTGAAAATGGTTGATTGTGAGGCATTATATGGTAGGAGGTGTAGAACACCAATTAATTAGGATAAATTAGAAGATAGAGTGATTTTTGGACTTGATATGCTTGTATAAATGGAAGAATAACTAATTTTAATAAAGAAAAGATTAGCTAAACCCAATAATAGGTAGAAAATTTATGCTAATATGAAAAGAATAAAAAATCAATTCTCAGTTGGAGATATTTTTTCCTATGATTTAAAACCCAAAAGAGTGTTATTAAGTTTGGAATGTTAAAAAAATTGTCATTGAGATATGTGGGACACTTCAAGGTTATATACGTGATTAATAATGTAGCATATAGACTATAATTACCACCAAATTTGACTCAAATGTGTAATGTTTTTCATGTATTTTATCTTAAGAAGTATATAACTGATCCTTCTCATGTCTTGGATTGGAATGTATTATAGATTGTAAATTTAGGGGTGGTGATAGTAGAATCAATCATAATAATTGATAATTGTAAGTTTAGCTTGCATAATAAATAAATATCATAATGTGAGGTCTAATGGGACCAATATTCTAAGGATAGTGATACATTGGAAGATTATGATGAATTCTTGAGGTTATTCCCTCATTTATTTAAATGATTTTTCTACTGAACATTATTATTTTTATTTCTTGAACTATTGCTTAAAATAAAATTCATCAAGATGATGACTTATTTTAAGGGGGAAGGGTTTTACATCCTATCCTATTCTAAAAAAGTACTTAAGTATTAGTAGGTATTATGAAATTAATAATTCGTAGTTATAATTTTTATGTCTGGATATGTATACTATATGATTGATAGTCATATTACTTATTTTGTGTTCAGTTATTATGTTAGATAACATTTGTATATGTTTACACTATGTTGTATGATCATTTTACTCTGATTTCATTTATATATAATATAATTTATATTCAAATAGTTTATTGATGTTTATATATAAATAATTTGTTATAATCCCATACTAACTACCCATTATTTGATCGAGGTGGTTGTAGGACTATCTCTCCTTCATAGGTTATATAGAGGGAGAGTATCATCAGAGGAGGGTATAAATACCAACATTAGGGATTGACAGAATTAATATGAACCCACCCACTCCACATTCTTATTTTCTTAGGTGAAATAAATATTTTTTAGTATTTTTATAAAATGACAAATGTTTTTTTGCACTATTCACTTTACAAATATTAAAGCATGTTTGCATTAGTTTTAAATGGTTAATTGAATAGATACTTTTATTAACATAAGATTTTGTGTTGGATATCATAATTACATTAAAATATTGTAATGAATTAGATCATGGTGCAAGGTAAGTCAATTGTATGTTTTAATAATAGGATAGTGTTGATTGTTTCTAGATCTTGTCAAGTTGGTTACTATATACCCATTTTTGGTGACATAGTAAGGAGGTAAAAAGAGATTAAAATAATTCCAAAGTATATTTATTTAAAAGTAACTTATAAACTTTAGATGTTATTTCATTTATTTATGTTTATTTGTAAATACTACAAATTAAAAAAGGGAAGAAATAATGTTTTTTGATTGAGTAGACTTAGACTTTCAAAATGATGGAAGAAATACATGTGGTAACTATGATAGTAAATTTGGGCATGAAATGTAAGTTAGAAGGCTTGGCATGCAAAATAGGTAGAAATGGAGGTGAATTTTTATAAATCAGTTATAGTTTAGTTGAAGAATAGACTTATCATGTAAAATGTGGATAAGGATTTATAAAATGATAAAAATAAATAAAGGAGAGAAAATGATATATGAAAGATAGGGAGATGAGGACAAAGCTCAGCCATAGAGGAAAAAAACTATCCTTCCATATATTGAGATTGAAACCATCATATAACTAGGTTAGTTCGTCTTGAGTTTTTAATTATGGACTACAGACTTGGATGGCAATAAAAATGTGATTCTTATTATGGGTTTTTATATATATCATCTAAATGTGTGAAATGATAGTTTTTAGGAAAAATAAAATTAGGGTTTCATTATTATAGACTTGGGGATGGAACTTAATTTTTTCCACATTCCTATACTCATGATACCAATCCTATTTGTAAAGAAGAATAAAAAAATTTATAGGTAAAAATATTACATAAAAACCCTAAGGTTTCAAGTCTATAGATCTAGGGAGGGAACTTGGATTCTTCCATAGGCCTATAGAAGTGAGGTTGAGTCATATTTAGGAACAAAACTAAGTGATTTTATAAAATATGAGTCTAAAGTATTAATTGTTAACAATTGTGTAAATAATATAGTATAATACTTTCTTAAATCTTGAAAGAGGAACAACTTCATGTTTTGTTCTATTTTGAGAGCTGGAAATATTAAGTGAACTCTTTTATTTGTAGAATACTTAGATGGATTAGGGAATGAGCATGTAAATGTTTCAATTTAGAAATTAAATTGTATACTATCTTTATATAATATTACACAAAATGAGGAAGTATTAGTTTCTTTAGGATGAGTTGGTACAGTCACAAGTTATAATGAGACAAATTACAATAACCATATTTAGTTTATTAACAACCTAGGCACTTGGGTTGATTTTTAAGTTATGATAGCATGATAAAAAAATTCTTTATATGGAACATAGAAACATAATTTTTATTTGATGAATTTAATTTTATATGTGCATATTATAGACATAGACCTATAGCTTCACTTTGCTATTTTTTTTATTAGATAGGTTAAGTACCAAGCTGAAAGGGTCCCATAAAAATACAAGAGAAAATTGGAAGATAAGCATGTTATAGTAGCATTAAAAAAAGGATAACATAAGAACCTAATAGGAAAAACCTCCTACTATATAAAAGACACTAAATTTCAACAAAAGCCCCAAGCCTGAAAAAATAAAATAAAAAAGGACCAAATAATTGGATTTGGTATAGTAGAATAGTTTCTTGGTATTGATGCCTTCCCATTTGTTTTCTCTTCCATCTGATATGATTCCCAATATTTTGGTGTTTTTCCTTACCCTACCTCTTATGCTTCATATTGGTAAGGTTGGGTTCCTCCTTATCCTTCTCAGACTCCTTGCTATTATCTTCCACTCCATTTCTATGAGTGATGTTGTTGCTTTGGGGAGTGAACTCATTTATACCTACATGTTCCTCGCTAAAATTCATGTCTATCATCCCTTGAACTAAAATCCCTTAAGTTTTTCAAATTCATCTTAAATTTCATTACACAACAATTTCTAAATGGATATCTTAGTATATAACTTATCAAGTGATTGTTCAATTTATTCCTTAGTATTGGGATTTATAACCCCCAACCCCTACTAGTTATTGGTGACATATAATTAGGAACCCCCCTATACATTCTTCTCACTTTGGAATCCTCTTATGAAAACTCTACTCTATCACCTTCACTCTTCTAAGTTGTAAGGACTCTGATTTGGGATATTTGAGTTAATACAAAACATAAATCGAGTATCTAGTTATACGTATTTACAATTATATGTAAATTAATTCATACATATTTGTGTGTGTGTGTGTGTGTGTGTGTGTGTGTGTGTGTGTGTGTGTCTATATATATATATATGAATCATGTATGTTATTAATTATAATAATGAAACTTAAGTGTGTAGAATTGACAATGATCAGTTCCTTGGAAACTTACCTTATTCATATACATAAATGAATATATATATATATATAATATATATATATATATATATATATATTTGGATATATATATATAATATATATATATACATATATATATTTGGATATAAATATAATAATGAATACATACATTATGTGTGCAATAGTTAAATAAATACTGTGTTATCTATTTGAACACATATTTGATTTTATCAGGATGCTTTTTATAGCTATAAGTAAAATGAATTAGAGATATAACAGAATGTCTTATCATTTTAAATGGGTAATTTGTCTATTAATTGGGTGTTTGATATAAATGTCTTTGAATGAAGTAAAATATAAGATTTTCATGTAATGTGGAAATGAAGAAAGAATTATATGAAGGAAAAAGCTATCAATAAAGTATAAAATAAGGGATACATTATTTGTGTTTTATGAGTTAGCTAAAGACATATCTGGTTATATTGTTGGCTGATTTTTATACCACACACACACACACACACACACACACACACACACATGAATTAAGTTTATATTTTGAAATGGATATAATGTTTAAGCATTGGATTCTTTTTATATACCTATGTGTATGACTAGTTTGAGTACAGTACATTGGAAGAATCTATGCGTAGCACTATTATGGTTGAGTGAATGGAAACAATGAGTTTGTTGAATTATAATTAGTTATACCTTACATTACTATTTGGATTGAGTGTATGTTGCAATATTTATTTTTTCTTCAAAGAATCTATATGTAAAAATTACTAGACTTGTTTCATATGAAACAGGTGATGGATATATGAAGGTGATAACATTAACTCATATACCTACCCCTCGATATCACCTATTTGTTTATGATTCATTAATAAGGACTTGTGTGAGTGGAATTGACTCAAATATGTTTGAGATATGATTTATATAATGAAAATGTTATACAAAGTAATGTTGTATCTAAAACATTGTCATTCCATTGTACTTTATAGTTTGCATGTGTATGATGATATCATATTAGATAAAGGATTGGTTTCTATGTTATATGTGACTACTACATGTATTAGTGATTATACACACACATGTTCTGGTGGATTTATAGATATCTAATTATGTTGATCTTCACCTCTATAAAGGTTAGTGCCATCTTAGTGGGGAGGTATATAGGATATTGATAGTTTATGGTTAGAGTTAAAGAACTGGGATAATGCTCTCCCTCTATTAATATATTCAACCACTTGGGATCATACTCATGGCTATATTTATGGATCATTAAGATATTTATTAGGCTCGTGTATATTGGTGTACATACTATATTGTATATTTGAATTTGTACTAAAATGTAATATGTAGTACATTATTATTTGATGGATATTTAAAAGAATAGTAGCTTTGAGATTTGAAATTAATTCTAAATATTATAAGAATAGTGGATATATTCTTATTTATAGTTATAATGTGGATTATATCAATGATTTTATGTATTTGAATCTTTTCACTATTCATTTTATGAGAATTACTAGTCTTGTAATTTATTATAGGCTATTTGAAAACTAAATAGATCATTTTATTAACCAGTGGGTTGATACATTTTTGAATTTAATGCTTTAGATGCATTTATTAGACAAATAGTGATTTTGCA
The DNA here is from genome assembly GCA_037957365.1 of Torreya grandis. Classification (NCBI taxonomy): domain Eukaryota; kingdom Viridiplantae; phylum Streptophyta; class Pinopsida; order Cupressales; family Taxaceae; genus Torreya; species Torreya grandis. Next base: position 1,539,435 of record JARHVA010001206.1, read on the forward strand.
GATAATTATAGATGATTTTATAAGTAAACCCTTTGGAATTTAATTTTTTTATGTAACTCCTGAGTAACTCAGTGGGGTTTTAACATATAATTATTCTTCAATCATGTTAAGGTTACAGTATAACATGTAATAAAGTTATGAGCAACACAGATGATGGGATTTGATAAGAACTACCACCCAGATAGGAAATAGATTTAAATATGAAGATCATTAAAACTATGCAATACATATTAGATATTTTGAAATAGAGGCTATTGTCAGTGCAAGGGAAATAAAAGACATATTATATTTAGTGAAACCAATAGGTTGAGAGCTATAAATAGTTACACAGGTTGAGTGTCCATAGATCATGTTTCCCCTGGGATCACATTAGACACTAGGCATCTCTCTTTATGATTTTAAAAGCATTTATTTTTTGAGTAAGATATTTATTATAAATCTGTAATCCTTGGCCAAGTCTAACATTGTTTATTTTAGGTTGTGTATCATTTTTCAAGAAATCCAATAAAAAATTCTAGTTACATTTATATGATATTACCTAAAAAGGGAATTATATTAGCCTAAGGCCATCTGGACTATGTAGGCAACACTCAGCCAACAAGGGGTTATCTTAAGATAACTCAACCATTTCCACTTCCCCTATTTCTAATCCTTTTTTCATTTGATATCCTTTTATGTGCTTGTTCATGACTAGGGTTATGATTTTATAGTTCTTATTCACATTAATTTGGGATTCACTTAAAAATAGGTTACATATAGATGCATGTAAACAAACTTAAATTTTTAGATCTAGTGCATAGTCTGATATAATAAAGTTGTAGTAATTAATAACACATTAAATTCTTTTCCACTTCCTGTGGACTTATCCCAATAGATAGTGAACCACTATTTTATAACTTGTGTGTGTTTTTAGGTCATTTTATTGAATCATATCTTATGAAAAGTTAATATAGTATGAAATAAATCAATTATAAGGACAATTCTCTAACCCTAACCCTAGTTTCTATTTTTAGTAATTTACAAATTCTATATTTTTTATATATCTATATATTTTGTCTTATATATCATCCTATATAAGATTTAAATATTTTACATTTATGATTAGATTTAATTTTAGCTCATAATTAATTCTGGTGTAAACATTTTGGTGAACCCACTTTAGTTAGAACACTGCTTATTTCTTATTGATTTTTGGCTTAGGGTTTCAATTTAGTTTTATAAATTGCTACCATTGAAATATTATACTACTCAACCTTGGATATTATCTGTAACATAAAAATTCATCTTTCTTTGAACTTAGATTAGTTTGACATTGATTTTTTTGTCTTGTCACCTTGGATAAATATCTAAATAGAGACCCCTTCTTTCAACATTCAGGTTGAATTTTGATATTTTCCTAATCAGAAATATTTTTACTTTATTTTAATTTATTTTTCCATCTTTGTTTATTTTATAAATTATGTTTTGATAGTTTTAAAACTACTTAACTACTATAGTGAAGATATAATCATTGTTTTGTTTACAACCATCATGGTGTAAGGGGTTTCACTATAATACTCATAGACATAATACAAATATAAACATGAAATTTACTTTCCACATGCCTCATGGTATATCAAAAATGTATAGGATCCAATATTTACACTAATAATAAGCCTTTTTTATTTGTTTAATTTGTGGTGCACCTAAGAGGAGAGTATTGTCCAAGGAAGTTACTCTCAACTTACCCTCAAAATTAGGGTTAGTGGGATATAGGCATGATTGTACCTCTATAGTTAGTGCTCTAAAACACTAGGCTAACATTATTCAATGAAAAATATAGTATATCTAAGAGCCTACATATCTTTCAAACCCTTGCCTATATCACTTCTTATCCTTGTTTTTTTAATTATCTTATTAGATAGTAGATTTTCTTGATTTATCTTATAGACAATTATAAGTATATTGATTCATTGTATCTCTCATGGATAGTGAAATTAAATATTCTAGTAGTATTCATCCCCTCAATGCATTATTTTTTACTCATGTTGTACCTTTTATTTATGATAAAGATGAATGGACAAAACATCAAAAGCAAAAACTTATGAAAAAACATATATCAATGATTATGATTTAGATAATGTATCATATAATGCAAATTTGGTTTTCATGATTCTTGGTAATATAGTTATAATTAACCCAATTCACCTCTTGATTCCTCTTTAGATCCTCCTATAGAAACTTGTTCAGATTATTCTTTTTATTTACCTTTTATTAGACCTCTAGATTCCCCTATGGGTTATTTTTTATACTCCATTTTAGATTTATCATTACTCACATACCCAAATTCCTTTTTGGATCTTATCCTAGATTTATCTTTAGATTTCCCTTCAATCACACTTATATATTACTCTATGGATTCCTCTTTAGAATCTTTTTTGGCTTCACCTCTTGATTCTCCTTCAATAACCCTTCTAGATGCCTCTTTGGATCCTTCCATAGATCTTTCCTCAATAACACCTATAATTTTTTCTTTAGAATAATATCTAGCATCCACCTTAGTGTCCACCACATACATAATTTACAGCCACCTAGGACACACTCCCTTATACTTCCTTTAAAACATCTTGAGATCTTATTGAAATCAATCATAACTTCTTAAGGTTTTCCATTATGAATCCCCTCAATATCAAATCATCACTATAAAAAAAGTCAATAGAAAAATTTTAACAAAAAAATTAGTATTTTTCATGAAAGGATCACATCATGGGAAAATACAATAAATTCAAAGCATGATACTACCAGTGATGTATATACATCTTGTAGCTATGTCATGCCTCTAGTTATATGATTCTTAGCTATTCAAAATCAACATACATCTATATATATTGATTGTAAAAATATGTAAAAGGGTAATAAGAGTTCAAGTGATATTCCATGAGAAATTATTAAATATAACTTTTTCATTGTTCCTATTTTTTAAATCTTGGCATTGATGTTATAATTAATGTCAAAGGTTTTAAAGAAAGGTGTTCATGACGTCATTAAAGAATGTCTTTTTGATAGAATCATTGAGAGGTATGACATTATTTGAGGAGAATTAAATTAATGTGATAAATATGTATAAGAATCAAGAAGTGTTTCAATTTTAGTTATCAAGATTCAAGTGCTTGAGAATCCTAGTCATGACACTGGTCATTACATGAAGAGACCTTATGAGAATGTATGAGCTTGGTGGCCTAGTGAAATGGATGGAAAAAGGCATAAGAATATGTATGAATGTATTTTTTCATGAATATGAGTCATTATATCACTCATAATAGTCTCATAGTGAGCCTATAAGGGTAGGACCTTCACACCTTGTATGCAACTAGACCACCTCAAGACCATGCTTGGCCTAATGAGGCATCATGATCTATTTTTGAGGCATATAAAGGATGTTTAATATTTTTTTATCATGTGAGTTGATTTTTTAGAATTTAAATGAGCTGGAGAGTGAATGGAAGGAGGCTTCAAGGTTAGTTTCAAGGCTTAATGTGGTTTACAGGTCAAGGTTTAAGCAAACAAAGAGAGATGATGGAAAAATGAGGTATGAGACTCAATTTTAAACATAGTAATGAAAATATGAAAATTTTAAATGGATTTATAGGTTTTCCTAGGTGTTTTGACAAATCTTAAGGTCAAATTTTTCAAGAAAAGGCATGAAAATTAGTTTTGGGGTTTCTCGAGTACACAGAATGGAAGGTTCTCAATGTGAGGACTTTAAAGCATTCATTGGCATGTGAAACCTTTGTATGGGGATATATGTTATTGAGGATAGATGTTTAAGGTTGTTATATAATATATTTAAGCATTATTTATATAAATTGAGGTCAGTCATTTATGAGTAATCGTTAACACCTAGAAATAATGTTAACCCTCTCTAAAATCCTAACATTGACCTGATATGAAATAATTTATTCTAAAGTACTTAGAATGGATTGATATGTATATTATAGTTATTTTAGGTTGTATTAAACCCTTAAATTAATCTTCATGAGTTATTATTTTTATAGGTGAGTGAGTGAAACCTATAAGAAAGGTCTTGTTTCTCAGATATTTACTATAGCAGTTCGATTTGACTAAGTTAAAGTTGATAAATTGATGGAAGACAAAGACTGAGAGTTATAATTTATGTTCATGGTTATTTTTTATCAAGCTATATAACTTAGGTTTGTTAAATTAGTCATCCAAATTGACCAATCAATAATAGACCTAATGGTGTAAATAATGAGAAAACTAGGTAGAAGTGAGAAGTTGAATAGGGATGTGTTATCATGGATTAGGGATGAATATAAGTGCATCTAAAAGTTTTTAAAAACTATATGTAGTATATATGAGATTGGGGGGGTAAATAATTATAAAATAATTCACATTCAATTACAATACTATTTCATCATACATCAACTTGATCTTGTAACATAAACATTTAAGCACATTCATCCAGAGCATGGACAAGAGCATACAACACATCAACACATCATATATGTGGTGAATCCTCTTGGGGAATAAAACCCACTCTCAATCCTAAAAACACTTAGACTACATGTCCTATAAGGTATTAAAAACTAGAGATTGGTCAACTCTTTTTCACCAATATTTAGTGAAATAAAAGTTCCACAAGGAGCACTAGCCCCTAAGATGATCAAGTCCTCTTGACCACCCAAAACCTTTATCAAGTCCTCCTAACCAAAGGAATTTATTAAAACACATATTTTAGGATCAAATTACCCTAAATAAAATTAAGTAATTTAGACACTCATGTGAAATGAACTCCTCCTCATTTAAATTTACATATTCAACACCTGATGATGATCCTTTGACAACACAACCCCCTTCATTTCTCACACTCATAATGCATCCAAAACCACATTTTGTATCACTCCACACTTCTCTACTCATACACAATCAACAAACCTATAAAATCACTATTATGACATCATAAATATGACCTTAAAGTCATACACACCATCATTAACATATTTTTACATTTAACCCATCCACTAGGCACACACTACCTTCACCTTGCCTTCACTTAGCATACATTGTCTCAAATATCCTTTTGATCATACTCATTCATTCTACCTCTTCTAAGATTATTAGGTCTAATTAACTATCTAATCACATTCATCACCTTGCTTAGGTAAGCATGTCTAACCCTCTTTTCTCTATCATAGTCCTTATTGGCCTATACATTCTCTTCTAAAGTTTCTCTAATTCACTTGGCTCCACATTCACAGAAGCCTTCATTTTTAGCACCTACTCACAAGTCTCTCCCAAAGTGTAGAAACCAACACATTTGGTTTCACCATTTATAGAGAAATCATGAATTAATATGATCAAAATATTTACTATCATTCACAACACATGCCTTCAACCTGAAGGCATATAACATGTGTAACACTTAAGAACAATCCACTTTCAAATAGGCCTAGCTCATTTTTAGGTCATATGGAGACCCATTTAGCTCTTTGACACTTATCCAAGCAAACTAATAAACACATTAACACTTTATAAATTCATGTACCCATATCAAAAGATCTATAGGCCCTTCTTAAGTTCCAAAAACCATCACAAAACCCTTATTATTAAGCATAATTTGCTCAAACAACATTCTATGCACACAGTCACCATGAACAAATACACAGTTGACTTATAAACCTTTATTCATACTATATATGATTGGTAAAAACCTTCATAATTAACATAAATGATCCTCATGGAATCTAAAACCTAATAAAAAAATCTAACTCATCATTAAACATCAAAATAATAATAAGATGATCTCAATTACCCTTTTTGAGATACTTGTAGAACATAGTCAAATTTGGATATTCATAACTTTTATTGTACACACAATTAGACATTAAAATTCATATTTATAGATGTGACATGGATTTATATAAAAATTTTATTTTTATATCATGGTCAAATTCATCTTGGATCAAAAGTTATGGATAAAATATAGAGCAATAGTTTTACCCTTTGCAAAATTCAAATATTCAAATTCAAATGGTCATAGTTAAACATCAAACATTATGCTTGCATCTCATGTCCTCAATAATTTAGATAAATCATGAATTATCAATCTCTTCCAAAATTTAACTCATAGTGCACTAATTCCCAAATGCTAAAGATTGAACACGCTGACCCCATTTCAAATACTCTTATAATATCAACTCAATGTGCACCGTTGATCTCTTGTACATAGCTCGGTCTTTATCTATGTTTAATATTGAACACATTGAAAACATCTCATTCAACATGTGTGTGTGTGTGTGTGTGTGTGTGTGTGTGTGTGTGTGTGTGTGTGTGTGTGTGTGTGTGTGTGTGTGTGTATGTATGTATATATGTATGTACACACACATATATGTGTGTGTGTATACATACATATATACATACATACATATGTATGTATGTATGTATGAACATATGATTACTATTATATCTTATAATAAACTCTATCTTTATCTTTTTTTAATTTTAAATAATGAACACTTGTCCTCATCTCGTTGGTTCCTGATATCTTGGAATAAACACACTCTATTGATCCTTTTGTAAGGAAATCAATCTTTAGCTTCATTAACCAATTAATAATTTAACCCATTTGACTTACTACACATTATAGATATAAATTTATTAACTCCAGAAAACTATTGAATATCCATATATTCTTTATCTTTAACATTTTACAAAATAAACTAAATATGGGGACCATTGTTTATCTACCTCGAAGGCCAACATTGCACCTCTATATCTTTTGCTTCATTCAAGAGCGTGTTCTAAAATTTGGACCATATGATATACTTACATATTATAATCCAACCATGTGTTAATATTCTCATATAAATCTCACATGTGTGAGATATAATTACATTAAAATACCTCCTCAAATTTATCTATTAACATATCCAACTATGTCAAGAATTGTCTGGAAAGATCAAATTCATACATGCATAGTTTGGTCACACTTCAACACTTGACCTAAAATTTAGTGAAAATAAACTAGGAAAAAAACTTAACAAACCCATATGGTTACATTATCCTAAAAATTCCACATGTGTGACATATGCCACAATAAAAATGCCTACTTATTTTTTTTGCCATATTGTAAATTTGGCTAGGTATGGGAAAATACTATCAAAATGTTTGATAGCCAAAATTTGCACTCGAATATATTTAATTGAAATTATATATATACTTGATAATTTTTACATAGAAAATAAGGACTAATGTTATCACAACAATATGACCAACTCCCCTAACTCATCCACGTGTGGTAATTATGACATCATCAAACTGCCTACTCAATTTTTTTGCCATTAGACCCAATAATGTCTAGATGAAAATAATGATCAACTATATGAAATACACTTATGAACACAAGAAATAAAAGAATATTAAACATCTTATAAGACCCATTTCACATTATAAAATCACCATACTCATCCCTAAACATCTCTAACTATGCTAGAATTGAAGATCCTTCAATCATACTAGGACAAACACATGGCACACTTTATCATTATCACTTAGGATATCAAAATAATTCATCCACTTACAAGAAAATGTTCATGACATCATTTTAAAATATCTAAAAATATCCCCATCTTTCATTTTTGTCAACACACATAATACAACAATATACATCTCACCTTCCTTCTCTCTCTTCAAGCATTCCCACAATAGGAACTTTCTCCCCCTTGGACACAATGACAAGGTGGGCACAAATTGATCTTGAATACCTAAAAATAATATCAATAATAAATGACCATCTTATAAAATTTATACAAACTCCCCCTTACCTTGAGCGCTACCTATTCTTGTCTTGATAATAGTCTTATCGTTATATGCCAACATTCTTCTTCAACCAAGCACTACAACCAATGAAGACAACACACAAAACACTAACATCTGATGTAAATTACCAAGAAACATATTATAATGACTCCCCATAATATATTTGAGCCATTACACACCTTGAGCATCTTCAAATCTCCACACACCATGAATAACTAGAACATAGGCTTACTAGCCTCCTTTCTTAAGACATTTCCATGACAATCAATAAAAATTCATTCAATTTACCAAATATAAAACATGCACTAAACAAGCCTAAGAACTCACTTTGAAATAATCATTCCTTTAACTTTTGGATAAACTAAACAAAAATCACTCCTCTTCTTACTATACCTATCTAGTCTCCTTGTATCCCTACATGGAATTTGTAGATCCAAAAAATTTATGTAGACACATTTTCAAGAGCTAAAGCTCCATATATAGATAACTCTCATATTCCCCTCAATTACACCAATTTGAAACAACTAGCTCATCCTCTACAATATACTTCCTTCACATACCAACTTGCCAATTAGGACTCCATCTTGAGAAAACATGAATAATTTAAAAACCACAAACCTAAAAATATCTATGAATCTTGATTTGACAACCCATTTGGTCCACTCAATATATTAAGAAACCTTAGACCTCAACTCTTAAGGCAAAACATTTTTAAAGTAGAGCCCAAAATGCTAGAAACTCAAAATAAATAAGTTCAACAAACCTCCTTCTAGTCAATGTCCACTTCTAAACTTTTTTGCACACCTGGAGACACCCATCTCACACTTATTGACCAAAATTTAAGCCTCAATAAATTTGGGAACAAAAACTTACTATAACCCAATTTAAGACCTACATACTCTTAAGAACAAATTGGGAAACTTGAGAGCAAACACAAATCTCCAATTTAACTTTAACATACCTTCAGATCATAATACCACCTAGATCATGATATAATAAGTTTAACAGAGACACACAATGCTTATTCTTGCTTTTCAAGTGTCTCCTTGAAGCCTAGATAGAGACACCCTGACCCATAATGTCTAGAACAATGTGAAACTAGTAGTTTCCCATAGCTCTTCATATTCCTTCTCCTCCTTTGTCATCTAATACTGATAGTTATTCTTCTTCTTCTTAGGCTTAAGATAATAAATATGCTCTACAATAATAGGATGTTCACTTGAATCCATATATACCCTAGAACTAGCCTCAACTAGCACCTTGAGCTTGACTTAAATTAACTTTTGATTTTCCTTTTCTTCTAATCCTTTTTCAACCTTGTCAAATAATCCATCAAGACTATTAGACTCAAAAGGTTTAGTCTTCTTAGTCTTTACTACCTTAGGTATCCATACCATATTTTGAATCTTCATAACTTCTACAGCCATATTATGTACTTGATCTTTGAATTTAGACTAAATTACAAAACATTCTTCTAAAGAAACTTTCTTATCATCATTTTGACTATTGAGATTAGCATTGATTATATTTGGTATCCATAACTAGGAATGATATTTCTTATGTACAATGGAAGATTTATGTCTTTTGATATACCTTGAAGACCTAATGACTCTAATTGGGAAAAAACTTTTAATATGACCAATATTATGACAACTAAAATAAGTAACATCATTTACACCATTTGGTAGATTTGAATTGTGATCAATATTTGGCCAAAAACATCTTCTATCATATCTCCATGAATGTCCATACTTGAGTGACTTCCTTATATAGTCTTTAGATCTATGACAATACTTATCACATGTATAATAATGAGCATGAAATAAACTAGCATACATTGAATCATTTGGTTATCTAACAGATCTTTTTTAATTATTTCAAAGATTTTAATCTCCTTAACATACTCAAGATTCTCATGCTTATTTTACAGCTTATCTAACTTGAATATAACAAGTTCATGCTCACTCTTTAATGAATCCATCTTAATGTTTACAAAAGTGTACTAATCTTTTATTTATATTATATTTGCATTTGTAGTATTTAACTGATCCTCAAGAATAATGATCTTATCTTCATTCTCTTTGGCCTTGTTGGCCATGTATTTCAATCTATATGCTTTCACTTCAATAAACCTGATCTATTCTTGATACTTATTTTCTTCTTTCTTGGACATGCCTAACAAACTTCCCTCAATAGAACTAACTTATGATTAAAGACCATTGATCATATTCCTCATTTTATGATTCTAATTCTTTTTCTCCTTTACTTCACCAAGTGTACTCATGAGCTCAGCTTTTGGATCAACTTATTCTTCTCTACCATCATGGCAAACTTCTTCATCATGCATGATGTCCTTTTTTTCAATCAACTTTCCTTGGATTATTCTAGCTAAACCTTGAGGTAATTGATAACCTTATCATCCTCTTTAGCATATTTCTTTAAAGTACATATCTATTCCTCAAGTTCTTTGATCATAGCCTTCTACTATTTATTCCCTTTCTTCAACTATTTAGCCATCTGTGTACCAGCTTAGGAACTCCTTCAAGCTATTAATATTTCTCCAAAGGACCTACTCTAATAACAATTATTGAAAGTAGATACTAAGAGGGGGGGGTGAATAAGTATACAATAATGCATGTTTAATTTAAAACTCATTCCATCATGCATCAACTTGATCTAGAAACATAAACATGAAAGCACATTCATCCAAAGTATGAACAAGAGCATACAACACATCAACACATCATCTATGTGGGAAACACTTTTAGGGAATAAAACCCACTCTCAAGCCTGTAAACACTTGGACTACATATCTTATAAAGTATTAAAAACTAGTTATTTATCAACTACTTTTGACCAAGATTTAATGAAACAAAATTTCCACAAGGAAAACTATCTCCTAAGATGATCAAGTCCTCCTCACCACCCAAAACCTTGATCAAATCCTCCTAACCAAAGGCCTTTAGTGAGACACTTGTTTCACAAGGAGAAGCTATCCCTAAGGGATATCAATTCCTTTATATTCTCCTTTGAAATGAATTCCTCCACCTTTGAACTGATGTCTTTAACACATGATGATGATCTTTTGATAACACAACTTCCTTCACTTCTTCTCACACTCATAATGCATCAAAAACCACCTTTTGGATCAATCCACTCTTCTCTACTCATACACAATCAACAAACCTATAAGAGCATTATTATGAAATTATAAATATGACCTACAAATCATACACACCATCATTAACCTAATCTACCCTTCAACCCATCCACTAGGCACACAATAACTTCACCTTGCCTTCACTCACCATACATTTTCGTCATTTGACTAATTACATACCATATATCTAGATGTAAAAAATCCCATGAACCATAGGATCTCCATTTGGTCCTCATTTTTAACATTGTGCAAAATAGACTATGGGGACCATTGCTTATCTTCTTGGAAGGCCAAATTTGCACCTCCATATCTTTTTCTTCACTCAAGTGCATGTTCTAAAATTTAGACCATATTATCTCCTTACATAGAATAATCCAACCATGTGTCAATATAATCTTAAAACTCTCACATAAGTGAGATATAATGAAATTAAAATGCCTTCTTAGATTTATCTTCTTACAGATCCAACAATGTCAAGAACTATAATGAAATTACTTAGATGTTCACATAGAATGATTTTATATCACACAAAATAATCAAATATGAGAGATCACACAACAATAATTGACAATAGATCATAATAATATATAATATAACAAAACCACTTCAAGGGAGCAACCTCCACAATAATGCACTAATAGAAAAATAGTTAACATGATGATCAAAGACTAACCACTACCTCTTATATATAGTCTACTTAGCCATCATTATTCTATAGGCTAACCTAACTAAGAACATAGAGAAATGTAACAAGAATATAAAAGAGGTATGTAAGCCACAAGTTAGACACACGTATCCCAAGACATGCCAAAGGTTAAGGTCATAGCATGACCCTCCCATTCAAAAAAATGTTGTCCTTAATGTTGAGTCAACTCTAGATGTTGTTGCACAAAAGATTCATCCTCCAAAGTAGCATCTTCAAATGATAGATTCTTCCATTTTATCAAGTACTCCTAAATCAATCGAGACTATAACTACTTACTGTGTATTTGAAGGATCACCTTAGGATCAAGAACAACTTTTCCTTCCTCATCCAATTCTGGTAAATTAGTTTGGGTAGCCACTTCATGTCCAATGACTTTATTTAGGCATGATAAATGAAATACTAGATGTATGTGACTGAAGGAAGGAAACTCTAACTTCTAGGCCACACTACCAATTTTTTACAAGGTTTGATAAGGCCCATAATACTTAAGGGACAAATTGTTATCCTTTTTTTTTGCTACAAGGACATCTACTTATATGGTTGTAAGAAAATAAAAACCCAATCACTAATGCCAAAGAGCCTCTCACTCCTATGTTGATCTAACTATTGTTTCATGTAATTTTGGGCCATGGCTAAATTTTCATGAAAACTAGAAAGGACCTATAATTGATGGTGAATATGTTATTCAGATGCATGAACCTTAGGATGGACCTTTAAAGTTGAAGTGATGGACAATAGGTGGTATCCATATAGTGCAAGAAGATGAGAAATTTTTGAATAACTATGAACAAAAGTATTATACCACCATTTGGAAAGTGGAAACCAATAAACCCATTTATTTTGTTTATTAGAAACAAAATAATAGAGATATCATTCCAGACATTTGTTTACTACCTTATTTTATCCATTAGATTAAAGATGATATGATGAATTATGATCCAACTCAATGCCCAAACATGCAAATATCTTAGTCCAAAAATTAATAGTAAAGATGGGATCTCAATCACTGACAATGATTTTAGGGGTACCATGCAATTTTTGAACTATATTTAAAAAAGTAGAAGTTACTGCACTAGCAACAAAAGGTTGTGATAAAGAACATAAATGAGCATACTTAATGAGATGATCTACCACAACTACGCTAACATTTTGACCATCAGATCTTAGTAATAATGTAATGAAATCCATAGAAACCTCTTCCTAATGTTGGTTTGGGATGGATAAAGGCTGTAAAATACATAGGGTTTTGATGGTATCTCCTTTATTTTATTGATAGATGATAAATTCAGCCACATATTTCTAGACATCCCCCTTAAGTCCTTCCTAAAAAAAATCTTTCTTAATTCTATGATAGGTTTTCAAAAATCCTCAATGACCCCCAATTGGAGTTTCATGAAGTTCTTGAAGGATTTTTTGTTTAAGAAGAGAATTCTTACATAGGTATAATTTGTATTTATACCATAATGCATCACCCTTCCATGTGAATTTTTCAAATCCACCCAAAACTTGTTGAATATGTAAATCAAATCATGGGTAGCACTATTCTTGTCCCATTTTCATCATGATTCATCTAGCCAATCTACCTATAGAATGGTCATAGCATATAGCAAGGCCTCAAATGATTCATCCTTCTTAGATAGTGCATCTGCCACAACATTGTACTTGCCTTGTAAACTATTTTGAAATCATAGCGTAACATCTTATTACCCATTTATATTATTATTCTGATGATAACCATTATTTCAAAAAATATTTGAGACTATCATGATTAGTATTTCCCTAAAAGTGAAGACCCATAAGATAAGGCCTCCATTATTTGACTACATGAAAAATAGCCATCATTTCCTTCTCATAAATGTGCTTATGTTGATTTCTACCATTCAGTTGATGACTTTAAAATGCAAGTGGTATGTCTTCTTACATGAATACATCACCCATACCATACCCAAATGCATACATTCAACCACAAAAGTCTTGGAAAAATTAGTAGCCAACACTAGAGTTACTTGAGTGTCTTGGAAAAGTCTTTATGCCACCATAATTTTTGGCAAACCTGTGATAGTAACTAGTGAGCCCAAAAAATCACCTTAGTTACCTGAATGTCTTAAGAATAAGCTAGTCCATCATTTCTTGGATATTTTTAGGATCCACTTTTACTCCTATATATGAAACTAGATGACCCAAATACTCAATCTCACAAGCTCCAAAAGTAAATTTGGAAGGTTTGGTATACAACTGTTGTTGTTCCAAAATTAAGAGTACCTATTTCATATGGTGTAAATGGTATTCCCAATTTTTACTGTAAATGAGGATATCATCAAAAAATACCAAAACAAATTTCCTTAAAAATGGCCTAAAATGGTATTCATAAAAATCTAAAATGTAGATAGTACATTTTTTAGCCAAAAGGCATAACCAAAAACTCAAAATGGCCCTCATGAGTCCTAAAAGCAATATCTGGTATGTCTTCATAATGGATCTAGATTTGATGATACCTAGAATGTAGATCTAACTTGGTAAAATAAAGAGAACCATTTAATTCATCTAGTAAATCATCAGTGATAGGAATAAAAAACTTATATTTAGTAGTGTATTTGTTGAGTTTCTTGTAGGTAGGGTACATCCTCCAAATGTCATCTTTCTTTTACACCATGACAATTGGTGAAGAGTATTCACTTTGGCTATGGTAAATGATTCCTATACCCAACATTTCTTGTACCATCTTTTCAATTTCACTTTTTTGAGCATAAAGATACCTATATGGACTGATGTTGGGTGGTGTACTAATAGGAATAAGTTTGATATAATGATCATGCATGTGGTTAGGTGGAATTCCTTTCAGCATGGCACCAAAAATAATCAAATGGGCATAAATAACTTAGTGAATATAAAGAGGTGTAGATGGCTAAGTTGGATGAACTTCCATGGAAAACAATTGAGCTACAAATCCTTCAGCATCTTTTCATAAAATCTTTGTCATTTGATGGGAGCTAAAAAGTTGTGGAGATTTAGTCCTTCATCCCCTTAGCTCAAATGTTCTTCCCTTATAATGAAAACACATGAATAACTATTTGAAATTCATCTCAATAGTTCCCAAAGTGGTTAGCCATTGTACTCCCAAAATAATGTTAGATCCCTCTATATGAATAGAAAATATTGGAGAATCCAAGAAGTAGTCTCCCATTGCTACTTAATACTATGGAATTTTATTGAGTAGTTGATAATACCTCCATCTACAATCATAAACTAAAATTATAGATGGATATAAATGAAATAGTTCAAGCAAGAAACGAGCTTATTATTGATGAAGTTGTATGTGCTCTCAGAGTCAATCTAAATAGTGAACTTTTATTTTTTTAGGAAACCCACCACCTTAAGAGTTTGGGGAGTATTAATACCTAAAAGGGAATGATAGGAAATAGTAGGTTGAGAGTATTTAGATTCTTCCTCAAGACCTTCTTCATCATTTCCAAGTACCTCCTCATCATCATCCTCATTGGCACCTTCAATGTAAACTAGTTTCTTTTCAGCATAATGATGGTCTTTACTCCATTTGTTTTCATAACCATAACAAAACCATTTAGATCACTTCTCCTTAATTTGTCAAGGTGTCAATCTGTTGGGTTGAGTAATGATGGTGTTGGAAAGGTGTGATCCTGACCAGTAGTGAAGGTTTTCCATTTGACCATCTCTTTTTCCTCTACCATGTGTGCCCATGGGATAACTTCTGATACATATGATGGGTTAAACATTTGAACCTATAATTGGATGTTATCTTTGAGACCACCCAAAAATAGATCAATCAAATTTTCCTTAATTATGTCTTCCACCTATAAGGATAGATTCTAAAACTAATAAATATAATCCTTCATAGTTCTCATTTACCACATTTTGGTTAACTGGTTAAAGTAGTTCTCAGATATATTATTTTGATAATGAGCCAATAACTCATCAGTGAAAATAGACCATGTAATAGAAGCACCATTATTTTTTCAAGAACATAACTAGTGATACCAAATGAACTACTCAGGTTCTAGATATAGAGATTCCATGATCACTTTCTAAGAACTAGGTGTTTGATGCAAATCAAATAAATTCTCAAGTTAGGTAATTCAAGTGAGAGGATCCTTACCATCAAACTTACACACATCCACTTTAGGAAACATCAGTTTCATATGAAAATTGGAGTTATTAGTGTGGAGAGGAGTAGGACCCAAATGCTAAAGTGGAGGGGTGTTTGATTGTAACTAAGATGAAAGAGAAGCCAAGGAAGTAGTGATTTGATTCAACTGATTATGGACCCTATTAATCTCTCTATGGATCCTTGAAACATTAATTTAAACTACAATAAAGTCATCATACTGCACCAAGTCTTTTATTTCAGCTTGAAGTTGATAAATCAATGGATCTAAAGATCAAAATTTCATGTCTTTGACAGAAGGAGTGTCAAGAGTTTATTTTCCCCCCTTTCATCCTCATGTATAATTACTAACCATATACAAACCCTAAGAGGGTTTTTAACCCAAAAAGTGTACTAAAGGATGGTACCATTATGATCACCTCACCAAGACAAATCTAATGACTACCTTTGTACACTAGGGTAAAACATTTTGACACAAAAAAGTTTACTGACAAACTATATTGTTGCAATCATTTCATTGAGATGAATCCAACAACTACAAATATGCAAGGCAAAAAAAAATTTCTAGACTTTTTTTTAAATTATATTTTTCAAAAAAGTGTTTCAAAAAATACTAATAGAAAAATTTAATTCTTCCTAGATTTTAAGTTATGTTTTTTTGCTCCTTCCCCTCATAGAAATTGTGCCTCACTTGATCTATAAAAACAATGCCACAAAAAGCTTTCCCAAATCGATGCTTTGATACTACTTGTAATGAAATTACTTTGATGTTAGCATAGAATTATTTTATATCACACAAAATAAGAAAATCTGAAAGATCATATAGTAATAATTGATAGTAGAGTAGAATAGTAGATAATATATCAAATCCATTTCGAGGGGAAACCTCCACAATAATTCACTAATAGTAGAATACTTAATATGATGATCAAAGACTAACCACTACCTCCTACCTATAGTCTAATTAGCCATGGTTATTCCATAGGCTGATCTAATTAAGAACATAGAGAAAATTAATAATAATATAAAATAGGTATGTAAGCCACAAGTTGGCCACACATATCCTTATACATGCTAAAGGTTAAGGGTGTAGCAAGAATTATCTAGAAAGACCAAATTTGTACATGCATAACTTTTGTCTTGCTTTAGTGCTTGACTTGAAAGTTAGAAAAAATAAAATAGGCACAAAACTAAACAAACCCATATGATCACCTTATCCTAATAATTTCACACACACAAGATACGCCACCATCAAAATGCCTTCTTAGCTTTTCTCACCATATTGCAAATTTGTCTAAGTATGGGAAAATACTATCAAAATGTCTAAGAGCACAAATTTTCACTTACATATCTTTGATCAAACTTAATCAACAGAATTAATACTTTGTGTATATAAATTAGGGACTAATTTTATCACAATGATATGACCAACTCCTCCTGACTCATCTAGATGTGGAAATTATGACATTATTAAATTACATACTCAAATTTTCTACCATTGAACCTAATAATGTCTAGAGGAAAACAATTATCAACTATATGAAATAATATTATGCATACAAGTACTCAAAGAATATAAAACATTTTATATTACCCCTTTCATATGCTCAAATTACCATACTCATCCCTGAACATCGCTAACCATGCCAAAACTAAAGATCAACCAAGTATCATTCAAACATACTAGGACAAGCACATTACACACTTTGTCATTGTTACTTAAGATATAAAATAACTTAATTCATCATTTAAAACTCTAAAAAAAAAACCTATAAGTCATGTTCATGTTGGATATATGTTTTGAAGATCAATGAATATGATGAAAATGTTGCTTATAAGTTGACTTGTCTAGTTTAAATGAGACAGTGAGGTATAATACCAATATTGCTATTTTACCATATTATATATCTATCTAATAATGGTATAATTACCTCATATGATAATATAAATTTATTATAATTCCCTAAAAAAATTTATATAGGTGTTTTATGTCATTATTTCCATGATTGTGTTTTGAGGCTAGTTGGCAGTTTTGAGTGGGCTACTTGTAGAGAAGGGTTTGAGTTCATTTTTCCCTATGTAATGAAGTATAAAAAACTTGGTAAATTTTTTTATATATTTAAGGTTATATTTATATGATTTTTTTTCATGGTTATTTTATAAAATTGTTTTTTTTTCTTTCATTATTCAATACAAACTTCTTAGGTAAGCATAGACCTAATTGTGAACAGTGTTAATGTCATGCTTCAAGTGGTGGTTGGACATAAAAGGTTTAATATAAATAATATTATAATTTTATGGGTCTATTTGAGTGTCATATTATATTTTATTTCCATTTTAATATTTTTAAAGTGTTCTAAGGATTTCAAAGGGTAACGTGTCCTAATGAATGCCTAATTGAAGTAAGTCTCCTTAAGGCCTAAAAGAGGTTTTTGGTCTTATATGTTATGACCAAACTATTGTAATGTTTGATTAATGTTTTTGGAATGTAATAAATAATATTTTATACTAAATATAAATGATAAAGTGTGTTTTTCCTACCAATGGGTGTATGAGCAAGAACCTAGTATAAGAACAAGGCCTAATAGGCCAAACTGACTAGTTAGAGTATGAGTGAGTTAAAGTGGAATTCATAACACTTTTAATAGATAAATAGTGTCCTATATCCCATCATAAATGTTCAAATAAACTATCATTAATATATAACATAGGTACTATAGATAACTATCAAGGTCAAATGACCTAATCTATCTTAAATTGACCTAATTGAGCAAATGAGCCTAGAAGGTAGTTTGAGAGGGATAAGAGTGTGAAGAGATGAAAAGGTATACATCATAAGGTGTTTGGGGAAAAAAATGTTCTAAATTTTATCAATATAATTAGTTTTATAATTTATTCATGATTCATCTAGGGGTTTGGTGACTCCTTGTAAGTAGGTGATTGTTAAAGCCTAGTCAAGTGGGTACTTAACTAGTTGGGGTTGTTGCTCTAAGTGAAGTTGGTAATTAAATAAATATTTATTTTTGTCTTATAGGATTATATTACATTCACATCATCAATTTTTTTTATTCACATTTATTTTTTCCTAATCAATTAAGTGTTTATTATGTTATGCTCTTATCTCATGCTCATGGATCTTAATGTTTTGCTAGTTCACTATATTGTTTTGATAGTTCATGAATGATAAAGTAAATTTTTAAAATATTTTGATTATTTATTCACCCCCTCTCAATAATTATTATTCTAATCATTATTATTATAACTTGGTCATTTGAGGTAAGTCTAACAACTTGAATGTGATTTTAATAAGTACAAGAATGTCTTGTGATATGTAAGAAGAAGATAACATATATGATGAAGAAGTAAAATATGACAGTGAAGAATGAGAAGCTGAAGTAGACTTTTAAGTTGAGCTCATAAGATCCCTTGATGATTAAAAAAATCAAAATAAGACCAATAAGATCTTAGGAGATAGTTAGAAGGTTTCAACATAAGGTTTAAGTCAAAGGAAGTTGAGTATGACTCATTGAAGATAGTAATAGATTCCTTGAAGGTTGAGCATGATAAGCTCATAGATAAAATGATCAAGTTTGAGAGAGTGTGTGAGAAGTCATAAAAAATCAAGAGTTCCAACATGAAAAGACCAATCAGGCAAACCAATGCTATAAAGAATAAGTCATCATGGAACCATGCTAAGTACAACAATGTTTTTTATTACATCTATCATAATATAGGAAACATTACAATATTATAATATAATAGAGTTAAAAGGCACAAAAGAATCAAAAATACATATGAACCTCCTAAAATGCATAATAAGTACCAAACATTGGTGTGGAAGCCAAATCAAATTAAGATAGATCATATTGAGCTGAACAAGTAAGATGAACTATTTACCAAGGAGGAATAGGAGACCGATGAGGGTTCTATTATAGCTCAAACTGAATTTCACATTCAGGATGAAGGCATTAAATGGTATATAGATAGTGTTTTCTTAAGCCACATGATAGGAGACAAATAAGTTCAACTAATTAAAGAAGAATGTTGTAGGAATAGTGATGTTTGGAGACAACACAATTACCAATATAGTTGGCAAGGGTATCTTGATTTTGGATAATGGAAAGACCAACACACAAAATGTGTTGTATGTGAAAGGTTTGAAACATAACCTGATTAGATTAAGCCAAATGTGTAATAAAAACACACATTAACCTTTCATGATAGAGGGTGTGAGATAAGGAGATCCAAATCAAGAAGGCTAATTTCTAATGCCAAGAGGACTAGAATAACCTATATGTATTAAATGAGATCAAGAAGGAGAGATGCTTCATGAGAAAGATATATGAAATTTGGTTGTGGATTAGAAGGTGAGGTCACCTAAACTTTGAAAACTTGGTCAATATTAGCAATAAGAAGTTTGTGAAGAACATGCCTAAGATCATCAAACCTACAAATGTACTTTGTAAGGCATGTAAACATGGTAAGTAGACTAGAAGAAGGTTCAAGTTGAAGAGGTAATATACTACAAGACCCTTGGAGTTAATACACATAGATGCCTACAATAATTAAAATAATTTAAGGATATAATACATCATGTTACTCATTGATGATTACACAAGAATGATCTGGGTTATATTCTTGAAAGAAAAATCATAATCTCTTGACATTTTCAATGCATTAAAGGATCTTATTAAGAATGAGAATAATGGAAATATAAAGTTCCTAAGATTTGATAGAGGAGGAGATTTTTGGTTTAATGTATAGAAACCTAAAATTGGACACTAATGGTCTTTGATCAAAATTTAGAATGATTCCTAATATCCATTACAAATTAAGCCTATGAATCATGAAATGTCTAAATTTTTATTTTTCATCATTCATCAAAGCTTAGAATAATTTCAAAACATACTTAATTTGGGTATCCTATCGTATGCAACCAAAACCTCTCATAGATTCATCTTTAAGCATTCTACAACATCACAGTAGCTAATATGGCCTATGAACCTATTAAGTGGGGTAAATAAACAAATATCAAATCTTGAAAGAGCTAAATGGATAATCATAATTAATTAATAAGATAAATTAAATTAAAAATTAGCTGAATTATCTAATGTGAAATTAATAAATAAATTTAAAAATATGAAATATCCTAGCTTTTTATGATTACCTTCACAAATTGTCAAGCCTTTTGGAAAATATACTAAAATATCTCATTTCGGAGACCAATGCCTATCAGTTAAAAAAATTATTAATTAAAAAATATTAACTCTAATGGAGTTACATTTGAGTCACCTAGGTTAGGTTTGAACCCATTCCAAGCCTTAACTCAACCTTCATTCACCTTGGGTTGGGGTTAGATCCATTTTGTATAAATACAAACCATTTCCCATTGAATTTTAATCTTAGAAATTATAGAGTTATAATGATGCTTTTGTTGCATGGGATTCATATCAATAATGTTATAATTATGAACTATTTTTCCAAGCCACACCAAGCCAAAACAAATCAAAATGGTGCCAAGGAGAGAGAGATCCACACAAACTCCATTGCCAAAGACTCTTTGAGCACAAACTGAGCAAGCCACTCAATAATTCATTTGGAGATCTAAAGGAAGGTAAGATATTTGATGTCTTTTACATTTTAGTTGTGATTCCATATGTCTTTTATTCATTAAGCCCACCCCTGAGATCTAGGCTTGGAGTGTAAGTGTTAGTGTGTTTATTTAAGTTTTTATGTCTTGAACTAACATGTTACTAACCTCCCTTCTTAGATTCCTATGATCATAAATGACATGCCCAATGGGACCTAAATCATCTCACATACCAAGGAGACCAAAGTGTAGATCTTTTTTTTTTAAATGAAAGTTTGATCTACTTAAAAATTGGAGTTTTTACTTTTATTTTTGTATTCTATTTTCAGTGTTACATATATTTACATAGAGACTGATATCAATTTTCCTTAACCTAAAATCTCAAATGGAATTGAATTAACTAAATCAAAAAAATAACTACAACAGGTGAATATTTATAAAATACTAAGTGATATTAGTTATACTAATTTTTAGGATATTATGACTCATAATAACCAATCACACATCTAGGAAATACCCCATCTAACTAACCTAGGTCAACCAAGGTGTAATACCTTGAGACATTTATTATAATAGGCTAGGATTAATTATTCTAACATTCTCCCCTTAATTTATCATATCCTAAAGAGAAGAAGAGAGAATTTTTTAATGCCTCAAACTTATCACGTACAAGTGACTTCATGAATCTGCACACTGATCTTGAATGGGGCAATACTGGAGATATATGTTGTGATTTTGAACATGTTCTCATATGAAATGAATCTAAAACTCTATGTACTTGGTTGTCTCATTAAACATTGGATTGTGAACAAGATGTAAAACACCTTGATTATCGCAATTTAGAACTATAGGCTAAGTTTGTGGAACTCCAAGTCTTAAAAGAATGTAATGTATCCATATCACTTCACAGATAGCTCTTGTTGTAGTGTGATATTATACCTCTATATAATATCTAGAAACACAATTTTGCTTCTTAATTCCACATGAAATCAAACCAAATCCTAGAAAGAGCATAAATTTAGAAGTGGATTTTTTGTCATCAATAGAAGTTACATGATTTACATCTGTGTATCATATCAAAAATAAATTATCAATCTGATTATGCTCTAGGCCATATTGAATTGTACCTCTAATGTATCTCAATACCCACTTTTTTTTTTATAATTTATCATATTTGGTTCTTTAATGAAATAAGAAAGATAGATGATAACATAGATAATATATGGCTTAGTATATGTCAAGTAAATGGGACTCCCAATCAACTGTCTATTGAGAGTTGTATTTACTTCTGGTGATGGATCTATATGAGATAATTAAAGTCTTGTCTCCATAAGTGTTGCAATAGGCTTACAATACATCACCCTAAATATCTTGAGAAATGTATTGGTATACTTCATCTATGAAAAAAATGTAATGTTCCTTCTACCATATCTCCAAACCAAGACAATAGTGTAGTAGCCCAAGATTTGTCATGTCGAACAATCGCTTGAGATCATACTTAGTTGCATCGATCATCTTCACTATAATACCAGTGATGACTAGATTGGTGACATAAATGATCACTATAAGAACCTCCCCCATGTTATTTGAAGTAAAGTTTAGGATCATATGGACTCCTCTTAAATCCATGTTTTATGAGATGCTCATCAATCTTGATGTACTAGGCTCCGGGAGCTTATTTTAGCCCATAGAGGGACTTGATAAGCCTACACAATTTTTGTTCCTGATTAGGTGCCACAAATCCTTTAGGTTGAGTCATGTTGACTTCATATTTCAAATATCCATTGAGAAATGCACTTTTTACATCCATTTTATGGACTCTTCATCCAAACTATGCAACCAAAGCAAAAACCATTCTAATAGTCTTTATCTTAGATATGGGATCAAAAGTCTCCTCATAGTTAATGCATTCTTCTTGACCATACCCTTTTACAAAAAGATTTTCCTTGTACTTATCAATCTACCATCTAGTTTTTACTTGGTCTTAAAGACCCATTTGCATCCAATAGGATTCTTCCATGGTGGAAGATCAATAAGTTGCTAAGTGTTATTCTTCATCAGTGATTGATATTTTGCATCCATGGCATATTTTCAAGGTCTATACTTTAGGGATTTCATTAATGTAGAGGGTTTATATGTTTCTTGAATAATACTCATAAGTTCCATATTAACCTTTTCTTGAGCCATGCTTCAAGTCATCATTCTTGAAATAGATGTATCTGGTACTCGATTCAAGTTAGCATATTGTATAGTATTGTGACCTAGAAATTTGACTCAAGAGAGGATGGTAAGTATGGTGTTAGTTCCAAAATGAAAACAACATGAAATAAACACACTAATAGCATAAAATATTTAGGCATAGACACTAGGGAGAGTTTAGTTAATAAAAATAAATGACAAACACAACTAAAAAGTAAGGAATCAAATACAAGAGTTCCTTCACATTCCTTGTATGTTCCAAATACCTTTGTAGTAGTGTCTTGCTCGAATTGTGCTCATAAAGTCCTTGGCAATGGAAGCTTGGTAACCTCCATCTCTATTTGGAACCTTTATCTTTTGGCTTAGATTGGCTTGGAATCAATTTGGCATTATAAAACTAGTTTCTTGAAGCTTTTGGAACCAATCCTAAATTATAACTTTACACAAATCAAGCTTAGAAATGATGTTGTGAAGCCTACTATTTATAGCTTTTTAGATTTGATCAGAATCAACCTCAACCATACATCTCAAGATTAAGATGTGTGGTCAAGGATTAATTCAATTTTGTAATTAAAATTTGTAATTATCCTCATTATGGCATTAGAAGAAGGGACAATTAAGAGGCATGGATGGCATCATGGAAGGAATCAATGAGGCATGGAGGGCATGAATCTTGATATTTGTGGCATTTATGGCCTAGGGATGTCTTCCCAAGAAATAAGGTCAGTTGATGATGCAAATATTCCATATTCATTTCCAAAACAATTTATTAAGTAGTTTTCCATGGAATTTTTTATTAAGCCTTGATTTGGGTTAATTAGCTCTTAAGCATGATTAGGCACATTATGCACAAATTACTCAAATTGATTAGAATGCTCTGTTATTAATCTTAAATTTGACTAGATTACAATTAGAAATAATCAAATACATTGGATGTGTATTCCCATTGAGGATGTTTTCAACAACAAATTATAAAGGCATGAGTCTTGTGTAAAATATTTGATAGGAAATAGTAGTCAAAAGCATGCAAGCACAAATTTGCCATTTTGACTCAAAATGAACTGATCAAAGTTAACAATCCCATAAATTGCATTTCCCCATTTTAGGGATACCCTGGCCAAAATCAACACTTGAATAGGCCAGTTTCACATCATTTAGCATGTTTTAGTGTTTTTAGGCTAAATTGTGAATTTTAAATGGAAACTATCCAAAATCCTGATTGGAGGTTATTGGTGACCAATTTTAGGTGTCTACAATTTGCCCCTATTTGGGAAGGTGTTACAAGATATAAGCATAGTAATGTCTTCTCAAAGAATGAGAAATGGCATGTATGCCAAAAGGAAGATGATGGTTGAAGAGTAAATATCCAAATGGTTTTGAGAAGCCTGATGATGACCCTTCAAGGGAATGGCCATCACAATTGTTGATGGATGATCCCTTAAAAAGAAACAAGAAGAAAGGTGGAATTAACCCATTGTTGAGACTAATCCAAATGATAAAATGCTTGCATGTATTGATGTAAAAAGGATGCTAATTTTCCCAAAGGTATTTATAATCAAGAATAAAAGTCAAAATAATGATTTTCCCATTGGTGGTTATAATCATTAAGTAGACCTAGATTGGCTAAAACTAATGGTGCCTCAGCTAGGGTTGATTATCAGACATAACTCAAGGATATAACCTAGAATATAGATTAAATATGAGTAGGTGTAAAGTGACGAAATATATGAATAGAAGAATAATATTGATGTATGTGAAAGATTCAGTTGTACCTACCAATGAGGAGATGCACGTCCTAATTAACAATGATACAACTAGAATGGTCATTGGGTTGATTTGATCAAGGGTGGGATGGAAGGATTTTCCAAGGTGACAAGGAGATACTTATATGGCTCCATTGATTGTATACCTTCATGAAGATAATTTTTGTTGTAGCATGTGATGGTAGGCTTCATGATAAAACACCATGAAGACTTGGCCAAAATATGCATAAGGATTGGCTCTTGATCTAATAAACACTTGAAAATAATACACCAATGATAAAAACCATGATGATAATATTGACGTATGAATATGGATAGAATCAAGAATAATGTGCTTAAGGAGTCACCCAATGAACACATATAGAGTAAGTTAAGCTGACAGTGCTGAAAATAAATAAATAGGAAAGTGAACAAATAAATAAACAAACAAACAACCTGAAATAAACAAACAAATAGAAAGCCTAAAAACAAAATCAAAATAAATCATCCTAACAATTAAAATTCCCCAATAAGGTGAATTTAATACAAGATTAATTTTTTTGTATTTTTAAATATTATGAATGTTTTTGGAATTTTGAGGTATCTTAACTTGTTATAGAATGACAAAATACCTACTCACAAAATGGTGAGAGAATTTGGCTTAGGTTGCTCACAAAATGGTGAGAGCATATGGAAAGGGGGACTGAGGTGACCTCAGCATGAATTGAGCATAAAATACATTGTCTTTGAATGACCTTAAGTTATAGTAATTCCATCCACACAAAAGGTGGAGGAAAAGCTAACTAGGTCCCAACAAGTTCTCAAATCTGGCAAATAGCTAGTTATATGAAAATAGTGAAGGTAAGGTGATGCAAAAATGCATGGTAAACAAGTGTTTCCCCTAATTTTCCCATAGGAGGTTATAACTATGATACAATGGCATAGATTAATGATACTAATTTGCCCATAGGTGGTTATAATTAGTAGCAAGACTAGTGAGACACCAATTTTCCCATAGGTAGTTATAATCAAGCTCACATAAACAAACGTAGATATAGGATGAAAGATATCTTGCCAGATCAACTACCACACTAATTTCATAGACTATCATTGTAAACATAAATTAGATTTATTTTTGAAACTTGATCAAAATCCCCTCACAAAAGGTCCAGAGGAAGAACCAAAGTATCTATGATCAAAATAGGATTGGGTAGAATGACTAAAAATAGGCTTTAGTTTAGATAGGAATGGAATGATAGGATGGTATGGTCTTGCTAATGATAATTATGGTCTAGATATATTTGATAAAATGGTAAGAGGGTTACTTCTAAGTGTTGGGGTGATTGGTAGGATACGTGATACTTTCAAAAGGATATGTAACAATGGTAATGACATATGAAATGGTATGGTACATGTTTTCGGCCTGGGTGTAGTTTTTGTTTCTATTGTTCCTGCTGATGGGGAGATGCATGTCCTAATCAAAAAATTATACAAAAAAAATACTTGATCATGTTAATTTCTATCCTACACATCATTTGAATAACTAATCTATCAAGAATGGCCTATAGATTTAGTTGCCAAGAATGCTTTAATGATCTTCAATGGTCATTGATTTTGGTTCCTTCAAATGTTGAGAAAAGGTATCTTTATAGCCTCTACAAAGGAAAGTGCAACCATGTATGGTAAATAGGGACAAATAATAGATGGTACATTTGACTATGAAATTGAATGGTAAATGATAATGGAATGTATAATGGTGGGGAAACAAATGAAGATCAAAACTTTCAGTCACATGTAATGTTGTTGATGTTCGCTTTGACATAATTTTTGTTATGGAAATGTTGAATACTTATTCTCTCAATAGGACCACCAAAAGTTTCTATTGTTTGATCTTGAGAGTAGATACCATCTGATTAAGTTGTAGATTGGAAGCTATTTCAATTTGATCTTTGCTTTTATCTTCAGTAAACAATGAAGAACTTTTATGCTCAACTATTGGTACCTCAATGAGGTTTTTACCAATTAAGTTGTCTTGATTATCCTATAGCACCTTCAATAAAGTTTCACTAATGAACATTGGATTTTGAATTTGATTTTATTTAAGTTCTTCTAGAAAAGTGTCATTAGAAGATGCTGAGTTATAACTTTGACTATCCCATAGAACCTTCGAAAAGGTCCCACTAGGAGAGTGTTCTTTTACTACATGAATGTTGTCTTGGCCTCCTTATTCCTCTTTAAATTGTTATGTCATCATGGATGTAGTTTATCAAAGTATGATTTTGTCAATCCTAGTCAACACTTATGGGAGATGAAATGCTAATAGTATGGATATTTTGGTTGATGGTAATGTCCCATGGAATGGTAATGGAATGGGGAGAGGCTACACAATCCTCATAGAAGATACTAAGATAATTTGTGTTGATGCTGAAGTACTCATCCTCAAAAACTATAGAAGGTCAAAAATTTATTAAAATTGATCTGTGAGGTGTGCATAACCAATGCTATAATAGTCATGAACATATTATTCTTCTAAATATGATTCTGACTCAAGGGAATCTAAATATGATGTCATAGCTGATGTTGATTCTAATTTTGATGCTAAATTTGATGTCAGTTCAAGAATAAAACTTGAATCTAACTCTGATTCTTCATCTGATGGGTACTCTATTACAATGATGTATTGTTGAATTCTTGGTTTTGGATAAGTAATAGCCTGTGATGGCACAATGGGCTCTACAAAAATTAGTTTGTCAAAATGAGACTCTAAGATGGGAAATAGGTCAAGAGATAACTCCTTAGAGACTGGATTGTCAATAGGAGGCTCTTGAAAAATAGGCACATGGTTAAGGTAATGATTTGCCTAAATGTGGTTATAATCATAAAGAAGTGACTCAGTAAAGATTGGCTTGTCAAAGTGAGACTCCTTGATAATTGGTTTAGGATCAATAGGTGATTCATCATAGGTTGACTTATCATAAATGGTTAGTTAAAAAGAACATCTCAGATTGGTTGGTTTTCTTGGCCTTCGTTTCCAATGAGTTGGAAAATAATAGTTTCGAACACAACTTAGTCTTTGAATGATTGGATGGGTTGAGGTTTGGTTGGGATTGGTACTAGATGAGGAATGGTCTATGGTTGGATAATGGTAGGGCCTTGGGGAGAATTATTGCTCATATGAGCCAAAGGATAAAGTTATAAGATCATAACAATAGGGTGGTGTGGATCATGATTTCTCACACAAGCTAAAGGACTAGGTCTTAGAATGATGAAGGGGCATTATGGAGCTTAATTGCTCACACAAACCAAAGGAAAAGGTCTTGGTATAGAAATGGTTAGGTGTTGTGGATCTTGGTTGCTCACACAAGCCAAAAGACTAGGTCTAGGAATGGGAATGATATTCCTTGGATATTGTAAATTTTGATAGCTTTTATAATCCAATGTAGGGTAAGGGGTAGCCAATGATCAAAAAAAAGAGGATGTCATAAAATTTTATTACTTGCAAAAGCAAAAGCATCCATGTTTTCCTCTTAAACCATATCATCCTAGTCATGATTTGGATCATAAGTTGGTTCTTAATTGTGTTCCATATACTGATTATTGAAAAGAGGGTGTGGATTCATATCCCAAACAACATTATCTATAATTGGGTCTTTAAATTCATCTTCACAAGCCTATTCATACTAGTCAATATCACAAGTTGGGTCATAAGTTTCTTCATGAATTTTTTCCCATGAATGATTAATATGAGACATATATAAATATGTCTCACAAACCATATTAACATCATTAGGGTCTTGACAAAAGCCATAAAATTCATTTTGTGTGGCCATTATATCATAATTTGGATTACAAGTGACTCCACCATAAGTGTAGTGAGACATATCCATGTAAATGATGAAATCTCTGAAAAGAAAAGGACTTAGAGTTCTACAAACTCTAAAAAACTATGTCTAAAGGATAAATGGTTCAAGCTTGGTCTAACTTAGTCAAAAGGTGGAGTTGTATCTCCAATGTGGTTTGAAATTAGAGTTGTATCTCCAAAATGATTTATTTCAAGACTTGGCATTAAATAGCTTAACATCAAATGTCTAATGTCAAATGTCATATGCACAAAAGTTCAAGTGTCTAAATAAAAACTGACATGTCAAAGGTCTAGGTGAAAGTGTCTAAGCTTTAAAGGGAAAAGTTGAGTTTATAGGTATTTTTTCCAAATGTGGAGTCAAAATTTAGGTTTAAACAAGTAGGCATGTGTTAGGAATTTTGGCCAAATAGTACCAAAAGTTAGACTTGAAACAAAGGCTAATGTGATTTGATTTAATCTAACAAGTCTGGAAACAACTCTGACATAGACCTGGCACATGGAATGAAACATAAACAAGATCAATTGGCATTAGACATAAGACAAAAGGATCTTTGAAAAAGGATATGTTCTCCCAAATAAAGACACAAAAAATGATGAGGATAGGCATTAAATAAACAAACCATCCATAGTTTTCAAATTTGGATAATCGATTAACTAAAGTTATGCACAACCCAAAAGAGAAAGATCTATGTATCAACCCCATTAATTGAAGCATAAATAGAAATAAATCAATGTTTGGATATAAAATTGACAAGGATAATTGAAAAATCAACATTGAAAACTAGGATTGGGCCAAATAGGCTAGACAAGATTGGACAGCATGATGGCCTAAGATAGAAGTATAAATGATATACGCAAAATGGTTTGAAACAAATGGTTTTGATACAATGGTAAATAAGTCTTGAAAAAAATTTAGTAGCTTAATATCATAAGCATACATGAATAATATGGTCAATACTATGTTTCAAAGAATCAAAGGTAAAAATGGTTTGACATGATTTAGGTAGCATAACACTACCCTCTGCAACTTAAATGACACACACACAAATAAGTTTAGCAAAAAATTTAAGGCAAAAGTGTGGTGTAAAATGGCCATCATAATTCCTCTTTAGACAAAAGAGTAACATAAAAAAAATGGTTTTGACATGGCTTTATGAGTAAACAAACAAGTTTTAGTCTCAAAACACACCAAACAAAAATGACCAAAATATACTAAGTATAATTGTCCAAATCCTAACAAGGGTATGGCATGTGGGGTTGACTAAACTATCATGTTTTGAATGTCACTAGGGGAATCAATTTCACAATTACTTTTATGCTAAACAATACAAAATAAAAGCATAGATTTTGGGTTCGTATCACTTAGCTTGTTGTAAAAAGGTCTAGTCCTTTTTACAACCACTACATCCTATTGTTCACTTAGTGTAGTGTGATGTCCAAGTGCCACTATGTCCCATATGTAACTCTAAAAAGAGTCAAATGAAATCAATGCCAAGAGATGAAACCCTAGGTCAAATCTTCTCTAAAGAACTTGTGGGAGGTGATGAAGTCCCCCTCACAAGCCAAATTGCATAAAAACAAAGAAAGCATGAAAATAGAAAGACTTTAGGGTCATTTTGAAGATCACCCAAACTTTAGAATGTTTTTGGGGAGTACTTTAGGTTATATTCTTTCTAAGCTGTAGACTAGGCTACTTGTAATAGGAATGGTGCTTTTGATTCCAATGGTTCCCTATAGGGGACAAATGGAAGAGCATACATGCAACATACCTCTTTTTTCTAAAAAATATTAATCTAAACAACTACTGCAAGCAAAAATTGACAAGTGTGTTCAATTTTAAACCCAAATGAAATGTTTGGTGATGTTCTTTTTGACCCCTTGGTATTAGTTTAAAACTTTAAAAAACATTCACAAAAACATCTAAAAAATCCTTGTTAAACACCAAAACAAAGTTTCCTAATAAAATTTTAAGCATGCAAAAGTTATATAGACATGTTCTGAGCAAATATCCCACTTGGTTCTACAATAAATTTATTAGCATGTCCTTTTAATTGGAATCCCTTTTGAGATTGAAACAAGAAACTTTGGAAAAGTAGATCTTAGGTTTATGTTTTTGGAAAAACATATTGACCAACATCGGTTAATACCATCGATGTTGGTTATGGACAACTGAGATCTGACTAATGTTGGTTTTGGTAACTGATGTTAGTTAAGCCAAGAAACTAATATTAGTATTTCTATTGATGTCAATTACTATGTAAAAACCATGGTAACCAAAAATGGCAAAACAATTTAGATAACCAATTGGCAAGAGTTTTAAAATCTCAAATAAGTTTTTTAAGGTTGCAAAAGGATCTCTTTTAGGTGTAGGATACATCTAGTCCCACTAGGCATGACATTATGTGACCTAAGAATTTGACTCAAGAGAGGATGGTTAGTATGGTGTTAGTTCCAAAATAAAAACAAGATGAAATAAACACACTAATAGCATAACATCTCTAGGTCTAGATACTAGGGAGAGCTTAGTTAACAAAACCAAATTACAAACACAACTAAAAAGCAAGGAATCAAATACAAGAGTTCCTTCACCTTTATTAAATGCTCCAAATGCCTTTTATTAGTGGCTTGCTCAGCCTATGCTCATTAATTCCAAAGCAATGGAATCTTGGAAACCTCCATCTCTCCTTGGCACCTTCGGCTTGTTGCTTGGATTGGCTTGTAATTGATTTGGCATTATAACACTACTTTCTTGAAGCTTTTAGAACCAATATTGCAATATAAATTTTCAAAAATTAAGCTTAGAAATGATGTTGTGAGGCCTCCTATTTATAGATTTTTGGATTTGATCAAAATCGACCTCAACCATCCATCTCAAGATTGAGCTATGTGTTTGAGGATTAATTCAATTTTATAATTAAAATTTATAATTATCCTCATCATGGCATTAAAAGAAGGGGTAATTAAGAGGCTATAAGGCATCATCGAAGGAATTGATGAGTCATGGAGGGCATGAATCATGCTATTTGTGGCATTTATGGCCTAGGGATGTCCTCCCAAAAAATGAGGTCACTTGATGATGTAGATATTCCATATTCATTTCCAAAACAAATTATTCAACAAATTTCTATGGAATGTTTTATTAGGCCTTGATTTGGGTTAATTATCTCTTAAGCATGATTAGGCACATTATGCACAAATTACTCAAATTGATCAAAATACCCTATTATTGGTCCTAAATTTGACTAGATTAGAATTGGAAATCACTATCATATGCATTGGATGCATATTCCAATTTAAGATGTTTCCAATAACAAATAACAAAGGTACAAGTCTTGTGCAAAATATTTGATAAGAAAGAGTAGTCCAGAGCATGCAAGTGCAAATTTGCCATTGTGACTCAAAATGAATTGATCAAAGTTAGCTAACTCATAAAATACATTGCCCCATTTAGGAATACCTTGGCCAAAATTGGCACTTGACTATGCTAGTTTCACATCATTTAGCATGTTTCAAATTTTTAAGGCCAAATTGTGCATTTTAGATGTAAATTAGCCAAAATCATGATTGGAGGTTATTGGTGGCTAGTTTTAGTTGTCTACAAGTACTTTATACCACTTAGTTATATGTTGAACCATAAGTGGTGGTGCTATGGGTATTATTTGACTATCTTCCATTTCACTTTTACCATTATTATCTGAAAATATTATAGGAATTCTATCTATGTCATTTGCTTGTGTAAAAGGTGGATTGATTCCACTTTTTTCATCAAATACTAAATCTCTACTAATTAGTAGTTTATTTGTTTCTAGATTAAGGAGCCTGTATGCCTTTGATTGTGTATTGTATCCCACAATGATACATTCCTTTTTTTTCCTATCTAACTTCTTTATTTTATTCTTAGTAACATGCATATATACCTTGCAACTAAAAACTCAAAGGTGAGTTACCTTTGGTTTATTCCCTATCCAAGCTTCATGTGGTGTAATTCCATCAAGAGCTTTGGTCGGTGACCTGAACAACAAGTAGATAGTAGTGTGACAATCTTCTACCCAATATGTTTTAAGTAATTTTGCATCCTCAACCATGCTGTGAAACATTTCCATAATCACTCTATTATGTTATTTTGTAAATCCATTATATTGAGGTGAATATGGAGTTGTTAATTGTCAATTGATTCAATTTTCATTGAGATAGGTTGAGAATTCTTTACTGGTGTATTCCCCCTCATGATCTGAGTGGAGGGTCTTGATTTTCAAACTAGTTTCATTTTCAACCATGGCCTTAAATTCATTGAAGACTTAAAAACCTTGATCCTTAGTCTTTAATAAATATACCCATATTTTATGTGAGTAATCATCCAAAAAAAGATGAAAGTATTTGTATCCTCTGAGACAAGGAGAAAAATGTCTACAAAGATCAGTGTGCACCAAGTCCAACTTACCAAGTGGTTGATACTTAATCTTTCCAAAGGGAGCTCTTATTTATTTTCATTTTAAGCAATTGGAACATACATTAGAAGATTTATTGAGTTTTGGAAGACCATGAAATATTTCTTGTTTGATCAATTAAACCAAATAACCATAACTTAAGTAATCATATCTTTTGTGCCATAAATTGCCTAGTTCTGTGTCTTTAACCATAAGTGATTAAAGATCATTTTGAACAAAATTAATATAAAACATTTTTTCAATATTAGAATCCTCAAAAATCAATGCCTATACTTTTCTTTGATGTGGCAAAATTTTGACCATTTTGGCAATCAAATTCAATTATGAGGTTGTGGTCAAGTAGTTGATTAATAGATAACATCTTTTTTGTAAGACCTAGAACATATAGAATATTTGAAATGTTGCAATTTCTATTTCCGAGTTGAAGTTTTATGTCACAACTACCTTTTACTATATATGAGGTATCATCTCCAAGTGATACATTTCCCTTTGATTCTAATTTTGTCAAAGTAAAAAACTAGTCTTTTCTACTTGTCATATTGTTTAGGTTTAAAATATTTTTCTTTCAACCTATTTTATTATTATGGTTGCTTCTTTAGTATTTTTGGTGAATTATGAAAAGAGGACTTCTTTCTGGATGAGACTTATTTAAAAGTGTTGTACCGAAAAAGTTTCAAGTCACATCCTTATTTTCCAAAAATTTGACATGCTTTAAAAGAATTTGAATTTTTACCTTGTTGGTTTTGTTGTTTATCCTATTTAGAGATATTTTTGGATCCTTCATAGGTTTTTCCCCCTTTTGATTTGATGTGAGTACATGTTCATCATCTAATTCCTCTAAATTATGTATAGCTTCCTCTTCTTGTAACAAATTTACCAACACCTCAAAGGTTGTTTTTTATCCTGTGACATTCAAAGTGGTCATAAAGATTTTATATATGGGGGGAAGTACTCTAAGGACTATAGGGACCAAAGAATCATCTATCACTGATTTTCCAAAATATTGAAGTGAAGCCCACAAAATTTTAACCCTTCTAAAGAATGTTTCTACTTTTTCATATAATTTGAGCTTGAGAGTGTGCAATTGGCTATAAAGATGTAAGATTTGATTTTGATTCTTAGCTTCATATATAGTTTTATGCTTATCCCAAGCATCTTTTGTAGTTGTAACACTATGGATATGAGGTTTTACCTAATATAAAACTCCAAACATGATTATCAACTTAGCCTTTTTATTAGACTTTTCATATTTCTATTGTTGATCAACATCTATTGCAAACTAGACCCATGTGCCTTCAACTACTAACCAAATATCTTCAAACTCTAGTTGTGTTTGTACTTTCATTTTCCATGATACATAGTTGTCACCATGAAGTAATAATGTTGGGGAGCACAAAATGTGGTCCAAAAGTAGACATCATGAAAGTTGTGAATGACAAAGAAATACAAGTGTGTTTAAGTGTATAATTGAAATGTACATTTGAAAAATATAGAGAAAATGCAAAAATACATACATAGAGATGAAAAATCACACAAAAGCACACAATGGATGTCGAACTCTGCCAAAAATGCATCCAAAAAAGTAATGAAAAATTGGACATTAGTTTCAATAGAAAATGCATCTGAGGAGCAAAAAAAGTTATATTTTTTCTATTACATTTTTACAATTTAATGACACCAACAGATAGAGAATTAAAAAATAGGAAATCAAATTCAAGTTATAGTTCAAAAGTTATAAGCATTTCAATTTCTCATTAAAAAGTGTTAAATCAATCCAAAAAAACATTAAAAATTGATTTGTGAGGCCAAATAAAAAAATAATATATGTGTACAACCACTCATTAGAACTGTAATTTCACCACAAACTTATAAAAGTCAATGGAAGTGAAAAATAATCTTCTTAATTACCTCGATATGCATGTAAATGAATTTTATTTCCTCTCTAAGCAAAAATACAGCTAGTATGACAAAAAATAATTTTTTTTATCCATGTAAAGAGAGATAAGGAATATTTTACTATTATTTTGGTTGAAAGGGGTGCCAAAAGTGTTTTACAAGGAAAATCTACCTTCATTCAATGCCTCAATCCATCCAAGCAGTAGCAATAAATAAAGTTTCAATATTAACCTCCTCTTGTCTAGAAACAAAGTATAATAAAGGACTTAAAAGTACCAAGATACTATTCCATGCCCCAAGTAGATCATAATATCTTACCTTCATATGTAGACTACTAGAAATAATGTAGGTCTAAAATAAATAATAGAAAATAACAATTTTTTAGCACTCTAAAAAAGATTCTAACATGGTCCTTTGTAGAAGTAAGTGTTGTCACTTGGATTTTCACCCTTTGAGGAGATTTAATGCTCTTCTCATCCAAGAGGCACAATGGAATCACCTCTAGGATTGTGGGCAACTTAAGGAATGAGGTGAGTCTCTAAATAGGGCTAACTCCCTTGATGTACCACTTAAGATTGAAATTACTACTAACTTTGGGGGGTGAAATGGGAGAGAGAGAACTGAAATAAAAATAACCTAAGGGATTTTATACACCAAATGGATTGATGACATCTAACCATCTTCATATTACACTTGAAATCAAAGGACAACTAAACATACTCTCCTATTTATGTCTTTTTGCATCAAAGTTAGATTGTGAGGTGATGGACGAATATGCAAGGCTAGGAGGACTAGACAAGAGGCCTTGAGTGGAACTAATGAAGAGGATAACACACTTAAATATTGAAATTTCTTGGAACACATCACATGACCTGTAAGAAGAGGTCATAAATAAGTGAGAGAATTTGATAACTTACTAAGAAATCCATAGTCTTCACTAAGAAAATTCAACATTCAAGTCATGTATACTATGAGAAGTCATGGAAGAGGTAAAAATTAGTCATTTTATTTACAAAAATTTACTAAAATGAGCAAGACTTTTCCATAATCAGGTGGAGCATCCAATACAATGGCCAAAATGGATACCTCTTATAGAGCTTGAGAGAGAGAGAAGAAGAGAAGTCCAAGGGTCACAAAGACACTTGTCAAGATGAGAAAATAAATTATCCATGCATGATAAGATGATATGGTTCTAACCATCAAATGTAATGAAGTACAAATGTTAATCCAACTCATCATATTCTTGTAAAGTGGCACAAAACTCCTCATTTTGGCTCAAAAAACTTGCCTAGATGATTAGACCTATTTAGACATCCCATAAATAATGATGAGTAGGAATAATGATTTTAATGAAAGAGGATACTCTCATACATGCCTCTCCATTCATTGGTAACATGTCTAGTCCTTTTTAAACCTTTGAAAGTGAGCCATCACCATCTAATTTCTAGAAAACTACTCTTCCATGTACCATTCACACTTGGCCTCCAAAATGCCTTTAGTTTTCCATGAAAATCCATAAAAGGTAGTTGGTGACATGTTTCAAGACCCTTTGTGTCCTTCTAATCATGAGGATAACCTTAAAAGGCCATCTACTTGATTTTTTTCACACTTTTCCCTAGCTTATGCAATATGCTAGTTTTGACTAGCCAAGTTAAAACACCTAATTGGGGAACTTATAAGTTTATTAATTAAATTAAATTAATATGGGTAGTTATATTAAGTCTTAATATTTCACCCAAATCTGGTTTCATCTCTAGAATTCTTCTAGAATGTAAAAAACACAAAAAATGTTCAAAAGAGCCTACTTTTCACCCAATTCATACAAGTCTGTATAAATAGATA
Source organism: Torreya grandis (assembly GCA_037957365.1). Taxonomy (NCBI): domain Eukaryota; kingdom Viridiplantae; phylum Streptophyta; class Pinopsida; order Cupressales; family Taxaceae; genus Torreya; species Torreya grandis. The sequence continues at coordinate 1,576,839 of JARHVA010001206.1, forward strand.
GAATTTTATGGATCCTTAGGGAGTATTTTTCAACATCCAATCATTTTTCTAGGCAAACTATTCCATTAAACTACCTTTCCAAGATTGTTTCTCCAATCAGGTCCTAGCTGAGGGTTTAGTAGGGTTTTAGTCCTTTTTTGGTCTTAAGGCTGGTTCATAAAGATCCAACATCCAACATACCAAAAAAATTATCAAATAATGATCCTTATGGACCCTAATAACCTCTCTAAATTACTTTATATCCCATGCAAATCATCATGAAAGCTATCAGCCCTTGAAATTGCCCTATCGAGCTCTTTTTCATCTATTCCAACATGCTTGAAATGGTTTTTAAGCCAAAAAAGGTTTTATTTTGTTTTCCCTACACTCCAATGGTTCATAAAATTCTATATCCATCCCATAAAAATGTTTCAATCATCTAATTAACTCATCAAAAGATAGAAATGAAGATGACCCCCCTTTAGATGTTAGGCCTAGACCTTGTTCAATAGGTCTACCTGTAACTCTTGGCTTAAAATGAGTTTTTATTATTTCCCTTTAATTTTAAATGTTTTATCATACCTATAGTAACATTTTTTAAAATTTTAAAATATTTTTTAATGCTCACTTCATGCAAAAAGTGTGATGGGCTCCCCACTTGGGCACTAATCATTAGCATGCCGAATAGTCCTATTTTCATTTTGAATCTCAAGGTAAGTTTTTATAGGTTACCCTACATATAAATATATTAAATACCTCTATTATTATCCCTCAAAAAAATTTCCATCCACTATAAATATTCATTCATCTGATAAGTGATAGTGACTATCAATTTGGCTTTTAGGTCTAAAAATGCCCATCATGCATAACTGTAACCTTAGGAGTGTAGGGTGCCTTGTTTGGTTTCCATATTTATTAATTGGTTAAATATGTTTATATTCATTTTTTTAAACTTATATAAAATTTATACATGTTTCCATCCACTATAAATCTTAATTCATGTGAGAAGTGATAGTGACTATCAATTTCACTTCTAGGTCTAGAAATGCCCATCATGCATGACTATAACCTTATGAGTGTAGGATTAATTTTTTGGTTTCCATATTTATTACCTGGTTATATATGTTTTTATTAATTTTTTTCAACTTATATAACCTTAATACAAAGTTTTCTAATCTTTTGGTCACCACTTTTCACTTATTTCCCCAAGACTGCCAGGGTTTGTGCATGGGAAAGTGCCCCATGTCGAAGACAAAATAGGGAGCACTTACCCTATTTTATCATTAAAAATAGTAAATTTAAAGGTTTAAAAAAGTTTCAATTATTATTTTTACAAAAATTTATCACTTAACTCTAAGTATAGACCTTTTAACTCTCTTCATCCCCAAGATATACCCTCAATAATGTATATTGTGCAGGATTCCCTCAAGCTGACCATGTTTTCTATGTTTGGGACCCTATAATTTTATTTTATTTTTAATTATGAGAGTTTTTTAAGATGTATATTACCATTATTAAAATTTTATTATCTCTCCTTATCTCTCCAACCCATCACACACTCATCCACTTTGACTCAATCAATACTGTGTTCTAGCATAGGCTATGTTTCTCATTTAGGAGGTCCTATAGGTTACCCTACCTCATCTAAGGTTGATAATGGATTTATTAGATCTCTAATTCATCCCATAAGGTCAAAATTTATTTTTTTTAAAATATTTTCCTCCTTTAGAAATCCTAGGACACTACTTTAGTCACCAAACCTAGTCACTGTCCTTCATGAGATACTATGCCTAACTATGATGCCTTGATTTTAGACCCCTGTAAGTTGTCTTGAGATAATTTGTACTTATTAATGGTGTATTAGGATATTTTTATGTTATTATAACTATTACTAAATATTTAAAACTTATTTTTCACTCCAATTATGTATTATTTCTCAAAATTAGGTTCTCCACTACCCCTGTTGACTGAGATATCACTTTTATCACTGCCTATAGGTTGTTTTAGCTTATTAGAACCTATTTATGATTGTGAAAAAAATTTAATATAAAATTTATAACAAAATCTCACATATGTTCACTTTTGACTCATATTTAATGGATACAATGACTTTGAAGCATATAAAACTAGCTTACTATCTTAGACAGTCACACATAGGACTGTAGGTGCACTTAGGGCTTTGAGGCTTGGGTTATAGTGATTAGGAGACTGAAATATACTTTTATGAGGTATAATAAATTTTCCATATGGTTTTTTTAATTAAATTAAACCATTCCAAATTTATTATCAATGTTCAAACAATGCTCATTTAAGTTACTGCATATTGACTAGTTATAGGTACACATGGGCTCAGTGTACAAATTAAAGATAATGCATAGGGATCTAAACACCAAATATCATTCCAATTGATGATATTTTTTACCATAAATTTTACTTGAGACATATTAAATTAATTAATCTTTATTTCATATTCAAATACCAATTTGTCATAGAAGTTTCTTAGACTTAAACACATGTAGATAACACTACCTAAAAATAGTGGTTTTATAGGTCACTTTAAGGCTCTAAACCTCCACTCTCTTCACTTCAAAACCCTCATATTATTTTATAAGTATTGTAATATATAATTAATAATAACTAATTTTATTGTATGCATTCATATCTCATGTTACCATAGTAAATGTTATCCACACAACTTCAAGACCTCTATTTTACCTATTTAGGGAAAACAGACCTAAAATCACAGTCTTCATCTCCTTGGAGTGAACTTTAAATCCAACTAGCCATATAAAAATTTGGGTGGATATATAATGGTAATTTTAATATATAAGGGATCCAAGTAGGGTCCCACCACACTTCGAAACTCAAATGAATATCTCAATCCCCTATTTAGGCCACATAGAGGTGGATATTTTGGTGTATGGGCACTGAATTATAATATGAGAAATATGGAAACTATCATTAATATGAACCTTGATTCTTTACTAAATAATACCAATATTCTTATGTAAGTATTATTAATTTTTAACATGCATTCATCTTTGCACACATTGGTATGATGCTAGTGGGACCTTGTATGTGAATCCTTTGACTATGTTATGCAAGCAAGGTATGAAATGTAGCAAAACATGGTGTTGTATACCCTTAAGATAATTAAAATGAACATACAATCCTCAAATTCATTATATCCATTCTTGGAAAAATTAAAACAACTTCAATACACCCTTTTCATCCTAAAAATCACTTGTATGCACATGAATTATAGCAAGCAAGGGCATCACATGACTATCTAACATGGTGAATTAAGCATGTGACTATAATTGATAATTTTAAAAGAATATAGATGAACTTTGTACAATGTTTTATGGTTTAAAAAATCTATATACCATGAATAAAACTCTAAGAACAAGCTGAGCAAGCCCATACATGTGATTACGTGTAAAATTAGGCATGGAGTTGACAAATGGAGAAATACAAGCTTGCAAGCTACTCAAAGAATGCCATGGTGAGATATAAACATGAGATGAGGTGGTAGTATGATCTAGGAACTTTTGGAACACGATTTACTAATTGTATGAGACCCTTATAGGAGAAAACACTCCTAAAATAAGAAGCACCTTAGCTGAAACTACTCATGGTGACACCCTCTTACAACATAAAATAATTTACTCATCCAAACACCATGGGACCTAAAAAAAGAATTTACACCATGTGATAAGTAATTCCACATACTTTGGAGACAACATTGCTAACTGGTTCATACATATTGGACCAAAATGGAGTAAAACCTATAGGGTACATGAATGAGCAGGCATATTTGAAAGGCCAACATGTTAGTAATGGTTCATAAATAAAGTTAAATCATTATCAAACTTATTGATATTAAAATGAATGTCTCTAAGTTTACTATCATCTACCAAAATCATTTCTCCTAAAACTACTTGTGTTGTTCATATCGAGCAAAGACCTAAGTGTCACTTCACTCTGCCAAGAAGGGTGAAATGGATCAGAACTATTTTGAGAAATAAATGATACTTCAAAAAAAATTTAAGTTTGTATATGAGTGTGGGGAATTCTTTTCCAAGTAGCACACTTCCCAAAGTGGTCATACAAGTGCCCTTTTCTCCCTTTTTACAAAGAAAACTACCTTTTCTCTAAACAACCTACCATATTTTCAATAGTTTCAGTTATCTAAGACCTATAATGACACATGGGGCATGACATCACATTTTTAATCTTTCACATTTCTCAAAAAAACCTATATAAAGCATTAAATGTACTATTTTGACCCCTCAAATGACCCAAAAATTATATAAAGACATAAAAACTAATTGACAAAAGCTTATATAACAATAGTTTACATCAATTAACCTTTAAAACACCTCATGAAAATATATTATACTCCCTTATAGACCTAAAAAGTCATGTTGTTTTACTAGGGGTGCCCCAATTTGACTTAAAAGTCAAATTTGGTCAACAATAAGACACCTAGGTAAAAGGGTGTTCAAATTTAAAAAAATAATTAGAAAAGGACACCTCTCTACTTATAATCCAATGCCTCTCCAATCAAGACCATAAATTTTTTTGATTAACATTTAAGGATGTTTTATAGGTTAAATGGTGTCATTAAATGGAAAAAAATTACAATGTCAAAGTCAAACAACAAAAATATCCAAGTAGATCTAAAGGTTAATTGATGCCTTTGATAGAGAATTGATAGTAGATTTGAAGTTTAATTGATTCCTTTGTTAGGTATATTCAAATATGAGGAAGTAGATAGAGGGTGGGATGCTAGATGTTACACAAGATTAAAATTTTCAATCTATAGTGCCAAATTAGAGTTGGGTGACTTTAATAATTATATGAGATTAGATAAATATTAAATTAAATATAAAACCTACTAACAACTTTTTATGGGTTGGGAAATGCCTTATGAAGAGATGCAACAATATTCTAATGCTTCAAAAAGGAACAAATATTAAGATAAAGGGAATATGCCTCCTTAGACTAGAAATTTATGCCAATCTTATAGAGAATGATGCCAAAACACAAATCTAATACTTTTTTTTTCTAAAACTTAGATCTCAATGCTTTACATTTGTGATAGAATTTGTAGATCTAAAATAAAATTTAATCACTAACATATTTTGTAGATCTATCCCTCCATCAATTTAAAAATGGACTTTGACCAAAAATAATAAAATCAAATGCAAAGCTTTCAAACCTGATCTCAAATATTCTTAAGCACATGACAATTTAGATATGAAATTTAACTCCAATTTTAATACAAATATAGCTAAAATTTATCAAAACAAAAAAATAAGCCTATTTTGACCACTATTTTCCTTCTATAGATTTGGCCAAAATTCTGATAGCATTTTGGCTTAGGATGGCTGAAATCGGAGCAACGTGATGCATCCAAAGATCATACAGACTTAACTCTTGATCTCCACTAAATCTCTAATGCTTTGAAAAATAACTTCTTAGGTATTTCTTGTTTTTTTACCAAATGAAATATAGAATGTAATTGAATTAACTAATTTAACAAAATCACTACAATAGGTGTTTATTTATATAATACTAAGTGAGATTAGTTAGCCTAATTTGTAGGAGATTATGACTCACAATAACTAACCACACATCTAGGAAATACCCCATATAACTAATCTAGGTCAACCAAGATGTAATACCTTGACAAATTTATTATAATAGGCTAGGATTAATTATTCTAACATAGCTAGCATTAGTCTTATACTAACCAGCTTTGGTCTTGTCTAACTAGTAATGGTTCTTATGAAGGTCAGAACATGAAAGATAAATTGAGTTTTTAAGTTTCCTTGTAAGTTACAAGTTATCATTTATGATTTTAAAACTTTCTAAGTCTCTACCTAACAATGTTATTCTATGATCTAGAGGTTTTTATATAAATTTTATACTAACTTGGGGATAACAAGTGTTTTGTGAAAAACTGTCTTTTTTATAAGGGTTTATAGGTAACCAACATCAATTTTCATCAACTAATACTAGTTTTATTCTAACTGGCATCATTTCTCCTATAATAAACATTGGTCTCTATGGATTGACATCAGTCGCTATGTAAGGAAAATAGAGAAACCCGAGAGCAAGTTTTCAAATCTTGATTGTTTCATTCATAATTATGATTCAAAACTAAAGGAAACCCCCTAAAAATTAAATTTCATGTAGAAAAGTGCCAAATTTTAACATGTTTAATTATTGAAAACTTCTATTTGGTGCTTAAAATGAATTTACATGGTTTATAGTTGGATTGTTCTATGAAATTTTTAAATGTTTGAAATTAAGGCCAAGGGGCCAAAAACTTCACAAACATCTCAATTTGGTGCATAAAATAAACATTCACTTAAATTTCAAATTATTTGAAGTGTTTTTTTAATGCTAGATCATTATATACTTGTTTATTTTTTGCAAATGATGTGTGTATGCTCTCCCCTTGTCCCATTTAGGGAACTTAGGTGACCAAAGTGCTTCTTCATTTCAATTTATCCCTTTGTCCAAGGTATGAAACCAATTTTGTTAAGGCTCTCCCAAAAACCCATATGGTTTGGGTGATATAAACACAACCTTTAAAGTCTTTTCACTTGGTCATTTATTTTATGCAACTTGGCTTATGAGTGGGATTTCATGGCCTCCTCATAAGTTTTTTAGTGAAGCTTTGACCTAGGTTTTCATCTCTTGACATTATTTCAACCCCAGTCCATGGTGGGGTATATAAATTAGGGCACATATACTATGATTTCCAAGGTGTTGAGTAGTTAACCCCTCTAATTGTAATGAAAACCTGAGTCAAGTTTGGTTAACCAAGGGATTCTACTAATAAATACATGGATGGAATCATTATGAAAAGGAATAAAACCTTGAATAGTAAGTAAACTAGTATAAAATCAATTGATGTGAAGCATATCTAGTGTTAATCACACTCAAGACCATCTAGATGGTCAAAAATTTAAGTTTTATAAACAACCCCACTTGTCGCAAACATATTGTTGATTCAAGGCGAGTAGCCTAAAGTTCTATGTCATCGTACAATATCTCAAGATATGGGGGGTGTAAAAATCCTACTAATTCATTCACTTTTATTTTTGGATTAACACTTTAAAATCCTCCCAAGAGTACTATATAGATGAAATTCAATGATACAATGAAACCTTGTTAGTTTTAGGTCTTTGGACATTATACTTAGTTGTATTTTGTCATTTATTCCTTTACTTACTTGGCCTTTGAGACTAAAAACCATTTGATTATACCATGTCAAAATCATTTTTGTGTCCACATCACTCCATTATTTTAGGAAGCATTAGGCCATCCATCTGACACCATACCTTTGCCTTGAAATTTTTGTCAAAAATATTGTGTGTGTCAATTGAATGAAATAGGTAATATTGTCTCTATATCTTACACCCTTGAAGATAGTGTTCAGTCCTCTTCTAGATTTGGGCAATGTTGGAACATTTCTAGGCATGTGGGTATACCTATAAAGGAAATAAACCTCTAGATTTAAATGGGATATCTCCCTAAATATATCTCTAGAAATTAACCTTTGTATAAACTAGATTTATTTAAAAGAAAAGAGCTATAAATTTCTCAAAAGGAAACCTACTTTAGGATTAGTGATGTATTTAGATTATCTTCCATGTTAATATCATATTCTAATACACAATACAACAAAACACACAGACCATTTTCAAGCTCTAAGGGGTTCTAACACAAGTATTTCATTATAGAGGTGAGATGTGTAAAATGAAAAAAGGCAAATGAACTAAAAGGCAAAAATTTTCATATTTAAAAAATAGTTATACACTTACAACAATTTAACACACTTGAACACACTCTATATGATTTGTTAGACTACAGAATTTTGATTAGGCATGAAGGATAAAGGATAGAAGGATGGAAAATCATCACTATACATCTCTTACACACTTAGATAATTGTCTATAAACTTGAAATACATATACTTGTACTTATTCTTAAAGGTACAATATAACATCAATCTAGTAGGCCTTCACCATACACTATGTGGTTATTTTTACACTAGCCTAAGGGTTGTATTTATAGTATAAAGGAAGTGATAGGAGGATACATTTAGCACCAGAAAGAGGAATCAATATATTAGGAGTCTCTATCTTCAATTACAACCATCTTTCTAAATGATGCTCAAATAGGCCATTTAATTAATCCATGTCACCTCAAGTGGTTACACAAATAGCTTTCTCTCTCAAAGATGCTTCCCCAATGGTTGTACTAGCATAAACAAGATATTTTCAAGATTAGTAATGGCATCAATGTAGTTATGCAAATTATTCCACTTGTTGATTTGTCTTGATGCTAACAACTTCTCACTAGCTTGATAAGGTGTGCAACGATGTAGGGAATAGTCACTTTTATTCTATTGGCCTTGGAGATGAAAACATATAAAGCCTACATGTATGCCTCCCTATAATTATTAAGATGCTAGCCCTACCTCAACCTTATTATAATATTCAAATATTAAAAACCCCCTCATTTGATTATTCTTTTGATTAGCCATCAAAAAATGACTCAGATCATGGTTTGATCAATGGTGAGATGAACCCTCTGATCTGCTTTGGTAGATGAATAATGTGAGCCCTTGGATATTTGAACATTTGAATTAGGACCATCGATATTCTTGGGACCCACTATTTAAATTCCAATGGTTATTTTATCATCTTGAAGTTGATCTCCATATAACTATCATTCTACTAGGACCATTCCTTCGAGGTATTTTAATTGGATCTTTGATTTAGTATTTTCCTAAAATTTCTTCCTATGGATCCTTTTCTATGAAATAAATAACTTTCTAAGCCCTTTATTAAACTTTTAAGTGGATTATTCGTTCAATAGACATACCTTTCAAGACTTTGGAAAGTACCCTTCAGAAGTCTTAAACTGGACACTTTCCTGAGAAAAGACCCATCAGAATATTTATAAGTGTCCCTATGGGATTTTTCAAAGGACCTTTTTGACTTTTTGAGAGAGCACCAATTCCTTCATAAGAATGTAAGAGCCAATTCTTTGGGAAATATTATTTTAGACAAAATGTCTAAAACAATTCCTTTATAAAAATGCAAAGGACCAATTCTCAAGAAAATACCCTTCAAAAAGATTTAAAATATCTCTTCACAAGATAAATAATCATCCCTTTGCTTGAAAAGTGTCCATTTGGAATTTTTTAAAGTGTCCCTTCAGAAGACAAAAGACCCTTAGGTAAAACTAAAAATGTCCCTTCGAGAAACTTAAAATGGATACTTTCATGGGAAAAAGACCCTTTAGAAAGATTGTTTTGGAAAAAATGTCCAAAACAATTCTTTCAAAAAAGTTGTAAAGTGCCCTCCCAGAAAATTGAACTAGTCCAATTCTTTAAAAGAAGAAACCCTTCAAAAAATTTATGAAGGACACTTTTCCTTTATAAATCTTGAAGATGTCTTTTGGAAATCTTGAAATGTGCCCTTTGAAATTTTTTCAAAGGACACTTCCATGAGAAAATACCCTTCAAAATTTTGTGAGTGACCCTTTGAAAATCTTGAAATGGACCAGTTCCTTCAAACTTTTTGTTTTAGATAAAAAGTCTGAAATAATTCCTTTGAGACTTAGATAAAAAAACCTGAAGCAAAACCTTACTAAAACAAGTCACACTTGAGAAAAAATACCAAAATAACACTAGATTTAACAAAGGCTTTGGAAGGAAATAATACTTGACACTTTATTATAGGAATAAAAAAATTAGGAATACAACACTTAGCCAAAATGAAAGATGTAGAACTTGGGTGTGAAAATTGGCTAACATTCTTGGTGATTCCAAAGGGAGGCATGCCTGATATGCCAGAGACCAGTTGCTTATATATTTCCATTGGGAATGGAGACATGTATATAGGCACTCAAAATGACTTGAACAGACCTTGGGCTCAAAAACACAAGCTAGTTAATTCACATGCACAAAGGCAAAGACGTAGGGAACACAACAACAAACCAAAGGAAACACACACCTAAACTATTATTTACAAAATAAACTTATAAGGACTAATAGAAAAAATTTAGATGTATCCCATTCATAGGGATAGGTAATTATTCTCCAATCATTTTGGTCAACTAAAAGGAGTTGCTTTGCTTGCACTTTCTAATGATGTAATGGCCACTTCACAAAGTGTCAAACTTTGTATGTTTACCAAGTTTTTCTCTATCCTCATCCCATTTTAGGACAAATTCACCTTATTTTAACACTCTTGCACTTGCTCTTTTGTCAAAAGACTTCTTCATGAGTACTTGGTGGTGTTTCATGGCATTGCATGCATTGTCTCTTGCTTTTTGTAGCTACATTAGTTCTATCAATCTGACTTCTATTAGAGTATTTTCAAGCAGTTTTAGTTGATGTGTAAGTTATATATTAGGGATTTATTGAGATATGGATAACCTATCCTCTCTCCCATAAAAAAACACAAAAGGAGAATTACCAATTAATCTCTTAGGAGTAATCTTGTCAGCCCATTAGGCTATCTTCAACTTGTTGTGCCATGCACTTTGATTGTTCTTCAATGTCCTCTTGATGATCTTGATGATATTATTGTTAGTAGATTTATCCAACCCATTACCTTGAGGGTAATAGTTGGATGAGGTACTCAAGTAAAATCCATTCCTATTTTCTCAATCAAAACTTTTAGCACTTATGAAAGCAAGTGCATTATCATAAATGATAACATGGGAAACTCTAAACCTTGTTATAATGCTCATAGAACTCCAAGATAGCATTTTCACCTACCTCCTTCAATTCAATATCTTATACCCACCTTTTGAAGTAGTCAATAGTAGTCAATATCCATTTGTGTCCAACACTTGATGGAGGGTTGATCACACCATGAAATCAAGGCACCATTACATGAAATGATGGTATACTTGGATAAGATTCAATAGAAGGGCTACAAGTTTCTATTTACCTAAAATAAGGTACATTGAGTATACATCTTATCCCAATGGTAATAGTCCTAAAAAATACTAGGCTAATAGTAATGAGCCCTCAATGTCTTTTCAGTTGTCATCCTATGAGAGAAATGACCTCCATCTGTACCATTGTGAAACTTTCCCAGTAGCATATCAAAATGATCACTATTAACATACCTCAATAACATACCTTTCATGTCTTTCCTAAAGAGAATTCCATCTACAAGATAGTAGGGAATGGTCTGTAATCTAAAATACCTATTTTAATACTTGTTCAAGCCATTGGGGCACTCACCATTTTGAAGAAAATTAATAAAGTCTTGTGTCCAACTTTGAATTTGTATGTGATCAATTGGTTTGGGGGTGAAATTGGTTGATCAATAATTCTTCATTTGGCTCTTGAAAATCTGAAGTTAAATGATCACATAACCCTTTTCCTCTTACCAAGCTTGTCACCTTAATATCCTCATCATACTCTATAACCTTTGTAATCCACTCATCTCTCTTTTCATTGAGGTATTTGCTTAGGAGAAACTCCTTGGTGCTAGGATGAAAAACCATGATATGTATATTATTGTTTGAAACCATGTGTCTATTTTTTTTCAATCCTCTTATCACTATTAGAGATTGCTTCTCAACAAATGTATACTTGAGCTCATAATCTACCAATTTTTGGTTTAAGAATGCAATTGGTCACTCTATCTCTTCATCATTATTTTGCATAATCATAGCTAATATTGTATCAAGGCTAGTAGAGGTATAGGGTACGAAATATTTGGTAAAGTTTGTGTTCAAGAGAGTAGGATATTTTGCAATTTCTTACTTGATTTCCTCAAAACTACTCTTACATTCCTTTGTCCAAGCAAAATCTTGGTTCTTCTTGAGCATGGTTGTGATAGGCTTTACCATAGTTGCAATGCTTAGAATAAACCTTCTTAAAAAATTTATTTTCCCCAAGAATATTTTAAGTCCTTTCTTGTGTTGAGGGAAAGACAAGCTTAGAATAGACTCAATCCTCTCAAGGTCAAAGACAAGCCTTCTTTTGAAATAATATGACCTAATAACTTACCATTATGGACAATAAACATGCATTTTTTTATATTAAGGGATATTACATACTCCCTACATTTATCAAACACCTACCTTAAATGTTCCATATGATCAGTAACATCCTTTGAAAAAATAGTTATAACATTAAGGTACATAAGTAGAAACTTATTAATCAAATCTTTAAAATCCATGTCCATTTCCCTTTGAAATGTAGCTCTAGCATTGGATAGACGAAAATACATCTTCTTATAGGCAAAGGTACCCCATTTTTTAGTGAAGGCTATCTTGAACTGATCCTTTTCATTCACCAATATTTGATTGTAACCTAAATAGACATCAAGAAGTGAGAAGCATTGAGAACCTGAAACAACTTGAAAAATTTGTTCTATGGAAGGTAGTGGATAATTATCCTTGAGATACACCCTATCAAGGTATCAAAAATCCACACAAATTTTGATCTCTCCATTCTTATTTTTTGAAGCTACAAGATTATCCACCCAAGTTGAGTGTTTGATAGGAAAGATAATCCTAGACTCAATCAACTTGGTTAGTTCATTCTTCATGAGTTCCTCTATCTTGGGATTGATAGGCCTTTATTTTTCCCTGACTGGTTAGCTCTAGGTTATAAATCAATGATTTGATGAGCTAGACTTGGATCTAACCCTTTCAAATAATTATATTACCAAGAAAATATGTCATGGAACTCTTTGCATAATTCAATAAAGGCCTAACTCTTGGATAAAGAAATACTTTACCAATTTTCAAGAGCTTGTCCTTGTAAATCATGACTCTCTCATAGTTATCTTCTTTTGTTGACATGATCACTCTTTATTTCTTATTTTGATCATCTTCATTGAAAACACTCTCTAAATTAATCAGCCCCTTAAGTATCTTATTTGTCTTCAACTGAACAATTTGTTCTTTATATTGATCATCTAGTCTCTTTTGGTTTCTTGAGGAGAGTACTACCTCATTTTTTAAGAAGTGTGAAATGTTTTAATAACTTTCAAAAAATTACCATGACACTTCATTATCTGGAATATAATGCCTCACAATGAACTTGATATGGAATTGATCTTTCTCCTTTCCTACTTCAACAACTACATCAAACTATGCTCCTATAGTAGCCAATCTATTAGTG
>JARHVA010001206.1:1597500-1647500 GCA_037957365.1 Torreya grandis
TATTGACCAAATTTGACCCCAAGTCAAATTTGGGTCAACCCATACTATTTTGAACTTTTAGTTAAATTTTATTATGTCCTATGGGTTCATCTATTATCCTACGTACCTCAATTAACATTTATTATCCTACATGCCTCACTTAACCTTTCCCTAGACCTTACTGAAACCCATCCTCCTTGTATTAGCTCAGTCAACCAAAGTCAACATGGGTCAAACATAGTCAAAATTAGTCAAAGTTCTAAATTATATTGAAAATGTCCTAAAATGGCCTTTGAACTATTTTAAGGTGTCTTCAAGTCTTAAATTTGCAACAATCTAGGTTTCATGTGGTAAAAGGGTTATTTGGCCACTTTTCTAGCTAATTAATTGACTTGTACGGATGGTGGGAGTTACAAAATATGTCTTCAAGGTGGATATCAACATGGATAAGTTCAAGTTACATCTAAATATATCATGTAATAGTTAGAAGTCTGTTATGATTAATAAATGGTATTTTTTTCTCAAAAATAGGAGTTTATGGGCACTTGTATAGACTTCTCAAGTTCACCATCAGTTGAAAATGTGGTAGAGTGACTCTTCACCTCCCCACAGGTCATTTCCACATTTATTTTATAGGGAGAATACCAAAAGGTCTATCTACAGATTCTTTTCCTTAATTTTCCATTAGTAATCCATCAAGATGAAGATGATCAATCCAATGGTAAGAGATTTTATTTTGGGGATTGCGTCTCTAAAGGAATAAAATAGAGAGCTCTATGTTTTTTGTGTCTCTTAAGGATGAGTGGGTGGACAAGAAGTTGATACCACTTAAGTATTTTTAATTTTTCTCTCATGGAGAAGGATAAGCTTGAAAATTTGCAATAGTTTATGAGAAGTTAGGGAAGTATTTAATATCTCCAAAGTGAGCCTTAGAAACAATAAAAACTTTCAATGATTCCTATAGGCCTGTGAGGATCTGAAAGTCACCTTAGTCATCTCAAAAAACAAGTCTAAATGAAACCCTAATTTACAAACATCCTTAATAAGTTTGAATAAATTTTTTAATTTAATATCATGAAATGGAATGTTAATTCCAATAATACACGGTTTCAAGGCACACCTATAGGCTTCTAAATTCTGAAGATCCACCTACAAGTGTTAATAATTTTTGGTAGCTAGGTGGGTTGAAGAGTTTTAAATGATTATTTTTAGATTTATTTTGTTTTGAGAAGTGAATGGAGAGAATTTTAAAGACCATTGATACATATTAGATGTGAATCAGATATTTTTCTCATTATTGTCGAAATCAAGACCTCAAGACTCACCTACAGGTAGGGGTTAAGAATGCAAACACAATCCTAAACTAGCAAAGCCACTAATAGACTTGAAAATTATAAATATTGTTAAATGTATTATAATTAGTTAATGGGTAACTATTATGACTCTAAATATAATCTATCCAATTATTATATGTTCATATACCATTTCTAGATCATGATAATCTAAGAGGAAATCAAATAGGGTATTCTAAACCATGCTACATGCTATGCAAAAGCCTGCATATTTATATATGAGGATAAAAGGATAGGTAAAAAGAGTAAAAAAATGTTGGAATAACTTCATTTAATAATTATGGAACTTAAATAACCTTCCTAGTACTGTGTTAGATTATAGAGAGGCAATAAATTACAAAGACACAGTCCTTCTCCCTCTAACCCTATAGGAAATTTCTTAAAAAACTTAGTCTTGAGTTTTAGATCATTTGGAGTGTCATCCCTTGGATTAAATAGCTAAAAATTGGTGGATAAAATCCAAATGACCTATAATATCATATAACATAATTGGTTTTTTGAGATCAATAAGATAAATGCACCCTATTTTGTCTCAAATAGGGGTCACTTTTCCCTTGCATAGACCTTACAAAGTTGGAAAATATGGTCAAAACCATGCACCAAAAATAAAGGAATCTTTCCAAGAAGGTTTTTTGAGCTGAATAACACCTATTAACATTAATAAAAACTTATTTTATTGTTTTAAACCATAAAAAATATTTGGAGCTACTAGGTTTATAGGTGTAGCCAATTATGCAACCAATAGGTCTAATAACAAATAAAGGGTCATTCTTAGTTATAGCTTTTGGTAAATCCTATAATATATTATTCCATGTGTGTCAAATAATATATTGGGTTTATAAGCTATCCAAGGAAATAAAATCATTATAAAATATAAAGACTCCATCAGTCTAGCTATAAACTCCTATAGAAACACTATGGACTCTATTTGTCCAGCTATAGAGTAGGTATCAGTTAGGGAAAATAAGGAAATGCTAAGGATAGATTCTAAGAAAGGTATAAAAAGGAGTGATAATAGTGATATATGATTATTATTCTTGTTCAATTGAATACAAATTATTTGGAAAACTTTCATTGTAATTAGAAGATTCCTTGTAACTTTATCTTATCAGTACAAAAGAGACACTTTCCCCTAGTTAGCTTTGAAATGTCCAATGAAGGAAAATGATGAAGGTAGTTTCATGGAAGGTTATTGAAGATATGATATGAAAATTTTGGAAGGGACACAAATGAAATTAATTTTTAACTCCTCTTACACTTCACCTACATTTATTGTAATTGATTCTCACCTTTGGACACTTGTCCTTGTGCTTCTTCAACTTCTCTCTTCTCTCTTCTTCCAAGTTATATAAGTATGAACCATTTTGGATATTTAAGGGATTCCAACTCTTGGTATGGTGAATCCATACCAAAATTTTTCCCTGATTTTTACTTAAGCTAATGATAATTAAGATGGTTATACTCTAATTTCATTTACACTATGTGTTGAATTAATCCATCTTGAATGTCAAGTACAGATTGAGTTCATCTTATTTTCATGAAATCCTTAAATATTTTACCACAAATGAATTATATCCTAATAGGTTTCATGAAGTGTATGCTACTATAATATAATATTGAAGTGTATGAGTTTGGTAGTGCCATATCTGACCTTCCCTTCACTTGCCTTCATTTGTTGAGATTTTATTTACCTTCATGAGAAACACTAATGCTAGGGAGATCCATTAATGATGTTGAGGTTATTTTGGTAGTCTTAGTTCATTATGAAAATTACAAGTGTATTAATGGAAGCAAATCTTGGTGTATCACCTCCTATTTTAGTTTTGATTTATGTATCTTTCTCTCCCTTTTCACCCATAATAGGTAGTTTTAGTAGCATAAGCACATCAAGTCATATCTAGGGAGCTAGCCCTTAAAATATATAGGTTTACTTACACTATATGTTCCACACACACTAGAAGTATTCCCATGTTGGCCTAATCTTAAATAGGCTTGAACAACCTCTTCTAGGGTGGAAGATTTGGAGACAACAATTCTGACACACTCAGTGGGAAAGTTGGTCTTAATTACTTCCATGTCAAGGTGAATGTTGGTCTTAACAAGCCAAAGGTTGTATAAGTGTTTATAATATAGAATTTAGTGAATATAAAAGGTGAGAATATCTATTTGTAGATCAAGTTTTCCAAATTATATTTCATGGTCAGGAGGAAGAAGAAGAGATAGCTAGGCAACATGATTTCCTATCCTTCAATACCCAAAATCCAATCAATCTTCCTACATATTTAATATTTTTTAGATTAAGAGTGATCACATTTCACTAATCCATCAGCTGAATGTGATAACAAGAGGTCCTAATGAATCCATGGGAGATTTCAATGAACATGGCATAGGTTTCCACTATCATGAGACCCGCTCCAAGATTTGTATTCCCCACTTATCTGAAGGCCATTAACAGTGATGTGGTAGTAATGTTTAAATAAATGGGAGGATTTAATCTACTTGATGCATAGGAGATATCTATTGAAGCTAATAAATGTTTGATACTAGCTAGGAAATTATCCCCAAGAGTTGTTATGCCTTTATTATCTCATAGTTCATTTGAAACCCCAAGTGTAGATAAAGTTACATATGCCAATGTCAAGTGTATAATCACTCCCAAGAAGGTACATAATGCTATAGACAAAGATGAAATGATGAGGTCATTATAGGATCAACTTAAAAAATCTCAATTGCAAGTTGTTGTTCTAATCCATATCAACCTAGTTCAAGGAGAGGAACATGTGGATCATTGGGGACAATATCAAGGTCATTTTATGAATTATGGTAGAGGAGATTTTCAAGCTTTAGTAGCACAAGAAAGAGATTTTCCTTGCCTCAAATTAGAATAAAAAAATCTCATTCAAAAGGATACTTATGGAGAAGGTAGTAGCTGAGGTACCATTCTTATGAACTTTCAAAGGGAAGAAAACTATGTGAACAAGGTTGACAAAGCAACTAAATAATTTCCATTTAGTACCTCTTCTCTATTGCCTTCACAAACTGAAGATCAACTGATTGTTCCTAAGACTATCCAAGAATTGGAAAGTAATGTTGTCATAGATGAGTCCTTTGAACACACCAAAGATGATACCTCAAGCAGCAATGATGAAGAGATTGTCATTGGTACACCTCTTAATCCTAATGGATCAATCTTTGATCTTTAGGAAGGAGCTAATGATATGGATGATGATGATGATGATCAACTTGAAACATAAGATCAACAAGAGGAACTCATTAGCCAATATGATGTTCCATAAGAGATTGGTAAGAAAGTTGATGAACTTCAAGTCCTTTCTATTGACCATGAAGAGTTAAAATTTTGGGATGATCTTGAAAAAAAATTCTTGAGACTTAATGATGCATCTTCACTTCATGAAGAGCTAGAGAAAAGTTTTGAAAAATATGTTGCAGTTAAACCTATTGAAGATCATGAAACACCTCTACAAGAAGAGCAAGGTAAGCATGACTCATCTCAATAAGATAAAATGCATAAGGTAGATGAAGAATACAAGGTGCCAAGAGAGGTAGTAAGTTTTGAAGAACCTCTCCCATGCATTTGTCTACTAGAAACACCAAATTTTGATGGAGAACTTCCTTTCCAAAATGAATACAAACTTAATAAAAAAATCCACTTGTAATTAAGGTTGAGGTTAAAGATCAAAATGAGTCTAAACTCAATGGAAAACCACATAAACCAAGGACTATGGTTTCCATTCAAAACAATCAAGATGAGTATCTTTATATTAAACACATGTTCTTAGCTATGAAACTAGATGAAGTCAATGTAAGCACCGTGGTAAGTACAAAAGGTGTTGAATAAATAAGGATAAGACCTAAGTGGAAGATTTCACACTCTTATAGTCTATTTCAAAGAGATGGTATGAAGATATTTCCTTCTGATCCAGGAAGATCATTTTTATCTATCTAGTTTGTACACTTTAGAGTGTGTTTATTTTAGTTTTTTTTGTGTATCCTAAGTGATTCATTACATATGTGTGTTTCCTTTCCTTTGTTTGGTGTGTGTCTTTGTTTTTGTGTGTGGGTCAACCAAATTTTTTCCATTGAGCCAAAGGTCTATTCAAGTTAATTAGAGTGCTCATATGCATGACTCCATGCCCAATGGAAGGATTAGGCAACTAGTCTTAGGCATAATAGGCATGCCTCCCCTAGGAATCACCAAGAATGTTCACCAAATTTGACCCCAATTGGGTCAACCCCTACTATTTTGAAATTTTAGAGAAAGTTTAATATGCCCTATAGGGTCATTTATTATCTTACATTTCTCACTTACCCTTTCCCTAGTCTTTGCTGAAACCCATCCTCCTTGTATTAGCTCAGTTAACCAAAGTCAACATTGGTCAAACCTAGTCAAAATTAGTCAAAGTTCTAAATTATATTGAAAATTTCCTAAAATGGTCTTTAAACTATTTTATGGCATCTTCAAGTCTTAAATTTGCAAATTTCTAGGTTTCATGTGGTAAAAGGGTTATTTGGCCACTTTTCTAGCTAATTAATTGACTTGTACGGATGGTGGGAGTTACAAAATATGTCATCAAGGTGGATATCAACATGGATAAATTCAAATTACGTCTAAATATATCAGGTGATAGTTAGAAGTCTATTATGATTAATAAATGGTAGTTTTTTCTCAAAAATAGGAGTTTGTGGGCACTTGTACAGACTTGTCAAGTTCACCATTAGTTGAAAATGTGGTGGAGTGACTCTTCACCTCCCCATAGGTCATTTCCACATTTGGTTTGTATGGAGAATACAAAAATATTTGTCTGCAACTTCTTTTCCTTCATTTTCCATTAGTAATCCATCAATATGAAGATGATTAATCCAAGGGTAAGAGACTTAATTTTGGGGACTAAGTCTCTAAAGGAACAAAATAAAGAGATCTGTGTTTTTTTTGGTCTCCTAAGGATACGTGGGTGGAAAATAAGTTGATACCACCTACGTAGTTATTTTTGTTTATATCATGGAGAAAGACAAGATTGAAAAGTTTCAATAGTGGATTAAAAGGTAGGGAAGTGTTTAAGATTTCCAAAGTGAGCCTCAGAAACACTAAAAACTTTCAGTGATTCTTATAGGCCTGTAAGGGTCTAAGAGTCACCTTTGTCATCCCAAAGAACAAGCCCAAATGAAACCCTAATTTTCCAATGTTCTTAGTAAGTTTTAAAAAACTTTTTCTGTCAATATCATGAAATGGAAGGTGAAGTCCAATACTACATGGTTTTAAGGCACACCAATAGGATTCTAAATCCTAAAGATCCACCTACAAGTGTAATAATTTTTGGTAGTTAGGTGGGATGAAGAGTTTAAACTAGTTATGTTTAGATTTATTTTTATTTGAAAAGTGAATCAAGAGAAGTGTCAATACCATTGATACATATTGGAAGTGAGTAAAATCCTTTTCTCATCATCACCTAAATCAAGACCTCAAGACTCACCTATAGGTAGGGGTTAAGAATGCAAACATAGTCTCAAACTAGCGAAGCCACTAATAGACTTGATATTCCTAAATATTGTCTAACTGATTAGAATGACTTCAATGGGACCTATGATGAATCCAAAGAGACTCAATCCAATGATAATATGTTCATAGACCCTTTCTATAACATGATAATCTATGAGGAAAGTAAATAGGGTATTCTAGACCATGCTACAGGCTATGCAATTGAGGTTGAGGTTGAAGATAAAAATTAGTCTAGAATCAATGGCAACCCACTTGAACCAAGGACTATGTTTTTATTTCAAACCAATCAAGAAGAGTATGTATCTATTGAACACATGTTCTTGGTTGTGAAACCAAACGAAGTCAATGCAAGTACCATGGTAAGTAAATAAAGTGTTGAACAAACAAGGACAAGACCTAAGTGGAAGCTTGCACACTCTTCTAGTATATTTCAAATATATGGTATGAAAATCCTTCCTTTTGATATAGTATGATAATTTTTATATCTATTTTTTACACTTTAGAGTGTATTTGTTTCAATTTTTTTGTGTTTCCTAAGTGTTTCATTGCACAAGTGTATTTCTTTTGTTTGGTGTGTGTCTTTATTTTTGTGTGTGGGTCAAATAGATTGTTTGAATTGAGTTAAAGGTCTATTAAAGTCAATTATATTATTTATATGCATGACTCCATGCCATATCAAAGGATTAGACAACTAGTCTTAGGCATAATAGGCATGCCACCCCTAGGAATCACCAAGAATGTTCACCAAATTTGACCCCAAGTTAAATTTAGGTCAACCCCTAATATTTTTCAATTTTAGAGAAAGTTTCATATTTATTATGGGATCATCTATTTCCCTACATGTCTCACTTACTCTTTCCCTAGTCCTTTTTGAAACCCATCCTCCTTGTACTAGCTCAATCAACTAAAGTCAACATTGGTCAAACATAGTCAAAGTGCCAAATTGTATTGAAAATGTCCTAAAATGGTATTTTAATTGTTTAGAGGTGTCTTCAAGTCATAAATTTATGATTTTATATGTTTCATGTGGTAAAAGGGTCATTTGGCCACTTTTCTAGTTAATTAATTGACTTGTACGGATGGTGGGAGTTAGAAAATATGTCATCCAGGTAGATATCAATGTGAATAAGGTTAAATCACATTAGAAACCATGTAGTATTATAATTCACCTTCCATTTCATGATATTGACATAATTTTTTTTAAAAAACTTACTAAGGACGTTGGCAAAGTATGGTTTCATTTAGACTTGCTCTTTGAGATGACCAAGGTGACTCTCAGACCCTCACAAGCCTATAGGAATCACTGAAAGCTTTTAGTGTTTTTGAGCATCACTTTTGAGATATTAAACACTTCCATACATTATCAAACACTATTAAAAGTTTTAAATATTTTCCTTCTCCATGAAATCAACAAAAATAAATGCTTAGGTGTTATCAACTTATTGTCCACCCATACATCCTTAATAGACCAAAAAAAACATAGAGCTCTCTATTTTATTCCTTTAGAGATTCAGTCTCTAAAATTAAGTCTATAAGGATTCAAGAGCTTAAACTTGGTGGAGGTCATACTCATTACCTAGTATATTATATACCATAATTGTTTTTTTATATCATTAAGGGAAGTTCCCCCTATTTTGTCTCAGACATGTGTCACTTTTCTCTTTTATAAACCTTTCAAAGTTGGAAAATATGGTTAAAACCATGCACCAAAAGTAAAGGAATGTTTCCAAGAAGGTTTAGTGATTTGAATCAAATCAAGTAACATCATTTTAGTTTTTTAAACAATACAATATGTTTGGAGCTACTAATTTTGTAGGTTTAGCTAGTTGTGTAAACAATGGGTCTAATACCAAATAGAGGGTCATTTTTAGTGATAGATTTTGGGAAGTCCTCTAATGTATTGCTCCATGTGTGTCAAAGAATATTTTGGGTGTATAATATATCCAATTTAAGAAAATAATTATAAAATATATGGACTCCATCAGTCTAGCTATAGACTCCTACAACAAAATTACATACTCCATCAGTCTAGCTATAGAGTATGTATCAATTAGGGAAAATAAGGAAATGTTAAGGTCAAGTGTCAAGAAAGGTATAAAAATAAGTGATCACAGTGATATATGATGATTATTATTGTGGAATATAATAAAATTATTTGGAAAACATCCAATGTAAGTAGAGGATTCCTTATAACTTTATCTTATCAGTATAAAAGAGACACTTTCCCCTAGTCAGCTTTAGAATGCCCAATGAAGGCCAATGATGAAGGTAGTTTCAAGGAAGTTTTTTGAAGAGATGATACACCAATTTTGGAATGGACACATATGTAGATCAGGTTATAACTCATCTTAAAATTCAACTACATTTATTTTAACTAATTCTCACCTTTGGACACTTATCCTTGTGCCTCTTCAACTTATCTTTTCTCTTTCTTCTTCCAAGTTCTATAAGTATGAGCCATTTTGGCTATTAAAGGGATTCCAAATCTTGGTATGGTGAATCCCTACAAAAATTATACCTTGATTTGTATCTAAGCTAATTAAAATAAATATGGTTATACTTTAAGTCCATTTACACTACATGTTTAAGTGATCCATCTCGAATGTCAAGTATATATTGAGTTCATCTTGTTTTCATGAAATCCTTGAATGTGTTACTCTGAATGAATTCTCTCTTAATAGGTTTCATGAAGTGTATGCTACTAAAATATACTCTTAAAGTGTGTATGAGTTTGGTAGTGTCATATCTGACCTTCCCTTCACTTGCCTTCATTTGTTGAGTTGTTATTTTCCTTCATGAGAAACACCAATGCTAGGGAGCTCCATTAATGTTGTTGAGGCTAGTTTGGTTGGATTAGTTCATTATAAAAATTCCAAGCTTATTAATGGAATAAAATATTGTTGTATCACCTCCTAGTTTAGGTTTGATTTATTTATATTTCTCTCTCTTTTCACCCATAATAGGTATTTTTAGTAGCATAAGAACATTAAGTCATATCTAGGGAGCTAGCCCTTAAAATATAGAGGTTTACTTCCACTATAGGTACCCTACACACCTAAAAGTATTCCCATGTTTAGCTTACTCAGAATCAAAGGGGAGTATGTTGAAAAGTGATGTTGAAGTGTAGTTCACTCAATTTTATTTTTACACTATTAGTGTAAATTTAGTTTGCATGAACAACTTTTGTGGATCTAAATTTAGACAATTAGTTAATTTTCAGTTAATATATTTTTTAGAAAAAATAAATCCTTAGAAAGGATACAGTTATTTTTAGTTGATATTACATGCAAATTATTATTTAGATAAATTTAAAATATTTTATTTAATAATCAGAAAAGCATGTTCACATGCAATTCTATTAATACATTATAATTGATCTTTATTTTCAAGAAGAAGGAGAATGATTCCAAGTTTTTTAAGAACTAATTTTTATTTTTGCAATTCTTATTTCTTCTGTATTATGAATACTTTATATATTTGGCTTTGATTTAATTTTATTTAAAATTCTACATCTGGTATTAGAGCATGTATTTTTTCTTTTGGGTTAAAGATTTAGTAGTTGGAATTTTGCCAAAAAATTATCATGTCAAATTCTAAATCCTTGCCCATTCTATAATTTGATGGAAATGAGTATGATTATTGGTATATCAAAATTATGATTTTTTTGATAGGAAAATATTTTTGGGAGATTATTGAATTAGGTTATGCAAAGCTAGTTGATTGGAATGCCCTCACAACAAATGATAAAATAGCTAAGAAGGAGGCTAAGAAGAAGAATGCTCAAGCCTTATTTCATATTCAAATAGATCTAGATAAGAGCCTATTTCCATGAATGGTAGGATAAAAGATAGTAGAGGATGCTTGGAATACTCTAAAAGAAGCTTACCAAGGTAGTGATCAAGTCAAAGTTTTCAAGTTACAGACATTGAAGAGAGAATTCAAGAATTTGAAGATGTAAGAAGCTGAAAGTGTGAGTACCTATTGTGTCAGAGTAAAATATGTAGTCAATAAGATGGCTACACTTGGTGAAATTGTGAATAATGAGGTTGTGATCAAAAATGTGTTGAGGACTCTCACACCAAGGTGGAACCATGTTTCCATAATCATATAAGAAAGCAAGAATTTGTCTACCCTTCAATTTGATCATCTAGTTGGATCTTTGATGTCTCATGAAGAGAGATTCATTTGGGGAAAGTGATGAGAAAGCTTTTTCCTCCAAATTACAAATAAAAAAGAATGAATATGCCAATAGTAGCATCAAAAGTAATAAAGGCCAAGGTAGAGGCCAAAATCAGAATTACTCAAGAGGAAATAGAGGTAGAGGTGGTTTTTGAGGAAGAGGTAGAGGCCGATTTGATAAAAAAATATCCAGTGTTATCATTGTAGCAGGTATGGCCACTTTAATTATGATTATAGACTAAAGAAGGTAAAAATGACAAAAGCATTCATTATCCTCAAGAAGGTGATGAGAATCCTTCAGATAATTTATTTTTATCTTATGAAAAAGCTGAAAATGTTTCTAAAGATGTTTGGTATTTAGATTCGGGATGTTCTAACCACATGTCAGGGAATGAAATTTTTTTTCTATAATGGATGAAAGTTTTAAATCCAAGATCAAGCTTGGTGATGACAAATCATTGGAGGTTTCTGAAAAAGGAGCTATGAAATTCCATACAAAAGAAGGTATGAAGAGTGTTAAAGACATTCATTACACTCCAAAGTTAAATCATAATTTATTGAGTGCTGGAAAATTTTGTGAAAAGAATTATAAAGTTGTATTTGAAAATAAACAATGTATAATTTATGATAAGAATCATGGAAAAAGGGTGGTAACGGTTGTGCCTATGACAAAGAATAGGATGTTCCCATTGAAGTTTGGTGAACATAACAAGAACCTTGTCAATATGACATATGGGGATACAAGTTGGTTGTGGCATCTCAGGTATAGGCATTTAAATTTTCATAGTTTGAAAATTATAAAGTCAAAAGCATTAGTTTTTGGTTTACCTAAGGTTGAAGAGCACAAAGAAGTTTGCAAAGGATGTGCTAAAGGAAAACATGCAAGAGATAAATTTCCAAAAGGCAATGCATGGAGGGTTCATTATCCACTCTAGTTAGTTCATTTAGATATTTTTAGTCCTATGCAGACAAAGAGTTTGGGTAAGTCATCATATTTTATTACTTTTATTTATGATTACTCATGATAGTGTTTGGTTTATTTTTTGAAGACTAAATTTGAAGCTCTTGAGACATTCAAGAGGTTTAGAGCCCTTGTATAAAATGATGAAGGGTACAAAATCAAATGCTTATGGACTAATCATGGAGGATAATTTTGTTCAAAAGCCTTTCAAGGTTATTGTGATATGCATGGCATTAGAAGACAACTCACCACTACATACACACCATAAAAAAATGGTTTAGCTAAAACGAAGAATCATATAGTGCTAGAGATGGCATGAAGCATGCTACAAACAAAGTGATTAATAAATTATTTTTGGGGAGATGTAGTTTCTACAATAGTATATATTCTCAATTAGATTCGCACTAGTGCACTTGATAGGATGACTCTGTATGAAGCCTAGTATGAGAAAAAGCCAAATGTTAATAATTTTAGAGTTTTTAGTTGCTTAGCCTATGTTCATGTTCCTGATCCAAAGAGGCAAAAGTTAGATCCCAAAAGTGAGTCATGTATTTTTGTTAGATATAGTGAGTAAAATAAGGCTTATAGGTTATATAATCCTCTCACTAATAGGCTTATTGTGTCAAGAGATGTGATTTTTGATGAAGGGGGAGTTTATGGTCATCAAAAAGGCCATATAGAGAAGTAAAAATCTATTTTAAATGAAGTTATTATGGATGATATTGATCATGGGGAGCCAAATAATATTTATATTCCAAGTGCTATAAATCCACCAAGTAACCCATTATTTAGTTGTTCAATTCCAAGTGTAAGTCCAGATTCAAGTAATAGTTCTACAAGGAATGTAAGAAGATTAATTGACATTTATCAAAGGAGTTCAAATCAAGCACATGAAGAAAATCCAAGAGGTGAGACACTAAATTTTGCTTTACTTACAAAGGCTGATTTTGAACCATCATGTTTTGAAGATGCATATACTAATGAAGTTTGGATGCAAGAAATGCAAGAAGAGATGGATTCTATTCACATGAATGACACTTGGGAGCTTACAAAGCTTCAACATGACAAGAAGAAGATTGGCACCAAATGGGTCTACAAGACTAAATGTAATAGTGATGGAAGTGTTGAAAGGCATAAGGAGATATTAGTTGCTAAAGGCTTCACATAAAAGTATGGCATTGATTATGAAGAGACATTTGCACCAGTAACAAGACAAGAGATCATTAGAATGCTAATTTCATTAGAATCTCAAAAGAATTGGAGCATCCATCATATGGATGTGAAAAGTGCCTTCTTGAATGGGTACCTAGAAGAATAAGTATATGTGGAACAACCACAAGGTTTTGAAGTGTAAGGAAAAGAAAATCATTTCTACAAGTTAAAGAAGGCTTTCTATGGCCTCAAACAAGCACCAAGAGCATGGTATGATAGGATTTATGGATAATTTCAAGAGAATGGATTTTAAATAAGTAAGAGTGAACCTACCCTTTACTAAAAATAAGAAGGTAATGATATTCTAATTATAAGTTTGTATGTTGATGACTTGTTGTATATGGGTGGCAGTTCTATGATGAAGGATGAATTCAAAGTTTCCATGATGAATGAATTTGAGATGAAAGATTTAGGTCTCATGAAATGTTTTTTAGGAATGGAGGTTTATCAAAGGGAGAATAAAAATTTTATTTGTCAAATAATGTATGCTAAAGATATGTTGAAGAAACACCATATGGTTGACTGTAAACTAGTCTCCACTCCAGTTGCTCATGGAGTTGTATTGTGTAGAGATGATGGTGCTAAAAGAGTTGATGAGAAAAATTATAGAAGTATTATTGGAAGCTTAATGTTTCTAACTCATACAAGACCTGATATTTCTTATTCCATTTCACTTGTTTCAAGGTACATGGTAGAGCCATCAAAAATACATATGAAGGTAGCCAAGAGAATTTTTAGGTATGTCAAAGGCACCGTAGATTTTGGTATTCATTACTACACTTCTAAAAGGTTCAATCTTGTTGGTTTTATTGATTCTAATTGGGGAGGTAGTTTGGATTATCAAAATTCAACATCTGATAATTATTTTTCTTTTTGTTCTAGTTTGATTACTTGGAGCTCAAAGAAACAAAGTATAGTTGCCCTTTCTTCTATAGAAGTAGAGTATGTTGCAGTCACTTTAGTAGGTACACAAGCATTATGGCTAAGAAAACTTCTTGAATAAACTAGAGAGATTGAATTTTAGTCCATATTTATATTTTTTGATAATATTAGTGATATTGAATTGGCCCAGAATCTAGTCCATCACAACATGACAAAACATTTTGATTTAAAGCATCATTTTATCTAAGATTTAGTGTAGATGAAGGTAGTAAAATTGAAATACATCAACACTAAAGAGTAGTTGGTAGATATATTCATGAAAGTAGTTGCAATAGATCAGTTTTTGACACTCAGAGAACAAATTGTGAGCCCCCTCAGCATCAAGGGGGAGTATGTTGAAAAGTGATGCTAAAGTGCAGTTCACTCAGTTATATTTTTAGACTATTAGTGTAAATTTAGTTTGCATAAATATTTTTTGTGGAGATAAATTTAGATATTTAGTTAATTTTTAGTTAATATATATTTTAGAAAAAATAAAGCCTTAGAAAGTCTAGAGTTAGTTCTAGTTCCCCCTTTAATCATGCAAACTTCTCAACCCATCTGAGTTAGCTCCGCCTAACTCCATCATCATCCTTATGCCAGCATAAAATACTCCCCCTTGATATTCATAACCAAATATCACCTACATAAATTTTTATAACACCTTCATGGCCTCAACAACATGATAATATCAAACTCAAAACACTATACTACTTTGTGTCTTCAAATAACACAACTCTGATTTCATACTCTCACTTGTAAACCACCTCGAAGAGAACTAATAGATCTTCAAGACACACATAAAATAATAAACATGCACTAAAATAACATGATAAATTACCTTTAAATACTCATTCACATTAAACCTAAGAGCATAAACATCAAATATTCATACTAGACCTGTCTAGACTCCTTGTAACTCTTCCTAGAACTTGCAAAGTTTAAAAATTTTAGTAGACATATTTTAAAAACCTAAAAATTAATATCTAGAGCTCTCACATATTCCCACTTAATAACACCAATTTTCATCACCTAACTCCTCCTCTATAACATACTTCATTCACAAATCTACTAGCTAATTAGGGTTATATTTTGACAAAAACTTAAATAATACAAAAAACACAAACCTTAAAATCTCTATTAATATTTATTTTAAACCCCATTTTTCACATTCAACCTTTTAATAAGCCTTAGACATTAACTCATAAGGAATACCACTTTTATAGTATATCCCAAAACCCTAGAATCTTAAAACAAATAAGATCAACAAACCTCCTTTTGGTCAATTCCCACCTCTAAAAATTCTTGCACTCTTGGATACAGCCATCACACACTCTTATAAAAAAATTTGAGTCTTCATAATTTTGGGAACCCATACATCCTATAACCCATTTTAGGCCTACTTACCCTTAAGCCAAAATTGACAATACTGAGGACACTCAAAAATTTCCAATTTAACTTGAACATACCTTCTGACCATAATAGCACCTAGAGCATGCAAGAATGAGACCAATACAAATTTATATAAATATGATCTTGACAACTCAAAAATACTCCTTTTCCACTAACAAACCTTTAATTTAGCCCTATAGATAGATAACACCCTTGCAAGACCACATGCTTCTTCAAACTGAGAAATGTATTCATGAAGAAAAATAATGACATATCTACTTCATATGGACCTAGAATAGAGGATCATACAATTCCTCATCATAGGACTAAAAACATTATTCTTCTTCTTAATTTTCTCAACTAAAACAACTTACTTGGCATCCATCTCCTCTTTGGCTTCCTTGCTAATGCATGATGAAAATAGGGGATCTTGGTATATCTCTTCAGATAACACCTTATCCTCTTTTAAAGAAGACAACACAAAATCTTGGAAATAATAAAACTCCTTCTTACCTAAAAATTATTCAACTACAAAAAATAAAGCATCAGATTGAGATCCTTCTTTCAGATTCTCCTTGTTGTTGAATGGTATAACTAATTGATTCTTGGATCATCCAATTTCTTCTCCATTTGGACTGATATTAATCTTCCTTGTTACTCTTGAGACATCTCAAAAAGTTATTCCTTTTCTATAGTATCATAAGTTGAATTTTTGAAATCAACAAGATTGGCCTTCATTGCCTTAGGTCTCCACATTATGTTTTGACTTTTGATATGATTTCTATGAGTCTCTTCCTTATTTATATGACTTTAGAGATTACAAAATTTACAAGGACAAAGTCTAAAAATATGACATTTCTTACCACAAATGAAACAAATAAAATCAGTCATACTTTTTGATAGATTTGAACTGTGATCAATATTTGGCCAAAAACTCCTATAATAGCTCCATAAATGTCCATACTTGATGACTTACTTCTATATTCCTTATTTCTATAACCATACATATTAAATGTATAATAATGACCATATAATAAACTAGCATACCTTTAAGCATTTGGTTGTCTAAAAAACCTTCTTACATTGCTTTCAAATCCTACATTCTTCTTAGCTTGATCAGGCTTTACATGTTCTTTTTCTAACTTTTCCAACTTATCTATGAGTTATTCATTCTCTAATCTCAAGGAATCAATATTAGTATTTAACTCATCATGATCACCTTGATTTTAACTCACCATGGTATTAACTTCTTTTAACTTAGTCTTGAGATATCTACACTCTTCTTTTCTTGATTTTAGGCTACCATTTGAAACCACTAATTGACCTATAAGATCTTTGATGACCTCTTTATTTTCCTTGTCTTCTTTAGCCATTCCATCCTTCAATCTAAATTTTTTATATTCAAGAGACTTGATCATCTCTTAATACTTTTTCTCATCTCTCTTGGTCCTACCTAACAAACTTCCCTTAAGAGAAGTGACTGTGATTCAAGACCTTTGATCACATACCTCATCTTATGATTCATATTTATAAACTCATCTCCTAGATCTACTTCTTCTTTTCTATCAAATAACACTTCTTCTTATCCACTATCATGGCAAACTTATTCATCATACAGGATGTCCTTTTCTTTTGAAAAACAATCCTATTTTGAACTCAAACTTGCATTGGCATCTTCTAGCTGAACCTTGAGATCATTGATAACTTTCTCATCAGAGTTGGCATCTTTCTTCAAAGTACATATCTTATCTTTTAGATCCGTAATTATAACCTTCCAATGTTGATTCTCTTTCTTCAAATTCTTATCCATCTTGTGTTACTTAGGATATCTTTCAAGATGTTAAGCATCCTCTAAAGGATTGGATCTGATACCAATTGTTAGAGGTACAAGATGACTAAGAGGGGGGACTAAATCAGTCAACCTATCTTTCATTTTCTAATCACTTATCATTCATTCATTGGTATTCATGAATCAACACAATAAACATATGAAACTATATTATCATCAAAGCAAGGGGTCCACATAAAAAGCATTAATAAGAGAATATCATCATAACACAAAATATAATTTGGGAAAACATCATGGGGAATAAAATAGACTCAAAATCCTAAAAACACATAGACTACTTGTCTTATAAGGTATTAAAAAATGATACTTTATTGGAACACCCATTCCATAAGGAACACCTTCCCCTAGGATGGTCAAGTCCTTTTAACCTAGATGTTGATCACCCTCCAAACACCTATGATATGAACATCTCCTGAACACTGATTTCCTCCCAATTTTATGGAGATACAATGTGTATCATCCACCTTCACTTCTTTACACAAACAAAAACATCCAAAACCACCTTTTGGATCACTCTACACTTCTCAAAAATAACTATATCACAGCCTCAATAACATGACCAAATGTTCATACACACATTCCACACTTTGATCTAATTTTTAAATCAACCACCAAGCTTACACAGACATCATCTATCTTTTTACACACTTGAGTTATCTAAAATATCCTTTTGGATCACTCTAAACCTCTTCACTCATCCTCAATATTCAAACATGCAAGAGTAGTATTTATGACATCATAAATATGACCTATAGGTCATACACATAATCATCACCCTACTCTGCTCTATAACCCATCTAGTGGGAACACTCTCTTTTTTTTTATCCTTTACTCCACAACACTCACACATGCCTCTCTTTTACAAGTCTTCAAACCTATAATATCACTATTTATGACATAACAAATATGACCTATAGGTCACACACACATTCATAAAACTGATCTATTCTTTAATCCATCCATTATACACCCTTACTCTCCTTCACCTCTCAACTCTATACTCTTCCTCCACTTAGAGCCACTTATTCCAATTCTAGAAATCATTGTCTTTGATTTCACATTTTATATGTCCTTCATGATTATTATCTTCTTATTTAGATATAATACTTGCCTTAGACCTTAATAAATCTAATATAGATCAATAACAATCTCACAGGTCATCCATAATAACTATGGGTCATAATTAAGTAACTACACCTTTCAATTAGGCCTTAGTAACCCTTATAGGTCTCATGGAGACCTATTCACTCCTTTAGCACTTAAACAAGAAAATTAGAAACACATGACCACTTCCAAATGTATAGTTCCACTCCACTTGACCTCTTAAACATCCTCAAATGATTATGGTCATTATTATACACATTTGTGTATGTTCAATCTACTTAAACATTAGCCTTGTACATAAGAACACCATGAATGAACAAATAATCAACTTATACTAATTTTTTCATAATTAAAATAGACTAGTAAAACCTCTAAAATATATATTGGTAATACTTGAGGAGTCTTCAACACTCTTCAATATCTAATTCCCATTGAAACATCTAAATACCGTTAGAATAGCTCAAAATATCCTTCTCGAGTTACTTAAAAAACATGGTCAAAAATAGAGTCAACTTTAGATCTTAATAACTTTGACTATATAAATATTCAAACCATCTAACTAGATTCAATATATGTGCCTTGAATTTCTCTACAACTTTTATTTTTATTACACCTTCAAATTCATCCTAGATCAAAATTTATGTCTCAAACACTATAGAGTAGTTTTTCCCTTTCCTAAATTCAAATTCCAATGGTCACTAGTAAACATCAAACACTTTGCCATAATCTCATTTACTTGTATATTTTGATCAAATATGCACCATTGATGTTATTATAATTAGATTGATATTTAATTTTTTTCACTATTAGACATTAAACACTTGTCATCATCTCACTACTTCTTGATAATTTGGAACAAATGTTCTTCATCGATCTCTTCAAGAGTAACCTAGAATAAAACCTATAATGCTTACTATTAGATCTTGATTAGAACTCCCATGATTATGAAACTTGGTACCCTTATGTGACTTATGAAATTTTTTATATCATTATATGTGCTTATGCCACTTAGTAGCCTCACATGCTTTGTTGACTATTTGACATGTTCTACACCATTGATCTTTATAAGTACAAACTATTGCTCACCATTTATCTTTTATTATATTAGCAAGCTTGTGACACTTTTCACCAATGAATTCAAACTTTGACATGTTAAATTCATATTCACCATTAATGTTAATATGTATGATTAATTGATCACCATTGGATATTCTAGACCAATGACCTTAGACTTCAAAGTGATTAAAATTGATAGTCTCTGGCCCATGACAATCTGATAGAGAAACTTTGAAGCTTTATTACTTGAGATATAAGTCACTTCAAGAATCCAATTTTTTAGGGTATCTTCTTGTGACTATTAAAAAAATCTATATATAAACCTTTTATCTTATTTGTATTTTTAAGTACCTAAATTAAATGTAAAAACTTACTAGTTCACTCATATCTGCACGATGTGTAGTGACGGTTTAGCTAAGTATAGAAACTTAGTGAACTTCTATTTGAGAGGCCAACTTTGCACATACATATATTTATCTATGCCCAACCTTATGACCTAAAATTTTAACCATATTATATCCTCACATATGGGAATCCATCCATATATCAAGCTACTCCTATAACCTTCATGCATGCGAAATATGATGCCATCAAACTACCTATTCAGATTTTTCTGCCATAGAACTAAATATGCCTAGGTGAATATAATGAAGAACTAGATGAACACCATTCATTCCCATAATCATTTTAAACACTCTTGACACCCCATCAGACCTCTAAAATATGATCTCATCATCCATAACATTAATCAACTTCCTATCGAAGAATATACTAAAGATCCATGCTTATATACTAGACCACCAGGCCTTTACCAACACACTTTTCACGTGTTTGTCTTCTCTTCTTGACCTCAAACCACATCAACATGTTAGATACAATATGACAAGCCTCAAACAATACTTACTTTAACTCATATGCATATAAATCCTACCTTGCATAACTTTAAGATCAAACTCATCATCATCATGACATCACCACTTTATCATTACCTTTGACATCAAGACACACATGAATTCAATCTCTGATGTCAATAAAATTACTTTCCAACAAGTTGAATGGTGGAATTTTGTAGGACCAAAATAATTCTATATTGAACTTGAGAGTTTTGTAAACATAAGAGCCTAACAATAACATTAATATGCATTAGAATGTGATCCCATTATGTAGAGAAATTGGAATATTTTCAATTAAATAAGGTATAAAACCTTTAGTCATTTTAACAAATTGTTATGCAAGACAGTTCTATGTATACCATGTGTTTAAGACTTAATCAAGTTACCTTAATTGAATAATTGATCAAGGCATGAGATGGAGTATTTGGTGGTTTAAAGACAACGTATAAAATCATAAGGGACTAAAACCTTGGAGGAATTTTCAGTAACCCTTAGGTAAGAATAATATTCTCATAACCCTATGTTGATTCAGTTATAGACAAACTATGTATGGATTCTATGTGGTAAGATAGAGACAATGAATCTTGATTTGTATGATTGAATATTTGATGGAATGGAATCCCTATAGAATGAAGATGGAATAGATGGACAAGGTGATTTAAAATAACCTTGTTATAGTGTTTTTAAAGCATCATTTAAGCTAGTAAGCATTCAAACCCTATTTTGGTTATTATAGTCAAACTATCCTGATAAAATATTATCAAATTCATGTATAGATAGTGATTAGGAATTAGATAAGAAGTTATAAAGCTTTGGAAAGTTATATCTAGGTCATAAAATCCTTAAATAGGAATTTTAAATTTTTGAAACTAAAATATATTCTTTAAGAACCAAGCGGAGCCCTCTTGGACCTTTCAAAAACACATAAAACCCTAGACTAGGGTTAGAACACAAAAAATGGTATAACTAGTGATTAAATTGGTGGATTTTAATGAAACTTTGTGAAGACCTCAAATATGATAAAGGGTATTTGAAACCAATGTTATATTAAAAAGTACATGTCTATACTAGATGAATTTGTTAAAAAAAAATCCTAATAGTAAAGAAGAGAGTAGAGTGTGTAAGGAGTATAGAAGGAACTTGGAAATTGTGGTAGAGTGTGACGTGAATTAAAATAGGTGTATTAAACCTAAAATAGGCTATATATGATCAATATTTTCTATATAATACCCAATTAAATAATCCAAGTGTTTTGTAAATGAAGCCTATAGTCAAGAGAGAGAGAGAGAATGATATGACCAAATGCCTATGAGATGTATGGAGTTATAAAATCACAATAGGTAAATCATGAAGTCTAATCAATGAATCATTACTTGATATTGAAGTTAAATACAATAAGGGGCTGACAACCAAAAGGAGATTGATCAGATTAAATGTATCAATAGAAATATCGCTGTCAAAGCTTGGTTTAGATAGAGTATGCAATATTTAGTATAAATCATGATCTTTCCTTAGGGTTATTATACCAAAAATTTATGTAAATATTAAGGATATTTGGTTGGGAATATAACATTTCCTAACCCTTGTACATGTGTGTATAAATACACAATATACGAATGCAAATAAATATGTAAATAGAAAGGTAACCTCCATGTCATGATCTATCAAAGAATCTAAATCAACTACTGTAGATGGATTATACATTCTATAATATAGTTTTGTTAAAGCTTTATCCATGTAAACAAAATTCATGATCAAAAAGGAACTAAAAATGATCAATGAATGCAAGTTTTATTTCTTGTTTTGGCTCAAGTTTGTCTAATGTAGCATATAAAATGCATGATGAAAAGATAATGAATAATTCTCATGCCCCCATCATGACCACAAATTTGATATATGTGAATTTGAATGACAAACATTTTCCAATTAATTTTAAACTATTTTTTTATTGGATTTTATGAATTAATGTTATGCCTCATGAATATGAAAGTATGCATATGTGCATGAACTAATATCATTCCCCCTAGATATATACCAATTGATATATAATGTTTATGCACGTATATGTTGAATTTGAGAACTTTTATATCTAATGTATGTTTATGTAAAAAATAATAATTATTTTTCTAGGAGATTATGTGCATATGCCCATAAATATACACTCAATTTTATATGAATATATGTTAAAGCATTTGTAATTTGAGTGTATATGCATGGCATATGACCTTGTAATTTGTATCAATATGCCAATGTCTATCATGTAACTAAACCATCATATATTTAAAAAATTTATAATATATAAAATTTGTACTCTTATCTTATTTTATATTCATGGAGGATTATGTCTCTATAAAAATCCCACTATAAAGAACCCCTTTTGGGATGATATTTCCTATAAGTCACTCATATCAAAATAATAGTTAATTGTATCATGTCATGAATAAAGATATCATGATTTAATATTATATGAACATGTGAAGAGTATGGCATAATATAAATGAGTATTTAAATCAAAACATGTATGTGACATATGTAATGCAGGGCATATAAGTGTCATGTCTAAATATATGTATCAATGAAGTATGTAGTAGTAGGATAACTAAATAAGACTACATAGTAAAAGTGAATTATATGGAATATGGCACCACTCAATGTTAGTAAGATCAAAAAACACAACAATATCAAGTTTTAGTGTCATACATATGATCAAGGACCATATATAAAGGACATACATATAATGTAATTAATAAATATAAGGTCCACATGCAAGGGGACATAAAGATGTAAAAAAAAGGGACATCAATGATTTCCCATAAAACAAATCCAAGGGACACACTCAAGGAACATCAATATGTTTCTAGTAAGGCTAAATGGACACACACAATATATAAACATAAATTATATTATCATGTAAGATATTAATAACATCAATGGAGAATATAATAAGTAAATACTAGCCTAAATCTAGTTGTATACATTTTAAATAATAGTATAATAACATATCCATGTGTCACTATGTAATATATGAGTAACTATTAAGACATGTGGTAATGGTTTAGATATCTCAACATGATATAAATTTCATATAAAGTTAACTTGTAATAGTGAAACTTGTGGAATAATATTCCCCTAATATTGAAATGGCCTCTTGGTAAAGTAATGTCCAACATGTATATGTCCATGTGTAACTTTTATGTCTTGTACCACACTCATATACCATGAAATGCATTTTGTATGAAAATAATATGGAATCTTTGAAAAAATGGTGACAAATAACATATTATATAGTGTAATCTATTAATCATGTTATGCTTAGGTCCTAATTTTTATTTTTTGAATATTCAAATGTTTTTTTCTTGATTATCTGACTTTTTTATATTATTAAAATATTTGATCATAGTGCTCATGAATTAGAGAATAAGTCATATTCATCAAGATTGAATTTTATATATACTATCTTATCTTTGAAATAACATAATCACATGGCCTTTTTTTCCACCATCTTTGATTATTTATAGTCTTTTATTGTCATTATCTTTGAATATCTTGCCTTTTAGTGAATATTGCTATTATTACCTTGAATATTTATTTTATTTTATTCATGTAAGAATGAGATATATTTATTTTATTTTTTTAATTTTATCTTGAATTATATATATCCATTCCAATCCTAATGTGAGTGTTGATTGGGTAGTATAAAGTGTTATCCATATAGACGTATCCAAGGAATGGTAACAAGTCTAAGGAATGTACTACAATGTGGATGGTATAAGTCCTTAATGTTGAGCGAAAAGGTCTTAAGAATGTGAAAATAAATAAATTTTGAAGTTGGTTTTCATCAATATGAATCTATCATCTTAAATCATCCTATATATATGTTGTAACAGTCAAAGTTTCTTTTGGAGGCCATTTTTTTGTTGTTGTAGTTGTAAATGGTGTCTTTATGGAGTTTGATGAAAGTGGTTCCTATTTATGTTTCATTACATTGATAATACCTAATAATTTTATATTTAAATCTAATTTTATATTATATCATAGTGATCTATACCATTTCCCATGATTTGATGATAACCACAATATGGTGTACGTTCTTGATGTTCTACAACTCAATTTCAAGTATATGGTAGTGTGATGAGATTATGATCAAATAATATTTGAAATGTTTTTCTTGGTTTTTATTTCAATTTTTTTAATTTTAATGGTGTTGTAATATTAGTATCTATCATCTCCACATTACTTACAAAAATATATTATTACTTCCTTATCCAAGTCATGTTAGATTTCAATGTCACCTACGTATGGTGTGAGATAGTATTACAACTATTGTTTTCATTTATAATGTATTCATTATTTGGTAGTGTTTACTTTAATTTTCCATGAGATTATTGTTCCTAAATATTAACATTTAGTTTTTCCCTTTTTTGTGTAGGAATCATCTCGATATTCTCTAATTCCAATAGGCGTGAATAAAGTGTGAGAAAATGTTATTCTAAAAGATATAAATTTATATTTTATAGTTGATCATATTTCATATATTAAAAATTGATATATTTTTCATAATTATCATAATAATATATGATCTTTCCATCTTGATATTTTGAATTTACCAATATAATAAGATCAATAATAGGTTTTGGTTGTTCTAGATTATTTTGGCTCAAGTTTTACAGTTGGTTTGTATGTTAGAATTGGTTCCTTGTTATTTTATGTACTTAATTAACCACATAATATATACAAATATAAGATAATTTAATTGGTTTCAATGTATAAATAATATTATGATCTTCCAATTATTATCGTGATTGGTCATCATTAGTAGATTGGGTCATTTTAAAATATCTGAAAGGGTCATCATCTGTTAGTTGTGACTAATAATAGACTACATGCTTGTATTTGATATATTTATGTAAATTTAATGTCATTGAATCCATAACATGTATCCATAATTGTCTCAAAATTAATTTTTAATTTAATTGTAGTAGGTACTAGCTTATAACCAGGTCTCCAATATAATCATATGGTTCCAATTATTTGATGTAGAATGTTATAAAATCCTTTTATTTTTGGATCATATTTTCAAATAGTATATAAGTTTATCACCAATAATTACAATAAGTAAGTATTACAAATTTATAATCTATAATCATTACCTACCAACACATGTTTAACGAAGTTTCTTTATAATTGAACTTGAATGATTATTAGTATATTTTCCTCTATCATGTGTTGCATAGGAAAGTCTTATTTGTCAAAGGTGATGAATTTGTTATTATTATTTATTTTATTCATAAATAATGTAAATTAATAAGGTTATGTATCCCTAAGAATATTTCTTATTACAATTTCATATATAACATATCTTTGTAGACTATTGATCTCTCAAATAATTCTAAGATATAAATATTAGCATGGGTGTTATTTAGTTGAGATCGATGATGTCACACCCTTTGAGTTGATTAAATTTATTAATGGGAGATGGAGGAGGTTTATGAGGAACATGTTGACTAAATTTTTTATACCACACATGATGTTATAACACCTATCTTATGTGATCATTACACATATCCCATCAACATCTATGTTATCACTACACATATCCCTATAAATTTCCTAGTGAGATTCTTATAAAATCTTATGAGACCATGAAAAATTTGTGTTTTAAAGGTGATTTGTGGAGATGGTCACTCTATTATTGTGCATACTTTTTTTCAATTTTTTAGTGCCAACACCAATTTCCCAATCACCTTTTTATTTCAAACATAGAAACTATGCTCAGATTCTTTTATCTTTGTGAATACCTTTCAATCTACCATAAAAACCCATGGGATTGTTGCACATATCCCAATAAATTTCCTAAAGAACTTAATATAAAATATTGTGTGACCATGATTTTTTTTAATTTCAAATGTGCTTTGTGGTGATGGCCACTCTAGTATCACATGCTCCTTCCTTACACTGATCTTTAGACCTTATTGGGATACAATAAAAATCTAGTATATTAGATATACCTTCATAAATTTGAATTTATTCACATTTATCACCAATGTATCTTGATGAAACATCTAGAATAGATTTCAAAAATGTGTCAAGTTCTCTCATTTGTCTTTTTGAACACCATAATATCATCCAATTATATTATGACATAATTTCCCATAAATAACTTTAACACTTCATTCATCAACATCATGAATGTACTTAACATGATTTTCAAATTAAAAAAACATTACTATTCATTCATATATACCTTCCTTCATCTTGAATTATATCTTTCACTAATCTCCTTCCATTATCCTGATGTGATAATACCCTTTCTTCAATTTGATCTTGGATAAATACTTTCCCATTTAGGAAATCCATTAAGTCATTAATGCACTATGAGGGAATCTATTCATTGGTATTTATCTTCTTGATGGACCTTAAATATATACACGTGTCATTATCCTCCTTTATTTAGTTCTAATATTATATATATATATATATATATTACACCTTAAACTTTCTCTTATTCAGAAACTTGAGCACTTTCCTTTAGATTTCCTCATTTTATCCGAGCATCATAATATACATATCCTAGTTGGGAATTTTTTTTTGTAAACACCAAGTATATGTGGTGACTAATTCTCTTAATTGATAACAATCTTTTTGGTAGGTCAGTTGAAACAATGTTAGTGAAATCATCTAACAAATCCTTCACTTAACATGGAAATATTTTATCCTTTTATTTCTTGATTCTTTTAGACCCCTCATGTGATGGATTTGGAATGAGTGTAAAAAATTACTTTTGTTCTTCCACTAAATTTAATAATTTATTTCCTAAAATAATAAACACTCTTATGTAAACATTGATATTGCACTCCTCTTTCTTGTCCTTCAAGTATTAAAAGTGAAATTTTTACCATCTGTATCCAATCAATAGACGTTTTCACTTGTTTAATGCATAGCCTTATGGTCATATTACTAAAGCCTCCCCAAAATTACATGATACACATCCATCAACACCATGATGTACCACACCTCATCATTATATGCACATATGTTAAAATTCAAAAGACATTTTTCATTCACACATACCTAATGACCCTTCTGTACACAAGATACCTCTATGGGTTTGGGTGTGCCACCCTCTTTAAACCTAATTTATACACCACCTCATACAAGACCATGTTTTCTATGTTGTTATTCAATATATTTATGCCATATTTTCCTCCAAAATTAAAAATCATTTGAAAGAGGATATTCCTTTGTGCTTGTTCATTATATACCTTTAACAACTTCACCACCACCATCTTCATCATTAAGATTATCCACACTCCATCTTTCCTAGATTCCTACTGAGCTAGTGGACCCATGTTTTTGTCTATGATTTTTGTACCTACTTCAAACCTTACTTTATTTCCCTTTGTGCCTGAGGACATCCATATGCTCTATGTCTATTTTTTTTGTATCTAAATCATGTTCCAAATCTTCCTTTCCCTCTTGCTTGGTAATATGTACTCTCTTACAAGTTATCCTACTCAACTCCATATGTTCCTTCTTAATCTATCACATGTGTTTATAATTTCATTACTCTCTCCTTATATTTGTAGGTTTCTTATCACATTTCCTCAACCTATTATGAATATTCCCTTTCTTCATACACTTTTTTATTGTCTATGAAAAAATTATCCTTATATTTTATCACAAAATTTTAGGCCTCCTTTATAAACTATATTTATCATTCCATAAAAAATCATCCTAAAAAACACAAGTGAAACATGGTAAAAATTATCGATTAATTTATTTCATTGTAATTAATTGTTAAATATGTTTACCAATCAATATATGTCACAAAATGAAGTTTGACACACAAAATTCACTAATTGGTTATTTAATTTGTTTGCTTATTTAACATAGGGGTCTCTTTTAATTATATTTTTTTCTAGTTACTTTAAATGTACAAAGGTAACTATCATTATATTGAGATTAAAATATATAGCTTACAAGGTACATTTTATAGGGATAACACCCAATGGATATCGAGGAAGAAGTCCTTACTATATTACTAAACAAAAATTGATCTTAGGAAACACACAACCAAAATAATTTTACATTATTATATTCATCTCAAAGGATATAAACATCATTTCATATGAAACATAATATAATTGTCAACAATATTTATAACATAGATTAATCACAATTGTTTTGTTTAATTATTATACTAGTTATAAATGAAAACATTTCTTAACCTAATGTAAGGATTGGCGATGAATCAAACGTAATTTAGCCTATGACCTAAGACTCAATGCCCACACAAACTATGTAACCTACATATCTTCTCCTTAGAATTAGGGTCAAATGTAGTTATCCACTTGAACTTGTGAAGAGTATCCTCTATAATATGTCCTCATTGAAAGTAATTTGAGATGTCAGACAAAATAAGGGATAAATAACTATCATAACATAAATGAGATTTTATAATCCCTAAACAAGAATACTCAAAACTAAAATTGTTACTCATATAAAAACTTAGCATAACACACTTCAAAATCCTAAGGTCATTGTGCTAAGAACATTCACTATCCTAAAATATAACATTCAAGCATTGATAGAAAAAAAAAATTATTTCTTAATTTTTTATAAATTTCTAAAAAAATTCAACCTCACACTAATCAGAATAGATTTGTCTCTCAATAGTGCATTTACAAACGACAAAGGTATAATTACATATAGCCATGTATTTAAGATTACTTATCTAGTGGAAACAACTTAGGCTTCCACCTAGATAACAATTAAGTCAAAAATGTTAATCATCCTTAATATCTACAAGGTTATCAAACAATAAAGTAAGTTTACCACACAAGGAAAGGCACCCTAAAAGTTAGTAATTTTAGATACTTAATTTTGGCCACATTCATGCCTAGACTAGGATTTAATTCAAATTCTAGAAAATGACACACTCTAATGTTAAAAATCAATTGAATTACCTAAATTAATCTATGTAAAG
Organism: Torreya grandis; assembly: GCA_037957365.1. Lineage (NCBI taxonomy): Eukaryota > Viridiplantae > Streptophyta > Pinopsida > Cupressales > Taxaceae > Torreya > Torreya grandis. Next base: position 1,626,903 of record JARHVA010001206.1, read on the forward strand.
GACTTAATTACTCAAAAATGTGGTGAGGCTTACTTATTCGGTGTATTTATTGTATGCATGAATAACTTATTTAGTTTTAACCCTAGTAAAATTATGACCTAGTAATTTGACACTTTGGACTTATCGAGATATTAATTCATAACATTTAAAATAATTAACAAAAAACAAAAATCACTAATAAATATTAATTATAATTCAAATATTAATTAACTTTCATAAGTAAAATTTTCAAGTTGAATTAGTGAATTTCATTTATCAAAAAAGGAGTTTTTAGCCAAATATGAAGTCAAAGGTCAAAAGATCTAACAAAGTGATTTGTTAATTCCTAAATATTCAAAAATTATGAGTCATACCCTCATAAATATGTAAAATAAGTTATAATGCCTCATAAATATATGAAAATAAGGTGTTAAGATTTCTTGAGTGATTTAACCCAACCCAAGTTTAGACTGACACAACCTAGGTTATTCTAGACCTAACCAAAGTTAAAATTTAACCTAACCTCCTTAGGGTTAGAGTTAGTTATTTGAGTTGTAAATACAAGTGCCTGCACCATATGCCAAAAATATTTTGTGTGTAAGGTTATTATATTGGAATAACTTAAAGAATCCATTTAGATAAGTGTTATAATTCCCACTTTATGCCAAGCTTCATACCAAGCCACAAGTGACCATTGGAGAAGTGTTATCACCATGGAGAATCATTGATAGAATCCTCTAATTATCATATTTTGAGAATGAACATCCTTATTCCAAGAAGTGGACATAAAATTTGACAAATGAGGTAAATTACTTATGTTGTTTTTATCTCTATTTTATGGTCTTGATCATTATTTTATGCTCCCCCTAGTTCTTAGGCAAGATTATTTAGTTCTAGTGTATTGTTATCCTTAATTTTTTATCATTTGGATTAACAACGAACTCATCAATGTTTGTGTGCTATTCAAAATCCTAAGATACATAATGGAATACAAAACACTGAGTTACCCAAAGGTGATTATAACTAGTGATACAATGTAGGACACTAATTTACCCAGAAGTAGTTATAATTAATGACATAGGCCCAGTGGGACCATGCATCCCATATGCCCAAGGAGAATGATGTAAAACCTTTATTTTTTGTAACAAATTAATTTAATTCTTCAAATTTAAATTTTTATATGTGAAATTAATTTCATCCTATTTTTTTGTAATTAGTGGTTTTGCCCTATGTAATGATAGCTTCTCTAGTCCTTGATTTGTTTAAAAATTTTATTTGTGTATAACTAATGGATTAAAAATGGTGGATTTTTCCATACTTAATAGTGGATTATCTACGTAAAATTTTATCTGGTTTTGATTACTTCATCTATTTTTTAGCTATAATTGACAACTTGTCTTGATTTAATCAGTGGTTTCACTCAATTTAAATGGAGACTTCCCCAAAAGTGCTCTTTTTATGTCTATGTTTTTAGGAAACTAGCATCTTCACTAAAAATTATATATTTTCCATATGTAATGGTAGGGTTTCTCCTATTTTCAAAAACATGAGAGCTCAAAATGGAATGTTGTTTATTTAATTGCTTTTTGGCCTAGAGATAAGAAAAACCCTTGGCATTATTTTAGGAACTAATGTGGAGAGAGAGAGGCTTAAACACCTAAAAATATCACATACACCTTTTTTGTGCTTAAAATAAACCTAATCACAATTGTATTTTATTATTTTCAAAGTTTTTACAACTTAAAATAAGGCCAAAGAGTCAATATTGCAATCACATTTGAGTTAGTGCTATTAAAATTAACAAACACTTTAGTTAGATCTCTTAAGATATTTTTTATTGTTTGTTTGTTATTTAGTTAGTTTCAAGGTTAATACATTAGATTATTTGTTTATGTAAAATTATAAACTATTTCATGTATGCTCTCCCCCGTCCCCTATAGAGAACTCAGGTGACCAAAATTCCTTGGCTTATTGCCTTATTTGTTTACTTTTTTAAAAAAGAATTTTGCTTATGCTCTCCTCAAGATATGAGTGACTTAGGTAACCTAAAAACAACCTTTAAATTATTTCCAATTTATTTTCTTACATTTAGCTTGTGTGTGGGAGCTCATTTATTTCTAAGTTTTTTAGGGGTGCATTTACTTGGGTTTACACCTCCTAGAATCATACCAAACCCACTCCATAGTGCGGTATATAAATTGGACATGTGATACTAGGATTTATATGGGTTTGATCATCTATATTATCTAATCCTAATGAAAACCTAGGTTAATGCTTTCTAAACATCAAACTCTCCTAAGAAGTATGTGGCTAGAATCATTGTGCAATGGAATAGACCTTCACATAGTAAGTTAGTAAGTATGAACCCAATTGATGTGATTATGCCCTTATGTTAGCCACACTTGGGACCATTTATTATGTTTGAAACTTATTTATTTTAGTCAACCCCACTTGCCATGGAATTTATTACCAAATATTGAGTGCTCATCACTCTAAATTCATGCCACACACCAATGCGTAAGAGATAGATGGGGGCATAAAAACTCTACCTATGCCTATTTTTTAATTTTTGGATTAAAACTTAATTCCTCACAAGAATTGGTATATTGGTGGAAAATTTGGTAGAAGATATGCATACCCATGTCAATTTTAGGGATAGGATGAGCCATTAGTGTGATTATTATTTTCTTTGATCTACATGTGTGTTTTAGACAAATCATTTATTAATATTGGAAAGTTGAAATAAGTCCAAAACCATCACGTTATTTTCACACCACTTTAGCCTAAGAGGTGTTACCTAGCCCATTTTGTATCACACTTTTTCCTTTGAGTTTTATTCTAAAACCACTTGTGTGTCACTTTTTTAAAAAGGACATCTTTACACTGCCTGTTTTGAATCAAACATTTGCCTTGGATTTTTATGTCTAAAACCATTATCATATCATTTTTTTGAAGGAGAATTTTTATTCTACCTAAATAATTTCAAATCACTTGTCACTTTCTAAACTAAGGTATAAAACCATTTTTAGATATTATGTTTCAAATGCATGGTTATGTTACCCATTTTGGTTTAGCCCTTTTGCCCTAGAACATCTAATTATTTTTGCCTTAAATTTTAAACTCAATATTTTAGAAAATAAATAATAAACTAATAAATTTTACACCAAAGCCCCATCTAATTTTGTCTTAGGTTGTCCACCTTTTTTGTTTAGATTGTGTTACTTGGCTTGATTTCCTATTTGATCAAAATACCCCTTTGCCTAGACATAATATTGCAGTGTGCCTTATTTAAGAGTCATTTAAGCCAAGTTTTTTACTACATGCCTTGTTTGAAGTTTACTGTGTTGGTTCTAAAAATGTCTTAGTTCCATTGTTTAAATAGTATATTTTGAACCAAGTGTCGAATATTATATATATAATTACCTATTATCACCCAAGACAATTTCCTTAGTTTAGTTTGTTTTTGAGTTCTTGTTTGAGTTATTTATTTCTTAGTTTAGCCTTGTTTTTAAAATTAAATTATTATAACTACCTTGGGGCAAATAATTTTTATCCTTTGATCATAGTTAAAATTTGTTCTACCTTGTCTAGATAATTTTGTCACTTATTATAACAATATTTGAGAAAATTAGTTCCTTAGACATATACAATTTTTGAGATTTTATGTTACCCTTGCCATTTTTATAACCTCCTTTGGGAAAATTAGTCCCTTTATTAGACTAGTTTTGAGTTTGTTTCGTCTTTACCTTTGCCTAGTTTATTTGTTTTACCATTTAGACCTCATTTATAGATCCAAAGATTGTTTATTTTTAGAACTCAAGTTTTTTTTACCTTTAGAATCTTTAGTTTTCATGAGACCTAGCTATAGATCTAAACATACCTTGTTACACATGTAATAGGACTATGTATAATCCAAACTATGAGAAATTTGTGATCAATGATGCTTTTATTCAAGAGTTTTATGATGATGTAGATTAAGAGATAGGTTCATATCCATATGTTGAATGAAGGATAGACCTATTAGTTTAGTATTTGGTGACTGCACCTTCTTATCTAGGCCAAGAAAAAGATCAAATGACATAGTACCTTGCTCAAGTAATGCCTAGTATTGAACAAAGCCAATAATAATATCCATACTATGTTATGACACTAATGTAGAAAATATATGATATCTAATTGTTTTATCATTATTTTTTAGAGAAAAAAGATAAGATTCTCATTAGATCCATCAAAATAGGAGTCAAGTTTCCACCAGACTCTCCAAATGAAAGTCTAAGTAGTTTGATTAGAACTCCTAGAAATGTGCCTCTAATCTAATAGTTCAAACAATAATAAAATAATTATAGTCAAGATTTAGTTAAATGTTGCAACATATCTAAATCATGCTTAAAAATGAAAATGTCTTATGGATAAATAAATGGAACATGCACAATAAGCATAATAAAACTACCTTAATCTAAATCATAATCTTAATGTAATGTCTATTTATAACACACCAATTATTGATATAGGTCCATCAATAGAGAAATAAATAAATTCTTTGATTTATGAAAACCAAAACATAGACACATTTAGAAAAATCACAATAGTTGGAAATATGTTTAATGTCCCTATTTTGATTGAATAAACTACTACTCAAATGGAAGACCTCACTAAAAATGTTATGGATAACATGCAAGTGAATTTAAATTTAAAGCAAAGTGGGTCTAATTTATCATCAATAAATACACAATAGTCATCTAACTAGTTCCATGAGTGGATTTCAATAATAGTGGATAGGTACACCTAATTCTAAAAATAAACAAGCATCATTCACTTAGCTAATTACTTATTTGAGTGTGCAATAGGTGAAATTAACTAACAAAAAACCAACTTACCACCATAAAAAGTATTGAAACCTATGCCATTTCAATAGGGTAAAAAATGTTCCACCACACTATCATAGATTAATATACCTCAACAATCACAAATGTTACCTAATACACAACATGTTTCTACTAGTCAAAAAGTGTCATTTGGTCAATAGAAAAAAATAACAAACCCAAAATAATAGCCTAAAAAATAACAAGTGTCAATATAACAACATTTATTGAACTAATAACAATGTTATTATGTGCAATAGGTACTAGGTGATCAACAATAGTTGCCTTTTACCCAATGGATATTGCATGTTCAATAGGGATCTAAATTTCAACACCTTCACTAGTATGGTTCTAGTCAATGATGTATTCCCTATATATGATATGTTTTAATGAATATGTAGCAATTTATTACCCAAACCCCATAATACCAACACATCCCATAGAGCTAAATGCTAATACCAAAGCCAAAATTCACTAGCCAAGGTTATGTAGCCAATCCAACCTAGAATGTGTTTAAATAATAGCATATTTTATATCCAAAATACAATCAAAACGCATGGATATGTATACTTGGTCACCTGATTAATTTGACCAACATTCCCAAATATGCCTACCCCAATCAAGGTAATCCATCTTTGACCTTGCAACCTCAAGAGTAATAGGCCAATCTATCTAATTTTCTTACCCAAGAGTTACAATAAATGAAGGATGTAATTCAAGATATATAGATCAGAAAAAAATTAAAAAAATTCACATTGGATGAAATATGCTCTTATCCATTCAAGATGAATTATCTACAAATTCCATTTCTTTCAGGTTATGAGCCACCCAAATTTGACAAATACAAGGGCAACGGTAACCCTAAAGAGAATCTAAAAGAAATATTTGTTGTATGCCATCTAGTGGCATATAGGGACATATACTTCATTTTACTCTTTCTAATGAGTCTAGTGGAATAAGAAATGTAATGGATTTTGAAATTGATGAAGAATTATTTACCTAACTTTGAAGATATTTTGAAGAAGTTTTCACAAGATTTTTCATATAATCATGAGCATGATATTACTGTTGTGGATTTCAGCCAAGCTAAATCGAAGACTGGTGAAAGCTTCATTACATACTTGTAACATTAGAGAGAACTAGCAAGTTTCTTTACTCATAATCTACTAGATAAATAGATGGCCATTATATTTACTAAGAGCTTACATAACAAGATATCTTACCATATCAAGCTACAATGTGATCATAAATTTTAAGAGGTTATTAAGAAATGAATACAGATTGGGAAATCCCTTATCAATAAAGGGATAATCAATGCATCTTATTATAACTAGAGTTAAAATGAAAATTAAGGATACTATAACCAAAACCAAAACCAAAGTCCTAACCATAATCAGAACTTAGTTCAAATACTAGCTTTAATACCTCAAGACAATAATAATGAGAGACCAAACCCCTAAAAATACAATAAGAATATTGTTGGAAATAGGTCATTGAATCACACCAAGTTACAATAGTGTAAACATTAGTTATCCATTTATCTCAACCCATTCATAAACCACCACCTCCATATATTCATTGAAGGCCTATAAAAAAAACATCTAAATAATCAAAACCAATCACAATCGCCTCCTCTAAGGAGAAGACTGCTAATTGACTAGTAATTAAATGATCTTGATAAGCTTATTGAGTTTATGTTACAAATATTAGTTCAATAAAATATGATCAGTTGGACAATACCAAATCTATTTTATAAAGGGATTAATTTTCTTGAATGATAAAAAACATGAACTTTGTGAGTACCATCATGTCAAAGGACATTTCATATGTTGATGTATCCAACTGAGCCATTTGATTGAGAATATGCTAGAAAATGGAGATATAAAAAGTGACATCCATGCTCCTACAACCATTTATAACTTAGGTATCTAATATAATCCATTCCCCCAACATAACAATAATAATAACCAATAATAGTACCAATAATAATAACAATGATAGAGAACCCCACTACAACATCAACAACAACAATGATAGCCACAAAAATAATAAAAAATGGTTAAAACCAAAGGCAAACTAATCAAACCAATCAAGAAGGCCATCATGCCATTATGTATACCTATAACAATGTTTTAGGGCACATTTTAGGTGGTCATGTTTCCACTATCACCATTAATCCTCAACTAACTACCAATAGACCTAGATCATCACCTAACAATTCCTATCAATTGAGAAATGCTTACCTACCTATTTATGCTGGTAATTATTCTTTAGATCGTGCTATCAACTAGGTTCACCACCACCCTAGAATTATCATTCTAAGCCTCATTACATACCCATCCAATTACTAAATTCAAGTACTAGATCGATATTATGCAATCATGACTCAATGAGCCAAGGTCACTATTAAGGGACCACAAATAATACTATGCATGAACCCATTTAGCCTTCCATGCCTATCAAAAATAAAACAACTAACAAAACTAAGGGGAAGACCTATGATATTGTGGAGTAGCTAAAAAAGATACCATATATATCTATCATAGATGTGTTGTGTACATCAAGTTTCCATAAAGACATCTTGAATGAGTACTTGAACCAATCCCTTGTTCCAAATGACACCAGTCCAAATAAATTTTAATCCATGGTAGGACACTTGACCCTTAACCAATGTACTACTTTTGACCAAAGTGACATGTCATCCCTAAGTTCTCTACATAATCACCCATTGTACATCAAGGTTTATATAACAAATCATATAGTTAAATTTTTTCTTGTATATAATGGTTTAGGCCTCAACATTGTGTCTCTAAATTTTATCAAACATATTTGATATATAGTAGCCTACATATAGCCATATACCATTGTTATCAAGGCATATGATAATAAAGAATGAGAATCTCAAGGTATTATTATCTTGCCAGTAGTCATTTGGATTTTGACCCATGACACTCTATGCCATGTTTTAGACCTAGAATTATCTTATAATATATTATTAGGCTGACTATGGATCCATGAAATTAGGACCATACCTTTCAAGTTGCATCACTGTATAAAATTTCCACATTTAAAAATGGAAGTGACTATACCAGTTAATATTCAATCATTCTAATATTTTAAATGTATTAAGGTTGAGTATAAAATCTATACTATCAATTTGGCAAGAATCTTATGCCTAACTCAAATAGAAAAAGAGTGAAAAAAGGAAAATCCATTTAATCTAGAGTTAAATCTGATTATGTTGACCTTGATAGCCTAGCTTCTACCTTAACCATGCCTCCACCAGATATTTCAAATCACTTCTATATAACTGACAAAGGTCTTAGAGAATATAGTACCCATAATGGATTCCATATTGCGAAATTTCCAAAATATCTAAAAGCCTATGGGAGACTGAAGGCCAACACTACTTGTATGTAATCATAGACCAAAGGAAAATCTTAGTTGAATGAGCCCATTATTTTCAAACAAGCCTCTAGCCTAGAATAGGACCCCTTATAAGAGTAATATTAATGTATTTACAGTAATGAGTTGTTTGACTATTACCAAAGTGTAAATTATCATATCCCTAATTAGATTATGGATCACTTAACTTATTAAGGTAGAGGTTTTAGTCTACACCGGTAAAGCATGATCGAACTCATCATAATGACCAAACATAAGGGAACCCATGGTATTCTATTTAAACCACCTAGGGATAACCTTGCATACCTTATTTATTTTCCAACACCATTGAATAATGAATACAATGTCAATAGTGACACATGGTATGATTATTACATCTAATATAACCTTGCCACTATAAATGTGTTTAACCACCATGTTGTTTTCACTATTAACCATATTTATCAACCTTCATCATCAACCCTTTATCACTCATAATTTATAGACTTGGACCAACAAGGGTTACTAATTTCATTAGATTAGTTTGAAAATTATGAGGCCATATGTGAATTTTGAGGATTGAGGAGTCGCATTCCTCTTGGAGATCAAAAACAAGGCTTTTCTACTAGATTGGATCCTGCCACCTACTTCTGAGAGCAAGTGAACTTCCCTAGCCAAAAACAAAAATAAAATCAAATGTTGAGGTCTAAAAGTGAAAACCTCTTTGATGCACTTTTTGATTAGGGAAAACATAAAGAGAGAGGCAAGTCTCTTGGTCAAAATTGGTTTTTGGCATCATCAAATGGGGATGTTCAACCCTCTTCCTATGAAGCATAGGAGACCTATAGTCCAAATACTATTTATGGATTAGAGATAAGTACTGAGAAGTAGTAAGCTTTTTCACATATTGTTTAAGAGTGATTTGAGTTATTTTTTTCATGGCCTTTACTAGCATTAGGAGATTTTGATTCATCCTACTTTTGAGATATAGATGATCAAGTATGATTAGATAAATTTTCCATTTCCAACAATTTAACTCATTAACTATGCTAGACGATGGTGCTACACTTCTTTTGGAGGAAAATTCAAAGGTTGACATTAGGACTCTAAAGGACCTAAAGTGGATTAAACTAGGTACATCCCTCACTGAGGAAGAACATAAAGTTTTTACAACCCTTTTGAGGGAATTTTTTAACATATTTATAGATGCTTATTTGAATATACTAGGTTCATATCCCACCTTGGTTTTACACCATCTCATTATACATATGGATGTCAAAAAATTTCATCAAAAGCTAAATAAGATGCATCCTCACATTATTATCCTATTTAATAAAGAGTTGGGGAAACTCTTATAAATAAAATGCATCATTCTGGTTGACTATTCAGAGTAAATTTCAAACATTGTCCAAGTGAAAAATAAACCATAAGGTGTTAGAATCTACATTGATTTCAAAGATATCAATAAATCCTACCTAAAAGACAACTTTCCTTTACTTAAAATTGACATTATAGTTGACTTAATGTTTGGGTATGAGATGCTTTCTCTTATAGATGGATTTTTAAGATATAACCAAATCAAGATAATACTATAATATAAACACATTATAGGGTTTACCACTCTATGGGAAATATTTTTGTTAGTAGGTTATGTCACTTGGAGTTAAGAACATAGGGGCCACATACCAAATATCCATGACATTGACTTCCCATGATATGATGCACAACATTATTGAAGACTATATTTATGACATGTTGGGTGAGTTAAATACCCACATTGATAATCTATTCATACTACAAATAATTTTTAAAAGACTTCATGATTACAACATTAGGCTTAATCCAAATAAGGATGTATTTGGTGTAACTTCTGGCAAACTGTTAGACTTCATTTTCTCTCATATGGGCATTGAATTTGATCCATCCAAAGTTTGATCTAGCACTAAAATGTCATTTCCATCTACCTTCAAGTAGATCTATAGTTTACATGTCAAGATATAGTTAATTCAACACTTCATATCATAATTGGCTGACACATGTCATCCATTTACACACTTATTGAAGAAGGGTGTTATGTTTAGAGTGATAAAAATAATTTAATTATATTATGTAATCTATTACCAACCCACCTATTTTTTTGCCACCAACACCAAATAATCCATTTCTACTTTACCTATCGGTAACTAAAAATGCCTTGGGGGCAGTTTTGGCATAACACAGTGAACAAGGTGAAGAGTATGTCATGTATTATCTAAGTAGAAATTTTGTCATGTAAGAACACAATTATACACCAATTAAAAAATATTATTTATTAATGATGTTCATGGCCCAAAAGTTATGTCATTTCTTGTTGAATAACAAAACCATTGTTATTTCCAAATTAGATCTTCTCAAGTATCTATTTTCCAAAATAGCTCTATAGGGCTACATCAAAAAGTGGATTATTATTTTGAGTGATTTTGAAATTCAATTATTCAATTATATGGATATTAAGGGGCAAGTAATCATAGATCAGCTTGTAAAAGCTCATCTTCAAGATAATAATCCTCTTATATTTAGATTTCTAGATGAGGTCTTTATGACTGACATAGAAAAAGAAACACCTCCTGAGGTAGAACAATAGAATATGTGAATTGATGATTCATTCATAGCTCATCAATCAAGTCCCATAATATTATTTGTTAAGCCATAAGGGGATATTATTCCCAAGTCCTTTCACATTATATTTCCCTATGCCACTAACATGGTTGAGTACAAATCACTCATTGCAGGGATTCACTAAGTGATACAGTGGAACATCCAACATTTATTGGTTCATGGTGATTCTTAGCTAATCATCAATCAGGTCATAGACTAGTACCAGATGAGGATGAGAAGTTGATACCCTATAGAGATATGGTCAATACTCTCAATTATTAAATTAACAACATCAAATTTAAAAATAATACATTGAGACAATAACCAAATAGTGGATGTCATGGCCATAATTGGCTCCATTATTTAGATCATGGACATAATAAGGGATTATCAATTTATTTAAAAACATATTTTAGTACTAGCACATGAACAATTAGTCATTCAGATGGTTTGTGACATTGTTGATCCCACATCTCCTTGGTACTCAAACATATATGCCTATCTTAAATACCAAACTATTCAACTTAACCTATCATGAAATAATTAAAAAAAATTTAGCCACAAAACCTCATTTCACCGTACTTGGACTAACCTTGTATCATAAAAGTTACTATATAACTCTACTTCATTGTTTACCTTCAAAATAATCTAGATTAACTCTGAGGGATGTTAAAAGAGTGTGTGGATCCCACACTAATGAGGTAATATTAGCCAAAAAGTTACTATTACTAGTTATTACTATATAACTATGGAAGTAGACATAACTACTTTTGTGAAGAGGTGTGTCAAGTGTCAGAAGAATGTTAATTTTATTCATGCTCCATATAAGACACTCTAACCATTATAAAAACCAATACCATTCTCAATGTGAGCACTCAACCTTGTAGTGAATATCAATCCTACATCCTCCAATGGCCATAAACATGTCTTGACTATTAATGAATAGTTCACTAAGTGGGTGGAATACATTCCTCTCAATTACATCATTGGTAAGTAAATATCCAAGTTCATATTCAACCATCACATATGTCATTATGGTATCCTCTTTGACATTATATTCGATATTAGAGGATCATTTTAAAAAATATGTGAAATCACTTTGTATCCAATACTACATCAAACAACATTTCTATACTTCCTACTACCCATGAGGTAATGGCAAAGTTGAGGATTTTAATAAAACCATTTTCAATATTCTTAAGAATATTGTTAATGATGCTAGTCACAATAAGTAGTTACATATATTTAATGCCCTCTCAAAATACTATACCAAATTTTGTACCCCAATAGGAGCTACACCCTATTTTCTTGCTTTCAAAATTGAGTCCATTCTTCATGTTGAGGTCAAGTTTCCTTCTCTCTAAATTTCATTACAAAACATCATCAATTATGAGGACTATATAGTAGCTCACTTGAAGGATCTATACTTACTTGATGGAAAATGCTTAGCCACCTTGAATAACCTTTATTCTTAACAAAATATATTAAAAGGCCAATACAATAGGCACATTAAGCATAATGAATTTAGTCTTGGTAACCTAGCGTTAAAAGAGAATTAGAAGAATGTAAATGCTAAAACAATGAAAAAAGGAAAGTTTCAACCAAAATAGTTAGGGCCCTATGTAGTTATTGATAACTATGATTCTAGAGATTGTAAGATCACCATGCCAGAAAGAGATGAAATTGATGAATTGATGAACATAATTCACCTCAAACATTTTTATGCTTGAAGGACTCAAATTATTGTCTACAAGGATCATTTAAGTTATGTTACATTATACCAATTATTTTTAATATACCCTATATAATTCTATCATGCCATTAACTTATTTACTAGGTATTTCTTTTTACCTAACCCTACTTATCACATTTGTCCTTGGTTCTGATTCATTTTTACTTTAGAAACATTCAATGGTTGATGATAGATTTAGTTTTAGTAGATATGTTAGATTAAATTTTTAAATGGTAGTATGATAGTGGTTCTAAAAATTTCATCATTTAATTATTGTTTCATTCTCTAATAATGATACTAATTATAAATTAATTTTGGAAAATTAGTACCATTGACCCTTTGTCATTGTTTTCTAATTATACTTTCCTTTGGTTAAATTAGGAATAACACATTTACCATGTATTTCTACATCACCTTACCATTATTGTTGTTATACCTTTCCATTTGACTATACCTAAACTTGTTAGTTCTTCATTGGATGCCTTTTATGTAGTAAAACTATAGTGACTTGAGGTACTATGGGACTATATAGGTATTGATCAATTTATGTTGAGGTTAACTCAATCAACCGTTTTCAACACTCTTGCCATTTTGTGAGCAATTTAAATTTGAATACTTTGGCCATTTTGAAGGAATTTTATGTTTGAACACTCTCCCCATTTTTCAAGCATGTTTAAGCCACACTATCATCATTTTATGAGTTGGATTTTTATGTGTCTCATAAATCTCAATTGAGTTGAGATGCCTAGACAATTCTAAAAACATTTAAAAATACGTTAGAAAAACCAAGTCACAAAATCATGAAAATTGGATTAGAATTTCCACATGAAATATAAATCCATCATTCTTTTTGGGATGGGCCATATTAACTATTTAGTTTAATTTATATATCACCTTGGTCCTTTTCCTCCCACTTTTATGAGAACTACATCGACGTAAGGTCCACACAGACTATGTAGCCAACACTTGGATATATGGCATATCTCGAGTTAACTCAAACACCACCTTCTTTTATTTTTGAAAAATTTATTTCCTTAAGGATTTTAGGAATCTTAACTATTTCAAAAGTAAGAACAATTCATTTAGTTTCCCCATCCCTATTGGCCTTATCCATATGCTCTTGTCATTTTTCAAGTTCATGTTGTGAGCATTGTGTATTCAATTTTGATGCACTAATGACCACTTGGATTTTATTACTCTCCCATAATTTTGAGAGAAACCTTAACCAATGAACTTTACATTTTATGAAAAATATTTCCTACACTCTTTCCATTTTATAATCTCATTCTCATTCTAATACTTAGATGTAGTAGACACTATGAGATACCAATTTAGTTCATTTGTGTATACTCATCTCTTGACTTTTAGTGTAGTTTTAGCTTAAACCATGATCTCAAAATTGTGTGATTTTTATATATTTAAACTTTCATGATTGTGAACATAATCCCCCTCTTTTATTATGAACTAGCCATTTTGTGATATCATTCCCATTTTCCTCTGCAAGTAAATTATGTTTTTTTATCATTCATTTTCTTCTATCCCATATCTTGGGAGAACAAAATTTGGCCTAAATTTCACATTAGATCTTGGCTCCATATAAATATGTAGGCAATTCCCACTTTCCTAGTGCATATAGAGTCATATTGTCTATCCCATTTTTTTCTTCTATTCCCTAAATTTTATTTATTTGTTTCATTGTCTCCTATAGCCTAGGGGAAATGTTTGTGTTGTCTTGTTTTTGTTGTTGTTCCCTATATCTTAGGGGTCCATTTGTTCTTATGTTATTTTACTTGTTTCATTGATACATATCTTAGGGTTCACCCTATTTCCAAGAGTAACACCCATATTAGACATGCATGAACAATTTATATTTTATTTGTTACTAGCTTTATGATTAACCATTATCTATATATTGTCATTTGTTTAAATTAATTTGTTTATTTTTGTGTGTTTAGAATAGTTTGTTTAGTGAGATTTTATTTCCTTTGGATTGTTTAGTTATTTTGAATATTTTAATTTATATTTTTATGGCTTTATTTATTTGTTTTATTTGTCCATTTGTTTTTTTATCTATCTTTGTTTGTTTTGTTTATTTTATCTTGTTTATAATGTGTCTGTTCATAATGTGTTTTTTTTTTGTTTTGTTTTGTTATTATCTATTTGTTTGTTTATTTTTTGAATTTTTGGCCTTTTTTATTGCCTTAAGATTATTAAAATTAATTTTCACTAAATTCATGATTATCCATATCATGTACTTTGGTTATGAATGTTTGTTTTTAGTCGTACGCCTAGTTTATTTGTTATATTTACATCTTGGATTTGATTGTTTATATCCCATTCCTTCATTTTTTATATTTTCATTTGAACCAATTTTTACATGATTAGGGTATATATTTCCATTTTATTTATTTATAACTATAATGCATAATCTCACAAGCTATAATAAAAATCAGGAATAGAGACATTTTTTGGATTACATGTGGCTTGTTGAAGTTTGTTTAGTGAGATTTGTTTGCTTTGGATTGTTTAGTTGTTTTGACTATTTTGTTTTATTTTTTTATGGATTTGTTTTTTTGTTTTATTTTCCCATTTTTTTAATCTATCTTTGTTCTATTTGTTTTGCCTTGTTTATATTGTTTGTTTGTTCGTCATGTGTTTATTTTTTTTGGTTTGTGTTTTTTTTGTTTTATTTCTTTTATTTAGTTATTATTTATTTATTTATTTTGTTTTGTTTTTTACTTATTTTCCTTTTTTTTACCATAATATTATTACAATTTATTTTTACTTAAGTCTTGATTATCCATAACATGTATTTTGGTTGTGAATATTTATTTTTAGTCTTACACTTACTTTATTTTCTATATTTACATCTTGGATTTGATTGTTCATATATTATTTCTAAGTTTTTTATATTTACATTTGAACCAAGTTTTCCATGCTTAAGTTATATATTTCCATTTTAGTTATTCATAGCTATAAGGCATAATATCACAACTATAATAAAACTAGGCATACAAAGACTATCAGATCAATTATATGGTAGTACTTATCTGATATATGAAACCAACCAAGTACCTACACACAAGTCTAAATATAATGAGTAATAAATAGATAAATATGATTTATAATGTTTTAAAATATATGTGCATCTCTGAATTAGCATACAAATGAGTCTTAAAACATAATCAAATGATAATTGATAGAACAACAACTTATAAATATGGTATGAACAATGAATGGAAAGAACATGAGCATAAACATCAACAATGTTAAACATCCATAATGTTAATCAATGTTAAACAAGAGATAAACAAAATAATCATGGCATTGTAAATAGATAAAAAAATCATATACATGTACATCAATGTCAAAGGACACAAAATTGAATGTCAATGTATCTCAAATGTCATAGACATAGAGGATACATACATATCATAATGGTGTCTCAAAATACATTAGTATGCAGATATAATAATTACAATGCCAAAATTATGGCAAAACTCCAAAATGCTAAGATACCAATGATCAAATTTGGCTATGTCCATGTGAATTATAGATGGAAGTGGCCCTGGTGGCATTAATGGTCATGTTGGTGATGGTCATGGTTAATGGTAGATTAAACTAAAACATCTATAACATGATTCTTAGTGAGATACTAACTAGATATATTGACTACCCTCTATGTATCCTAGACTTCAAATGAAGCAACCTATTGATCCCTATGAATGGTCATCTCATATTCTCTATGGTAATAATATTCCTTGTCCTTATCCCAAAGGGACTCCCTAATCATTTGTGAGAACCTAGCATGTGTAAAAATTCCCAAAGATACATATTACTCTTGATTAAGCCTATCACTAATAGCTAATGCTTGATTTATCTCACTAATGGCTTGATCTCTCTCATTATTAAGTTGTCCCTACACATATACCATCCTATCTATCTTAGCCTTTAGCTAAGTGATCTTTGACTAAAGCTGAGTCATATCATCATATCTCATATCCAAGGTGATCTACAAATTATCTACTTAATGTTGTTAACCTAAAATACCTCTCACCCATGTGATGATATCCTACTCTAACAAACCTACATCACTACCTACTATATATATGCCTAAAGGCCTTACCTAGACTAGATCCACCTATGTGCCAAAAGCCCTTGCCTAGCCTAAAGAAACCTGAGCAACTATAACCACTACAAATATATGATCAAGTACCTTAAAATCTAGGCCATCATCCCCATCATATACATATCCATCTCCATCTCCCCCACCATATCCTCCTTCAAATCCATCATCATCACTATCATGTACCTCACCATCATGATCTTGATAGGTACTGCCACTACTACTCAATGTCTTAGACTCCATCTCCTCAATATCCATGGGCACCTATCCCCCTCCTAATACTAGTAATAAAAGCCTCAAAGGGAATAATTTTACCCACTAACAAATATAATCTAGAGTGACCCATGTATATGTTGTTCCTCATGTATAAGCCAAGTAAATTCAAAGAACACTAATATAACTCACAATATCCTCAATCTACTAGATCATAAGAGTATCTTAACTAATCTCCTATGTAACATGAGTAAACCATATTGGTACCTTAGGTACTCCTACATATATCCAAACTATCAAACTACCTAATCAGGGTGTTACTACTCAATAATATGGGACTATCTCCTAGTCAAAAAGCATCTGGTAGTCATGAAATCCATATATCTTGCATCATGTAAACATTATAACAAGTATGTGATTTATTTACTTTAAATGAAAAAATATTGTGGAAGATAATCAAACATCTGATTATAAAATGGAATATCCCCTATGATGACACCTATCTACTCTTATCTGATCCCAACCATATGCCAATGGATAGTATGGGTCCCCTGGGTCCCATAATATATGAATCCTTATTGGTCACTCAATAAAAACATGTTCCCATCCCCAACCATAATAAGAGTACAAGCCCTAATGTTGCATACAACATGATATGTTATCATATGCATATCTATGTAAATCTATGCTAGGATAGTTGGCCCCCAATTGAAGCATGTAGACTCATCAAACATACTCTATGTTACACTGTTAGGGCCCATATGAAAGTATCATCTACACTTTTTAGGTATCAATATTCCACTAATAATGGACATGAGCACAACTACCTCCCTATCAATAAGAGTAGGTGGTGATAGATCCCTAATAAATAAATCATCTGATAGAAAGTCTATATGTCTTAATGAGATATATATCAACATTCCCCTAAAACATGAGATACCTTGGTAACTAACTAAGTCATCAAGAACTACCTACTACTATGTTGTTGGCGTCTAAAACAATCTCCATCTATTTATCTACAAATTGACGATATGCCAAGTATCCTCAATTATCATAGTAGCATCCCTAGTATGTAAGTATAAGGTGGATGTATTGTTATTATAGAACTAAGCTAACACACTCAAATATGACTAATCTTATCAGATAACTAGAATCCATTCCATGTTATGAAGGTCTAGTTTCTGTAAGAAGACAATCATATCCTCTATTTAGACTTGAGTGGTCTATAAATAGTGTGAACATTTCTCCTAGCACATCAAAACACCTAAATACTCCTATAATTACAAAAAAATTAGCATCAACCTATCTATATGTATCTACCTAAGCCTAAGCCTAGCCTACTAAGCCTAATTAATTATTTCCAAGAGGTTTGACCCCTACCAAGTCACCAAACTAGATGTTTTCCTAATTGGTGAAGTTGTCATTTAGGCAATATTACACCTTTTTTGATGATAATGTCATTTTAATTTTCATAAAAAATGGAAAATTCACATTAAAATTGGTGAAATCACTATTTTGGTGATTTCTACCCTATTTTGGCATTTATTTTGTTTTCAAGAATGATGAATTCATACAAAGTCACTATCTTCCTTGGTGAAGCCACCATTTGGCCTAAAATACAAATGATAACTTCATCATTTTTTAACCTAAAACAAGTAATAAATGCATGAAATTTAGAATTAATGATTAAATTGAAGTTACTCACTAGTGGTCCTTTATGGTTTGGCCACATGTGCTCTCGCACCCACTTCAAAACATGATGTTGAGCTCCTCTATGGGCCATTTTTCTTATCTCATTGTGTAAAAGAACAAAATAAAAATAAATCCAATAGGCTAGGGTGAAAATGAATTGTTTTTCATCCTAAGGGTGAATATATAGTCATAATTTTAAATTTTTAACCTCAAGGGCCTATAATTCATTCAGACTATAGGAAATATATTTTTAACATCCATGGTCCATTTTACATGTCGTTTGACCCTACATGCCTTATTTTTTGGCTATATTATAACCAAAATATCTTTTGGGCCTCCCCTAAGATCCATTTAACATCACTATTTTTCTACCTATATCTCATGTTTTTTTTTAACATGCATATTCAAACTCACATTTACACTAGTTTTTTTTTAATCTTTTTCTAGTTTAACATAAATCCATTTTATGAATTTTTTGCATAAGTTACCCTTGTCGATTTACCCTATCATGGTAAATTCTTTTTTAATTGATCATTGGTATTTTATACATTTCTAGGGAAAGATCATTTTATTTCACATGATTTAAAAATCCAAATTATTATAACCATCTTTGGGAAAATCATTATTTTTTGACCAATTTCATGATTATAACCACTTGTGGGAAAATAATAATTTTTGCATCTTGTGTTAATGATTACAACTACCTTTGCTAAAATCATTATTTTACCCACTCCACCTATCCTACTGAGGCAAATGATCATGTTAATGATTATAACCACCTATGGTAAAATCATTATTTCATGATCTAATATCAATTATAACCACCTTTGTGAAAATCAATATTCATCCCAATGCCCTACTAAGGAAAATATATATGTCACTAATTATAATCACCTTTGGGTAAACAAATCTCACACCCTTTATTATTAATTATAACCACCTTTGGTCAAATTAGTGACTCTGCAATCATTACTATTTATAACTGACTTTGGGTAATTCCTTAACTCTACTACTATTACAACTAGATCATATCATTTTCTTCATTTTGAGGGAACATTTGATGACTCTATTTTTTCACCAACTCCCTTTAGGGGGCATCAAAGTCTTATCAACTATCATTTGGGGCATGAACCATTTCGATTAACAATTTTTTAATTCTTTGAAAATACCTTAATATGCATGTGTCTTTTAGTGCCTTCTCAAATAGGGGAAAATTATAGACACTTAACTTTGGGAACTTTCATGCCTAGACTATGATTTAATGTAATTTTTAGCAAATGACACAATATAATCCTAAAAATCACCTCAATTTACCAAACTCATCCATGTAACAGATTTAATTTCTCATAAACATGGTGACGCTTGCTTATTTGGTGTATTAACTGATATGCACCAATAACCTAATTTAGTTTCAACCATAGTCAAATTATGACCTAATAATTTGACACTTTTGTCATGTTGAGTTATTAAATCATAACATCTAAAACAATTTCCAAAATAAAAAAAGTACTAAGCATGATTAATTACGTTGTAAATTTTAATTAACCTACCTAAGTAAAAATTCCAAGTTGAATTAGTGAATTTTATTTATCAATAAAGGGATTTTTAACCAAATATGAAGTCAAAGGTCAAATCAGTGAATAAGTTATTTATTAATTCCTAAATATTCCAAAATTATGAGTCAAAACCTTAGAAATACTTAAAGTAAGTTTTCATGCCTCATAAATATTTAAAATTAAGGTGTCAAGATTTCATGAGTGCTTTGACCCAACCCAAGCTTAGAATGACTCAACCTAGATTAATTTAGACTCAACCAAAGTTGGAATTTAGCCTAACCTCTTTAGATTAAGAGTTAGTTGTTTGAGTTATAAATACAAGTGCCTAAGTCATATGCCAACAATATTTTGTGTGTAAATTTATTTTGTTGGAATAACTTCAATAATTCATTTAGATTAGTTTTATAGTGCCCATTT
>JARHVA010001206.1:1657500-1707500 GCA_037957365.1 Torreya grandis
GTATCTATCTCTTTTCATTTTCTAAACTTAGCCTTTGAAACATTTAAAATGGATAAAAAGAACCTTTTCCTCCTCCTACCCTTAAGGAGAGTGATAAATAATTTACCTATAACTATGTCCATGTTATCACTACTCTACTGGGTAAGGTATCCCATCATATCAAATGAAGGTAACCAACATATCCTTCCTCAGCCCCCTCCACCTCCCACATATATTCTATATAATGTGTGTATGCATATTCAATTTGAATTACCTAGGGTTTGTGCTTGTGAATCCCTTAAGGATAAAATAATCATTATGATTGAGTTAATAGAAGAGATGCAAAAGTAAAATTAGTATTTGAGTTCAAAAATCACATCGTTGGAAAATAAAGTCACATATGTAAATAATCTATAATGTCTTGATGTTAATCATGCATTTGTACCTTCATCTAATATTGTTATGCCTAATAATACTTCATATCCAAATGAGAAGATACAATATAATACATCTATAAAAATGATAAAAAAAAATTGTATAAAATGATAATAATATTTCAAGTGATATTCTAAGCAAAATGGTTAGAAATAAGTTGATCAAACTACCTCCTCTATATTCTCTAAGAAGATCAAAATACTATTGTGCATATCATAAAATTATGGGCATCATACAGATATTTATTAAAGAATAAAATACAAAATAAAATTGATATTATTGATCCTATAGTAGACACATCAATCAATCAACCCACTCAGCTTATAGATGCATCTTCTAAAAAATGAGTGCAAAAAGAACTATTATGAGTACAAAAGGATAATTTATATAAAAAAAATTATAATTGAAAAAAATAGAGAAAGAAAATATTCAAAAAGAATAATTACATAATGAAAAGATTAACAGTGAAAAATTAGAGAAAACAAGATTAAAAAATGCACAAGATGAAAAATAAAAATTATAAAAGAAAATTTTTGGAAATTAAATGTCACAAAAGCTAAAACATGAAAAAGTGAAATTATTAAAAGATAAGTTGTCAAATAAAATTCAAGGTAAGGAAAATGACATGAATAAAGTGTGGTTACTAACAAAAGAGTCCAAAAATCAAGAGACACTTGAAAAATCTAAAGTTTAAAATGTGGTTTCAAAGGGGTCAATTATAAGCCTTTCCTCATATCAGGACCTTTTCACTATCACTATTCACATAAATGGAAAGTAATTTACAAATATTAAGATTATAGACTATTAACATAAAAAAAAATTATGTCATTTCTTAGCTCTCTTTGAAATAAGAATAAACATATATATCAAACTAATTAAAATAAAAGTGTGGGATAAATTCATTTGATTAAAAATAATGTTCTCTTATTTTTCATGTTATTTATAATCTAAGTGCGTACAATGTTGTGCTTAAAAAATCATGGTTACACTCAATAAGATTAATGATTGATAAAAACATTGGTTATATATGATTTTTATCATGAAATTTAAGGTCACATACTTTTCAAAATAATTATCATAGTTAGATTTAAAGGATAAAAATAAGACATATCTTTAGCTAATATATAAATAGATACAAGTAATGACATATTAGTAGAGGCATAGGACATTTTACATGTTATAAAAGAGGAACTAGAAAAGTCACAAACATAGTATGGAGAAATTGGTTTTACATATAAAGATGATCAAAATAATATATCACAATTTCAAGTAAAACATAAAAATTTGGTCCTTTCTTATGATGATTATGGTTATGCATAAAATGACTGTAATGGCACAACTAATATGCAAGATGAATATGGAAATATAGTTTAGGGTTATGTATATACAGCCTTCATAGAGGTATGTCCTTGATGAGTTCCTTAACACTAGTAGTAATTTTCTTCTTACATAGATTATTTGTTCTTTAATTTGATGCTTATTATTCTACACCTTCTACAAACTTTATTCTAAACCCTTGGATCTATCTTTCATTTTTGTGACACTTGCTCCATTTTTTGGCAACCCAATTTGAATAATATAAAAAATATATCTCACTAATATTTCAATTTAAATTATTTATGGAAACTTATATGATTATTATTTCACTCCTATGCATGTTATATCTCTTGCTTGTACTTTCAAAATCACATATATCTACTTTTACATGAGTTTGCATGGCCATACTTGTCATGTTATGCTTTAACTCTTTATCAAGGGTTGCTTGAATCTCCCCCTCATTCATATGTTTTAAAAGACTTGCTTATTACCTTTTTTCAATATTTTTTCAATTTTACTTATGAAAATTTGAATTTTTAAATATAACAAGAAAATACAAAATCATTCAAATAAAACAAAAATACAAAAATATTTAGCATACACATGTTTACTAGGTTTTGAATATATGTTGTTTACTTTATATTAGTAGATATCATATAATTTAATTTATATACACACACATGTTTCATAGGTACTTTAGTTTGATATAGAAATACACTAAATACCTGATATAAGAGTATACATATATTAGATCTTTTCCTCCAACCACATTACATATTACATTAGATGAATATGATTCACTAATCATGATTGATATAGGTTATATTTTTTATGATCACTTTACATTATCATGTTGTGCTTATATACTAATACTTACACATGTATATACTCATACTTACATCTTACATAGTATGTTAGATATGTTACGCTATAAGACATTTTACTCACACATGTATGAAAGGACTAGTATGATATTATTATGTTGGTTGCTTATATTTCACTTATTCATCCTATCATATGTTTGCTTGATATTTATTATTTTTTACTTCATTCTTTTATGTATGGAACATTTGAACATATTCCTTTTTATTTGGCCATAGTGCCATTGATTATTATCTCTTTAGTGTGCAAACATTTGAACATTTCCTCCCCTTGAATGTGTATAATTTAAACATGCCCATTTTTTTTATCTCCTTAAACCCCTTTTCATGACATTGAGTGATCTTGTGTGTGTACTTGATTTTTTGTTAGCTTGTGTTTGTTACTCCTAGACATTTTCATGATATATATCATGTATTTAGGGATTAATATGATTGGATACTATGATATTCATTGATACATCTAATTAAACATGATACCAGTATATGTTTCATTCATACATGATTGATATAGATATGGCATGGTTATCTTATTCTTTTGAGATAAGCTGACTACTAGGTTACATTCCCCTCACCTCCAAATGGGGGTTATATTAGTGGGGCCATGTCATAGAAACATGATTCCACAAATAATTGGTAGAATTAGCATAATTTTATATATTTTACATGATTTAAATATACACTTTGGATAAAATATTATGTATTTATAAGTAATTTTCATATATTTGAGACACAATTTTTCAAATTTGAGATAAATATTATATATAATTTTATAGAGTATAGGTTAAATTTTCATAGATTTTTTATCTTGAGGCACATTATAAGTGAATATTACATTCAAATTCATTAAATCATAAAAATATATTAATATTATATATCAATTATAGTATATTTGATGAGGGGACATGAATAAGGTTCATTCATTTCTCACCACATAATGATACACCAATTTTTCCAATATACACTAATTGAAGCTTTATATGTTTGAATCAGTTGGTTCCATTGACTAGTGTGGTCAAGTTTTAGCACCCTCAATGTCTTTGGCACTACTCCTCTTTTTAGGTTGATATGGTTACAACATTTGAACTTGGCTAAATTGGCTAGATTATATATACACATGAGTTATGTGATTAATAATCAATGTTTTCAATGGCCTTGGCACAAATCTACCTCATACCACATTGGGGGCATGATCAACCTTTGATTATCCTCTTCACATATCCAAGGTTCATTTTTAAACCTCAATATAATGATTTAGTAAGGAATCATCATCATTAAACCAATGTACTAAAGGGAAACATGGTTGCATCAAAACATGGGTGCATTCCTTTCTTGCTCTCTATTTTTACTAGATAATGACATTCAAATAGAGTATGGACTAGTCTAGGACATAATCAAGGGCATATATCTCCATGTGATTTATTAAGTAACTGAATACTACTTATATACCAAATATTACCATTTATATACCAACTATTTTCAATAATTACCACCACCAATTTCATATAAATTTTTTGATATTTGAACCAAGGTGGGGCTTGAAATAACCAAGCCACCTAACCAACTCACCCACATCTCATTTCTTCCTTCCTTGATATCTTTACTTTCAATAATTTTAATTATTCAGTTTTATATTATATGCACTAATTACATTGTAACATATTATTTATTATAGGTAATGTGTTAATAGTAAACTCAAATAGGGCTCGAGCAAAGGCAAGGTGTGTTTTACACACCAAGCTATGCATTTATTTCCTTTACCCTACTAATTTCATCTTTATACATTAATAGATTAAAGGGGGAAGTTTAAATACTAAAATATTATTTTATATGACATACTAGTCTTGTACACTTGATAGATACCAATCATGGATCAACCCTTCAATTTAAGACCTTTTTGTTGTTGAAAGGCTCATATTTGCCATCTCAATATGCCAAATTGCTTATCATATAGTCTAACCTTAAAAATTTGATGACATGAACCACCTATGTCATAAAGTATACATAAAACCTATTTTTTATCTTGTATAGATAGTCACAAATCCTTAAAAAAAATTACCCTTTAGGACACTAACATCCAGATTAGGAAAATAATGTCGATGCTAGAGTCCTTGCCTTCCAAATAGTCAAAATTTAAAATCTCCCAATATATACATGTTAACCTATTTATCATTTTTAACCCTCCCATGATATTGTAAGGGATGGTATATAAATAAATCACATGTCATTCATTATTTATCTATTAAACACCTTTGAAGCTCACACTATAGTATTAAAAATCATTTGCATAATTGAGCTATATTACCCTATTCTTCCCTATTTCAAAATTAGTCATAGGGATAGTCTTATTACATATATAAAGCATTCAAATATAATATCATGAGTAGTATTTGTTAAGTTACACTATATATCACTAGATGCACTCACATATAGAATATTATACAATTATTTACACATAATCCCATATAAGGGGGAAAACTACATTAGTTTGAGGACTTCTTTAGATTATATGGCTATGTATTCATCCTTATTTCATATAATATTCTCTTAGGATATCTCAAATTACTTAATCCAACTAACCCTTATTTTCCCAAATGACATGCCCCAAATTGGAGGACCTAGGATGTTGACCAAAATATTGATTTTAGAAAATTGTACATATAATATAAATTAATAAACTATAATCTATAAACTAACCTTAACATGCATAAATAACTATTATATAAAATGATCCTATTTTTATCTAGATAGATGTGTCAAAATCATGATAGAATAGTTGACACTAGTGTCTATAGTCTGACACTAGTGTCCTAGCTAACAAAAAGCTAATTTCCATAATCTAATATTTTTCAACATAATTGAATAAAATGTGTTATTTATCCTTTGTATTGATAATTTTATAATATTTTTTGGCATTTTACTTTTCTATATTTATCATATTCTCAAGTTTAGTATATTTATCAAAATGTTTTAAATCTGAATTAGTTAATTAGCATGATTTAAAATAACTTATCACATAATTAATCAAGATATTCCCTTAACAAAAAAGGGTTAAACACACTATTCATACCATTACCATAACTTAGAAGTTACTTTAACCTTATTTTAAGTCATAAAGGTAAATGAGACCCAATATAGTTACCCTTAACTAAAAATTCAAATGGAAAATTAGGCCCATGTTTTCAAGTTGGTAAAAAGTGAAATTTAGAGTTTGGTAGTTGTATCTAATCCCCTTTTTACCAAAGGGATGGACTTAAATTTTTTCTGGAGTGTTGAATAAGCTTTAGGACAGCCCATGTGTCCATTTATGGCATGGGGAAGAGAAATGTTTATGAGCATGGGAAAGCCTTTCTTACCTAAATGGGTTTGTAGGAAGAGTTATTGCATTGGAAAAAAAATTGGAGAAGATCCAAGAAATGGGAAGGGACAAGTGTCATATTATCATTGCCTATGTTTCTAGATTGTTTTACCTATAAGAGAAATGAAATTCTCCCTTATAAATTTTGTCCATTTACCCTTTGAAGAGGTAAGTTATATTGAGAAGAAGGAGCTTGGATAAATAGATTATATTTTAAGAAGATTACTTAGAACAATAACTTTTAGGAGATTTTCATGTTTTAAATCAAGTGGTGGACCAAGGTAGACCTTCCGATTTCACCATGAGATTAATTATTATCTTTTTTTAATATTTATTGACCCTCATTGTATGTTTTTTCTATGAGGTTGTAGGGACATTTGGATTATCCTCCATTATTATTATTTGCCATGGTTGGGCATATGGCTTCTATGTGTTTCTTTTGGAATTTTTTTGGGCATGGACATGTCCAATCCCTCCAAAAATTTTTTTCATATTTTAATATCCTTTTTTTTAACTTAAAATAATTTATTTATAATTCCTGAATGGGCATATATTATATGTTTGTTTTATGATTTTTGTAGATACTAAAATTTATATCTTTGGTACTTGAAAATGACAAGCTTGGAACACATTTATTAAACATGACTTTAGCATTCAAATAACCTACTAGTCCACCATAATTTCACACTTGTATTTTATATTATTATTTAACCCTTATGTTATGATTATATACACCTATATGAATCTCATTGTCTATTTCAAACCTATTAAATATCTTGCACAAACATCTCTAGGTTCTTGGTTTAGTCCGCATATACACACATCAATTTTGCTAAGCTATTCATTACCACCGATAAATAATAACCAATCTATTGACATGTGTTTTAGAATGATCCAAAATTATAGGGTCATATTGTGTCTTTCATCTCTTTAAAGGATATTATGGGGATTCTTCCCAAGATTTATATCTACATGGTCTAGATGTACCAATATTCACTTAGTGGCTCATTGTGACCATTCCATTCAAGGGTATTTTACTGTATCACCTATCCTAAAATTCAAACATTAATTTTAGTGGGTTTTGGGTACTTGAACAATGTAAAATAAGAATATATTTTTTGTGTTTGTTTTTGTTTTATTAGGTTCTGAGTTGTTGCTTAAAATAGATAAACATGCATTCAACATGGCTTTTCCTAATTTCAAATCAATAGTTTAGGGTCTCATTTGATGTGTGTTTTTGAATAATTTTGGAACATTCATTACATTATATTAAGATTCAACAATGCATTAATAGGTAATGTAAAATATATCTAAGCAATCAAGATATACATGAGTAATAGATTACATATAAACCCCATACTAATAGATGATAAAGAAAATTAAATAGAATCATCCAATAGAATATAACCCATGAATTTATCCCCATCTGGAAAAACTTCAGAAAACCATAATAAAAACTAGTTCTAGAATCTAAGGGATGTAAATCTAGGAGTAGAGACAACACCACCACCAAATTGCATATGCAAGTAGATGTAAATTAGTTCTTACATAACTTGTATTGAATAAAAATATATCTTGATAGCATTAATAGAGTTTTAAATTTTTTTGATCCATTAAAAATTTGGGTAAAATCTCCCCAAGAAAATAAGAGGGAGAGAGGAAATAAAATCAAAATGCATATATAAATGACTGACCCATAATGTCTATGTAGAGTAAAAATGAGCTAGCCTATTTAAAAATACTATAACAAATAAATAGATATTGTAGCTTCCAATGGAGGGAGTTTTCCATACAAAATTCCTAACTACCAACATTAATGAACCTAATTACCTCCTATTCTTAAAAATCCCATCACTTTCACTATTTACCTATAAAACAAGATAAAAAACAAGTCAAAAAGGTGATTTAACTAACATGAACAATGGTCTAGCTCACAAAATTGTAAACAAGTTTAAATAAGGCATATTTGAATAGAACTAAAACTATTATTGCATCTAGTCTATAACCATCTTCATATTGATGTAAACGGTTTCAATTTTTGACACCTAGATCAAAATTTATCACCAAAAAATGGAAGGTTTCCCAAAAATGACCAAGGAAGACCTAACCAATATTTGGTAGGCTTTAGGATTCTATTTAATCATTATTATTTATATTTAATTTTTTTTATTTCTAATCATGCTTTGAAATCCTAATTAGAACTTGCATGTCCTTAAGTGTGTTTGCTAGCCCTAATTTTAGTTTTTGAATGGATAGGAAACACTTTTGGTAGTAAATCTAAGAAATGGGGCCTAGACCTAATTGGTGTTTATACCCCTGATTATCACTACATGTTTTACATTCTCCCATAAAAATTTTAATTAGGTAAAAATCACTGCATAAAACTAATGATTCTTGAAAAATTCATCCTTAAGCTAATCAATGTTTTGAAACCTGATAACAACTAATGAAGCCCTAAATTGACATCTATGACCTAATTGGGGAAAATTCTCTATTAGAACTACACCTAGAACCTATCCCCTAAGACCTATATGGGGAAATTCCCATGAATAATAAAGAAAAGGGGTAACCAAAATCCCTAATGACCTAGTTGGGTTTGGGGCCTCAATTAATACTATGGGAAAAACTTATGACTTCCCTAACCTAATCAGGAGAAATATCTCAAATAATAAAGGAAAGACTCTTGTGGGAGCAATCCTAACCTAGTCAAGAATTAACACCTAACTAGAGCTATAGTCTCCCCTTTAGGAAATTTAATCCCAAAACCCCAAATAAAACCCTATTAACCTAATCAATAAAAAACTCCCAACTACTAAAGGAAAATAACTAAACACCTTGTGGATACATAATCAGATATTTTCCTCTAATTAGTAAAGTGAAAGAAAATGACCCTCCCTAAGACCTATTTAGGATTTATAAGTTTTATTAGGGCTTGGGGCCTAAATTTTTTAAAACTTAGATAAAACACGAAGGAAAAAACCTAATTAGCATAAAGCATGAAAAATTGAACCTTTTAGACCAAACCAAGAATTTTGATAATTTTTCACCTAAGAAGTAAGATTTTTTAAATATACTATGAGGATAAAGAGTTCATTTTGGTAGGAAGTGTCAAATAGGAAAATTGATCAAATGGGCCTAATGGATGAGATGGGATAGGTTCTAGAGGCCAAAATGGAATATAAATGAAAATGACCTATTGTGACAAAAATACAATACCTGAGCAAGTTAGATAGTGCCTATGTTAGAGACCCAACAAGTGGGATAAGTGTCCCAAAAGTGAGTTTTTACGCAAAGAGTAAAACATCAAACTTATCCACACAAGTGAGATGGATTCTATGGAATAGGTCCTAGAGTTCCAATAGGCATAGAAACTAAAGTGACCCCCTAAATTACTTGTAAGGAGTTGAGAGAATAGGGAGGTAAGAATTCCACGTGATTATAAGTCCATCAAAAATCCATTTCGGGGATAAGTGTTATATAAAAAACTTTACCATTTAGACTTGGATGTAATAACAGGATAGGTTTTAGGAGACCAAAGGTCATGGATACTAAAATTAATTTTGGATCAAGCTAAGAGAGATAAGAGATCCAAGTTTTAAATGAAAATTAGGAGGTCAAAACTCCACTTTTATGCTTAGAGTAAAATACAAAGTTGATTCACACGTATGTTGTCTTTCCAACAGTGATGGTTTTGAGTCTTAGTTTAGCACAAAAATTGAGATAGTCCAACAAGGTAAATTAAGGTGTAAATACAAATTAGTCATGAGTGAAAGTGGTAATAAATAAAAAGGATTAAAAAATAGGTTCCCTAATTCTTGGAATAATTATGGCTTATTTTGTGAGTAAAAACAAATGGTGGATCTCTTATAGAATAATCTTGTGTATTTTAAAATGATATAAATATGTCTATGAACCCATAATCTTTAATCAATACTATGAATGTAACATGAATGAATTAAAGGGAGGAGAAATTAGGAGTGACTAAAAGACCAAATTAAACATTCTCATTAACCATGTGCATGCAAGTTAAATTATGACTTCTTATAACTTGAAAGAACTATATACTATGGATACAATCATCAAATGAGTGAATCAAACCTTGAGAGTTATTGTTTGGACATTGATACACTGCCATAAAAGCTTCCATATCCCCAACAAAGCTATATTTGATCCCATTTGAGGCCTTGATCCATTGCCAACTAGGATAGAAATCTCATGATGGAGTTTATCAAATCACCCAGAAGTGAGTTTTTTAGATATTGACTTTACATTTCTTTTCTTGTATTGTTTTTTATTTTGTCTTTCTCTTTTATCATCTCAATTCTAGGTTGTGGACTACTAAAACAAGCAAAAACTAGGACTATGGTTTTTTCACAATAGAAGGTTCATCCAAGAAAACCTTATAAACCATTAAGACATGATTTTTTTTAAAGTTTTGAGAGAATATATCTATTATCTAGATAGTTTTACTTGAACTAAACTAACTCAAACAAATTTAGAACACATACAATATCCATACCTTTGAAATTGATTTATAAATAGAATCTAAAGTTGAAAAGTACTTAGAGTCGGTATGCACTAGAATGTCTTTTGAGCCACCTACATACATGCCTTTTATTCTTAAATTATTTTTACCAACAAGGAAACCTACAAGGAAAAACAATTAGATCAAACAAATAATAAAAAGTGAGAAAAGGAGGAAAAGTAAACTAAACTAACAAAAAATTAGGAACACAAATAAAAATAAGGTAGAAAAGGGAAAGATAAGGTATTTTTAGGAACTTTTCCAAGAAAATTCATGCATAGAAGTATTAATTTGAGTAAATGTCTATTGATGAGAAATAAGACACCTATACTATTTAAACACATGATGCAGAATGCATTCACATTCATGATTTTGAGAATATCATTAGAGATCTTACCAAGGGGACAATGTGTATTTATGCCTATCTAACCTCTATACTCATGAATGTTATCCCAAAGAGTCTTATCTACATTGTTTCCATACAAATCATGAAAATTAAGGTTGTTTAATTCATCTATGTACTTATAGTAAATTAGTAAAAATCACTTGGGATAGGTTTGGATAAATACTTCTACCCATATATTACATTATAATGAGGGTTAGGAGTGGTTAACAATACATACAAGGGAAATTTACGTACCCAATATAGTAGAGATATGTTATTTGTGTCAAAAAATTAATGAATCCATTATTGGCTACTCATTTGATGAAATTAATGTTGTATCAACATCTTGTTTATCATCTAGAAGGACTATGAGTGGTTCTTCCGAAGTCAAGGATCTTCTAGACTTGTCATTGGTGGAAGAACTATGTGGGGATCTATATCAAATCAATGTATACTCAAATATAATTTCCATTGGTCTCATATCTTCATTTATATCTTGGTTTCCCTCACCACTATGAGTAGCATATGTCTTCTACAATCATCTTACTCGAGCTACTCTAAAATTTCCAACATTTTAAGTGTAAGGATAACAACTTAATTTTACTCTTCTTTCCAATTTTCATTATAAACCTACATGTGCTTGTCTTTAGTTGAAATAATTCTCATGACTTCACCTTTTAGGTTTAGACTAGTCAAATAAAAAGTATGGCTATCCAAAGGTGAGAATTCTGACATCTTGAATTCATTCAATTCACCTTCTTTAGATGGACAACCAATTTTATCATTATTTTAATCTATTTCATTCATATCCAATGATGGGATTGGTGTCAAACTACTATAAATAGTTTGTTTAACATCTTTAGTCTACATTCTAAGTGTAAGGAAAGTGCTGTATAGAAACAATGTCTCAAATGCATGTCATACATCCTCTTCATCTATCTTCTTCAACTCTTCTATTTATCCTTTTTAATAAATTCAAGACATTTATGATTCCTTAATTTGGTGGGTAGCTTACTATTATTCTAATTTTTAGCCAATAGGTCACCTAAAAAATGATTAATTCCTCATCATTAGATTCATTATCATCATCAATCTTAAAGATTAGTTCATGCTTATAAAATGGTACATTTTTAGTCAATAGGGTCATTTCAATAATTGTATAATTTCTATATCCATAGATTACAAATGGTGAACTTTGGACTATAGTTTCATAGGCTATTTCAAGCCTTTATTGTTATGGATATTATACAAAAAATGGCATTGAATTAGTAAAATCACTTAAAGACACTTGATCACTAAAGCAAGAAAAAAATCTATTATCCACATGAATAATTATCATAAATGCATATACTAAAAATAATATAAGGGTTTTCATTTGTCATGATGCAGTTTGATTGGTAATATAATTAATGTAATTTTTTTATTATGAGGTGCAATTTGGCCAATGGGTTGACTTATAGGAAACTAAATTAAAGTATTTTGAGTGTAAACACCTGGTTGTCCTAATGAATGAAATGGGTCTACATAATAGCCATGAGGCATTTATTGTTATTAAATTATGAAATCATCTTGGTAAGTCAACACCAAGGATGTGAGAGTGGATGGAGTCCTTTGAATAAAAATATTATTTATGTGATCTAATGTTTTGAGATAAACTTTAATAGCCATCACTTTCATTTGCAAGAATGGGTCCTTTAACCTCTTATATAACTTATGAAAGTGAATGTTTAATGTACTAATAGATTCATTGGGCTCCCTATGGGATTATCAAAATAATATTAAAAGGAATCAAGGTCAATGAGCACACTAAAATGGTTTATAAATTTTTTTTTCAAGATCTCCCATGAGGTTATGCATCCATCCAACAAGCTGAGATACAATCTATACACTTCCCTATCCATAGAGCAAGGAAATAAATGGTAGGTAATGTCTTAATGTTATATTTTATCTATAATTATTAAATAATTAAATCCATAAATGTGTTATCTTACCATATAAATATAATGTATGTAGTTTTAACATAATTCATTAGGATCCTTAGGTAGGTCATGAGCAGGCCCTAGAATATTCATAAGGAAACCACCCCCACCTAGCTAGGTAAAAACCATATATGGTTCTAAAATTTATTTTCCAATCTTAGAAATTCAATACCTACTTGGGAAAATCTCTAAAGTGTTCAAGTTTAAAATTCTATGTGAAAATTTTAGTTTTAGGTTTAATCCCACCTTCTAGTGTCATTTTTGTTGAAATGCATTTTAAGCATGCAAAAGGCTAGGAGAAGTGTGAAGGAGAGGGTGAAAAGTTAAAATAGAGGGTAGGTTTGGAAAATTTTATCCCAAAACCTCTTAGATTTAATTATATTGATGTGCATTTTGGCATTTTCCAATGTTATAGGCTTATCTCATGACTCACCTATCCTGAAAGGAGGTTCTGGGGAATCTCCCTAAGGTTTAAATCTAACTAGTCTACACACATTTATCTTGACTCCATGGCTCATTGTGACCATTCCATTTAAGATGCCTTTCTTGGTTTACCTATCCTAAACTTTAAATGTCCATTTTAGTTATTTTTTGGTACTTGAACAATATAGAATAATAATGTGTGTTTTGTGTTTCATTTTGTTTGATTATGTTTTTACTGGGTACTAAAAATAGATAAACATGCATTCAATATGGCTTTGCCTAATTTCAAATCAACATCTTAGAATTTAATTTGATGTGTAATTTCATCTAATTTTGTTACATTCATTCCATTAGATTAATATTCAATAATTCATTAACATGTAGTGAGAAATATCTCTATGAAATCAAGATATACATGAGTAGCAGATTACTTTTAAACCCCCAACTAATAGGTGATACATAAAATGAAAAAGAGAAAAGGGAAAAGATTTTTAAAAAAAATAAATAAAATGGAGCCAAATATGGAATTGTTAAATCAAATGTAACCCATAAAATGATCCCCATTTTTCCAACCTTCACATAACCAAAACAAGAACTGTTGTCAAAATATGAGGGATGGAAAGCCAATAGGATATACAAAACCATAACTATATTAAATGCACAAGTAGATGAAAATCAAAACTTCCACAACTTGTATTAAGTAAAAATATTAGTTGAAAACATGAATAGAATTTTATAATTGATTTTTTGAATACAAATTTAGGAAACATCTCCCCAAGAAAATAAGAGGGAGAGAGGAAATAAAATCAAAATGTAGTAATAATTGACTAGTCCATAATGCCTTTATATAGAAAAAATGAGCCAACCCATTTATAATGAGATCCACCTAATATATAAATGTTATAACTTCTAAACGAGGGAATTTTCTCTCTAAAATGTCCAACTACCAACATTAATATTCCTATATTCCTCCTCTTCCTCCAAATCCCATCACTTTCACTATACACCTACAAAATAAGACCAAAAACAACTTAATATTTTGATTTAACTAGCATGAATATTATTTTTATCCCAAAATTAGAAATAGGTATTAAAATAGGTATAGTCAAGTAGAACTAAGACTCTAATTGCATCTGGGATGGAACAATTTTCCTAAAAATGAAAATGGTTTCAATTTGTGACACATGGATCAAAAGTTATTAGCAAAAAATAGAAGGTTGCCAAAAATGGCCCAAGCTTACCCAACTAGGATTTTATAGGATTTAGGGTTATATTTAATCATTATTTTTCATATTTAAATTTTGGATTTATAATTAGGATTTGAAACCTTGATTAGAATTGACATGTCCTTAAGTGTATTTCCTAGACCTAATCATGGTTTTTAAACTAACAAGTAGTGTTTTTGGTGGGAAATCTGAGAAAAGCGAGCCCAAACCTAATTGAGGTATAGACACCTTATTATCACTGTGTGATTTAAATTATCCCCTCACTATTATAATTATGAATAAAAAATCACATAGAACTGATGATTCTTGACAAAATCATCCCCAACCTAATTAGGGGTTTTGAACCCTGACAATAACTAGTTAGGCCTTAAACTAATGCCTATGACCTAATCAAGAAATAATCACTATTTAACACTATTCCTAGGACCTACCCCCTAATTCCCTTATGGGAAACTTCTGATGAATATTAATGAAAAGGGGGTTTAGGAATCCCTAATGACCTAGTCATTATTTGGGACCCTGATAAACACTATAGAGAAATCCTATGGATTCCCTAACCTAACAAGGAAAAAATTCCTAAATAACAAAGGAAAGGAGCTTAGGGAAAATATGTACCTAGTTGAGAATTAACCTACTAACTAAAACTATAGTCTCCACTCTAGAGAATTTAATCCTAAAACCTTGATGAAAACCCCACTGGCCTGCTTGATAAAAAATTATTGACTACCAAAGGAAAATAACTAAACACCAAGCATAGACCTAATCAAAGATTTTTATCTGATTAGCAAAGGGAAATTAAATGATCCCTCCCCAAGACCTATTTGGTATTTATAAGATTGACTAGGTCTTGGAGCCTTAAAACTTCAAAAATTAGATAAAACACTAGGTAAAAACCCCAATGAGCATAAAAAATGTAATTTTGAACCTTTTAGACCAAACCAAGATTTTTAAAACATTTTTTCCTAAGAAACAAAATTTTAAAATTATATTATAAGGATTGAGAAGTCATTTTAGGGGAAAGTGCCAAATAGGAAACTTAATCAAATGGGCATAGTAAAAGAGAGGGGATAAGTTTGAGAGGCCAAAATGGAATATAAACCAAAATTACCTACTAAGACAAAAATGAAATACCTAAGAAATTCAAATAATGCTTGTTTTGGATACTCAAGAAGTGGGATAATTGTCTTGAAAGTGAGTTTTCACTCAAATATTAAAACATGAAACTTATTTTATCAAGTGATAAGGATAAGATGGAATAGGTCCTATAAGTCCAATAGGCATGGAAACCAAAGTGACCCCTTTAAAAATTTATAGGGATTTGAGATAGTGGGCAAACAATAATGTTATGCAAGTATAAGTGCAACAAAACTCCATTTCAGGGCCAAGTATTATATATGAAACTTTACCTTTCAGACTTGGTCATCATAATGGGATAGGTTTTATGATCCCTAAGGACATAGATATTTATATGACCTTATGAATCAAGCTAAGAGATCTAAGAGAGCTAAGAAAGATAAGAAACCCATGTTTCAAATTCAAATTAGGAGGTCAAAACTCCACTTTTACACTAACTGTAAAATATAAAGTTGACTCACACAAATGTGTTCTTTCCAATAGTGATGGGTTAGAGTCCTAGTTTAAAATTCAAACTAACATTACCCACCAAGGAAACTTAAGATATTAATATTAATTAGTCATGGACACAAGTGAATGTAGAGTAAAAGGCCAAAAAGATAGGTTCCTTGACACTTGGAATAATTATGGCATGTTATGCAAACAACAACACAATCTAGTTAAAACTAGCCCAATCCTAGTAATGAATATTTTCTAAAATCAAACCCATCACTAGGGTTAGCCCATAATCTTAGTGTGTTGGTGGTGTGATAAATTATTGAATTATATCCATATATGAACAAATAAATGTCTCATTCATAAGGGACTAGGCAATTATAATATATACATCTATACACTAATACACACTAAGATAATCTACCCTATTTTCTAAATTTCCAAATCTATCACTAGTAATATCCAAAAACCAAGTCAAATCAAGCATTTTCAAGTATCAAGATCGATCATTAACTTCATACATTTAGTGAAGGAGCACAATCACATAATCACACTAGGTGGGAGAATTAAATGTGTATTTATTTCCATTTTTTGCGTACTGGTTATGTACATAGAATTTAATCATTAGGTAGGGGTAATTTGGGTTGGCTAATCCCATTACACATCCCCTAACTTTTCCAAGTTTCTATCCCTTAAAAGCACATGTAGGGTTTCAAGGTAAAGTAGGTTGATATTTAGATTAATATGTGTCATTAGGGTTTAGGATCATAAACACATAAGAAAAAAATATAGTCATAGGTGAATATATAGTCACTATGCCCTACTTTTATGTAATTTAGTACCAACTATCAAGTTAATCTTGATTGATGATACTAACCTAGTCCTAAACAATTGACTTAGTCTAAATAGTGAATTGGTCCTATAATTGAATGAAACATAGGCCTAATTATCCCTAAAATTATCTTATTGAATATTTTCATAGTTAAACAATCAACCATAAGAGATCAATACCATGATATATTTAGTTATTTCTATATTTAGCATATTCCCTTGTCAAATAAAACAAATATTAGTATTTTGCATTCAAATGTATGTTTGAATGCCATATTTATTTATTTGAGTTAAATTTTAAAGTTTTATCTTAATCATATAATCTCACTCATTAATCCAAATTATATTAAGACATATTGGTGAACTCAAACTTATCAAATAATTCATATCCCTAGGTTTTTCTTTAAGGGTTTCATACTTCTAAGTTTTTAGATTTTACGCTTAGGGTTTTCTTTTTAGATATGATTTCTGACTATTCTAATAATACACATTAATCATGATCATGTTTAATGAACATTATTACTTAAAAAAAGTAATGATTTTACTCATTTACTATTTTTATACATGGATAGTGTATCTTTTTTGGATAAATTATATAATCAAATGGGTAACAAGGATCAAATCTAAACTTAGTAATAAGCTAAAGTTACTAATGTACAATCCCAATAAATCCCATTATTGAAACATCCAATTTGATATGCCCATTATTACTAATAGACATCAAAGGGATTTCATGACTCCCTTTTTTCCTCCTATTATGGATTGTACAACATATCATACTTGCCCTATGGATGGAGTTATTAGGAATATTGAGATAGATGATACAAATACTAAATATAGACAAGATTCCTTAGAGGATGAAATTTTTTATTAAATATATTAACATGAATCCACATAAAATTTATAAAATGTTATATATATCATGAGACAAGTAAAAAAATCAATTTCAAGCTTCTAATCATGTATTCAACCCACCACTACTAGTAATATTCATATGCCTACACCCTTGGTGACCTAGGTGAAAACCACCCAAATTTTGGTGGCAAAATGAGGCCTTCAAAAAATTATGATGCCCATTCCTTTTAAAAAAACCTTCACCCCTCCCATAATGGCTATGCACATTCCATGTACAACCTTTCCTAATTCACATTCCCTTGACGAAGTTGTTAAAACTCTATATACCAAGGTGTTATAGTTATATCAAGGTGCATCAAAAGCTAACCATGTCATGTATTCACACATCTTACTCCATAGCCCATTATCCCCTAATATATCAACCTAACCTTAACCAATATGCTATTTATC
Organism: Torreya grandis; assembly: GCA_037957365.1. Classification (NCBI taxonomy): domain Eukaryota; kingdom Viridiplantae; phylum Streptophyta; class Pinopsida; order Cupressales; family Taxaceae; genus Torreya; species Torreya grandis. Next base: position 1,675,711 of record JARHVA010001206.1, read on the forward strand.
TCTTAATCTCTCATTCTACAAAGTTAAAGGTTATTTTAAGCAATACCTTAGATCATTCCATGCATCATGCTTAGAATATGCATACAAATAAATTATTAACCAAGTTATTTATAAGAAGTTTTAAGTAATATAAATTGAGATGATTTTATGATATCCATCTTAAATACATAAGAGTGATCAATCCTATGGCTAACCAATTCATATCACACTTTTCCATAAAAATTAGTGAGAAGTTATCATATGCATAAATTTCTAAGCTAAAACAAGGATCCAATACAAAAACCAATGACTGTGCTTTGATGCAATGCCATGCTAGCAAATATGACCAATGTTATGGATGAAAATGAATTAAAATATATATTCTAGCAAATTTTTTTATCATTTCTCCATGAATCAATTATATTCAAGAGATTATAATCATTTCATGAGTGATGTCATATGATGAGGGATAAATAAATTAAATTAATTATTTTGAAAAAACTTGACTATACATAAAGTCTTATGACTAATTCATAACTTAATTTTTAAATCAAATGAAATTAAAAACTCAAACTAAGTGATAACAATAATGACTTGAGTATTAAAATAATGTAGTGTTGCAACCTACAAACCAATGATAATTGATGCCTCCACCAAAGAGGTAGTTTTCATGATTACCAACACCTCCTCATGTGCTACTAAATAATTTTCTCGAGTGTAACTTTATCACATTAATTTATCCAAAATAACTTGATCCTAGTAGAGCTAGACTAAGGCACAATGATGATAATGCATATTGTGAGTACCATCAATATTTAAGGCATTTAATTAATAAATGTTTCAAGATAAGACAAGATATATGATCTCATAGATGACACCATTATTAGTTTAGGTATTCCCACATAGGAATATTGAATGAAACATAATGGAAATCAAAATTTTAAGATATTTAGTGATCCTTTTCCTAAATCCCATGCCCAAAAAATTTATCCCAAAACCCATGTAATTTTTTAACTTAATTAAATGATGATTAACTATTTAATTATTGTTGCATAATAGTTTAATTATTTTTTTATCCTTTTAGTGTTACTAAAAGAGTGTGACAACAAAATTATTTAAATGATTTATTAATTTTAATATTAATAATAACATCCAGGTTCCTCAAGGAACTAGAATACAAACAAGTTTAGGCAAAAGTTTAGTTCAAATGTGTTTTTTGAAAAAATTAATTTAATTCCCTTATTAAGTGAGAATGGATATATAATGTATTATAAATAAGGATAGTATAATTATATTTTATTTATTTTATATTTTAAGAAAACATTCAAATACTAAACTCAAATCAACACACACAAGTGATAGTAAGTGAAATAAGGCAATGATTACTATACAATAAAGTAATCACCCTAAGTCTCTTTATAGAAGAGTTATGACTAACACAAAATGACTCTTATACTAAGGCACACAAGACAAAGAATGTTTTAATTATAATAACCTTTATTTTGAGGTAGATAATGTTAAATCAGTTCAACCTTAATATATAGGGATCAACATCACATTATAAAAAGGTATAAATATGGAAGATTCAAAGATGAATGTTTCTCCAACCTTTATAATATTATGTGATAATGGTTAGTATGTATAATTTATAGCATGATTTTATGCATGCTCATAGATTAATTAGATATATAAGATATGAATGAATGATAAACCTACTCATAGAGATATACCATTCACCTTTAGTTATGAGGCCACCAATTCTTTTGTAAATAACTATGCATATAAATTAATTGATACGATTTTATCACATTTAAATAAATCAAAATATTTTAACCATAAGGGTTTATCTAAACATTATAATATATTTAAGGATCACCTTACAGTCACCAATCATCCACTATTTAGTAGTATGCTAATTAAATTCAAGGAGGACTTATATTAATTTTATTAAATAAGTGTTGAAGGTCTTATATTAGTTTAATTTAAGATCCCAATCCAATCAATGAGGAATAATATGTTAACAAATGACTCAATTTGATCATTTTATTCCCTTATTATAAGCTTCTTACTAACAACTAGTTCATAATACACTAAGGGGTTTGATCTCATTCATATATATATACTCCATTACTCATCCTAGATTTGTTATAATTTTATACTCATCACAATGAGTTTATTGAACAAACCTTTATTAATCATCCCAGCTCAATTTTCACAAGAAATACCTTTCTTAATTAAACAAGAATATTTCACTCAATTCTTTTTCTTCCAATATTACAGCATATGTTGATCCAAAATTATTTTATAATTTTAACAATAACTATTTTTTTCAACCATCAACAAGCCCAATATAGGATATTAAGCTATTGTTTTCATATGGAAAAATTAATCTCAAGAAGATCCTTAACCCAAAAAAATTTAATTTCTTTTTCATAATATTTATTCTACATGAGCAAGACAATGCATAAGACAAAATTTCAATATGTCAAAACATTCAAAATAAATATAATTTAACTATGAATTCATAAATTACAAAAAATAAATATAAGGTATAATTTTTACCATAGTTGTATTCTCGAAGAGGTTACATTTTAAGGAACATATAAATATTCTATATTTTAATTATATCACAAAAGACAAAAATAACAATTTCCATTTTATAAATAAATCATTTCTCTTATGTTCAACATGAAGGACTTAATTTTATTTCATTCTATATATCATTGGACACTATTTATCCTACGCTAAAATCCATATACAAATTATGTCAATATTAAGTTGGTAAGTGATTTATTTTCACAAAATTCACCATGATATTTCAAGTAATAATCATGTCAAATAATATATAAAGAATAAATAAATTTCTTTGCCACTATGTACATGAGTAAACACATATATAGTCATATAAACATATAGAGTAATGATAAATAACACTCATCAACAAATGTTCATTCTATCACCATATATTTGATGGAGAAGGGTAAATGGCATATATCAATAAGGCCCCAAGTTCATCCTATTTATAATTTGTAAAAACAAAATGTCACCCATTAAATAAATTTTTATGCTAATATCATTCACATGGTTTAGTTTATCAATATTATGTATTGTATATCACAATATCATACATAAGGCTTACCCAAGGGATTCACCTTAATAAATGACTCTTCAATCATGTAATGTGTTCCAAAAAATTTGCTAGTTAAATTCACAATTAAAAACTATAAATAGAATTTTATACCTAAATTTATCATAATAAAAGTAATTCGGTCATAAAGGTAATGTTTGTTTCATTAGTCAGATGATATTGTCCACTTGTAGAACCTAAAATTACTACATGTCTCCCAGGATATGACTTGTATTATTTGGTATTATCATGTATTTAGTAATAATAGTTAGTTTACTTATCTTGAAACTAAAACACTTAGTTAAACTAATTGACCAAATTTACATGGTCCTGGTAGATTCCAAAGGTGCATATTTTATTACTGTATTATCCCATGGATTTTTATGGTTGTAATTTATTCACACCAAATTTGTTGCAACAACTTTAAGAGTGAATGGAAGAATTTATACAATAATTTACTCTTGCCTATCTATCTAGGTAACATGGAACAAAACTATAAATATGATTTCTTATATTATTAATGAACTGATAACCTTACATCAAAGGCATGATTATCCCCTTAATTTATATTTTTGTGGATTACATTTTAAACTAAACATGGTATAAACAAAAATGTGTTATAGTAGCAAATATAAGTTATTGTTCTCCTAAATATGCAAGGCATATATGAATTTAAGTACATTATTACTTTAATAATAAAATGTAAATTGTAAACACTCCATTTTTATCACTTTTTTTATCAAAATTTCAAAATGGAATAACTTCCCACAATTACACACAAACTAGTCTAAATTAATTTTTCATCTAATGTACATGTTTTAATTCACCTTAGGCATCTCTAATTAGAATAATTCATTGTAATAAGTCTATTAAATTATCATTCTAGTCATTTTATTTATATTTTCTACTCTGATCAATTAGCTAATTTTCCTTTATTGATAAATTAATAAAATTAATTCCCCTTATCTAAATCATTCTTCTAATAAAATTCCTCACATTGCATCAATTAAATTTATCTTTGATTAATTAAATTAATCATTATTATAGATATAATTCTATGCAAATGGATTATAATTTCCTTTCAATTATTAATTCTTCATTTTTATTCTCCTTCCAAATGGCACCTTCATTCATGAAAGAATCTTGAGATGCTATAAAATATTCTCTTGGGAGTTCACTAATTATTAAATGAATTAATATAAAATATGATTCTTTACCCTTTATTTTGGAGACAATATTAATGGCCCATAATGAATCTTGTGAGATATTTGAGCTAAACATTCTCAAACATTCATATTTGAAACAATATGAAGGGCCTACATTTATTATCCATGTGATTTCTTGGGAATTATTTTCCACCCTTCATCTTGGAAACAAGATGAAGGGTCCATATTGAATCTTAAAAGGATATTTTCAAGAACTATCCTCCATAATTTATATTGGATAAGATGAAAGGATCATGTGATCAATCCATGTTCTAATACATGCACCTTGGTGAGGATATATTTGCATCCATCCATCTTGAAGACAAGATAAATATTATACATTTATTTGTAATTGTTATAAATATACACTTCCTTTTGTAATTTAATATGTTCAAGACTCATAATGAATCCCTTTATATTTCATATGCTAACTTACATATCAAAGTCCATGCTTATCAACTCAGTTTCTTAAAATATTAAAGAAGAGATGGTCCATTTGAGACATTAACTTTAAAAAATAATTATTGAATATACATACATTATTAATGAGAATGTTTTTAATCTAGGGTCCACATTAACTCTTACAAGGATATTTTCAAGAGGTATCCTCCAACCTTCATCTTGGACAAGATGAATGGCTCATATGATCAGTCCATGTGTTGATCCATGTGCCCTGGTGAGGTTGCAGTTGTAACCATCCATCTTGGATTAAAGATGAAGGTTCCTCATTTATTTAAATTTATTATAAAAAGAACTATTTCTATTTACAATGAACATGGTAAAATTGGACAATGAAGTGTTTTCATATTCTCAAGTCTACTTGTGCGTCATCATTTTACTCTTCATCAATTTAAACTAATCCAACATTTCAAAGGAGATGTTTAATCATGAAATGGAATTAATGAAGTCCTATTTAAAATACATTTGAGCCAAATCATACACAAAAATGAGTTTTCCAATGAAGGTCTACATTATATTTATTTAATTTTAGCATTGTTATCTTAATCTTTGTATGCTCATAAGGGCTTAGGTGTAGATCATTGGGTCTTGATTATTCATTTGATCATTTTTAATTATATTGAATAATTAGAACTAATAATTTTATATATTATAATGATACATATGGCACACCTAATGGGACCCAATTCACACCCTAAAAAAAATTCTAGTCTCTTTATCAGTCTTCTACTTTAGAAAAACTTATTCTAATTTTTACAAATAAAAGGATGGTAAAATACTCATAACATTTGATTTGTTATATTTTCTAATCTAAATTTTTTACGGGTGTGAATATTTATCCTATCAAAAACTCTTTTTTTTTTTTGAAAACTTATGTATAGTTTAGGATTTATTGACAAATTATTGATTGCCACATTTTATTTATGATTTTAATTTTTGTTTATGAAATGGCTAGTAAAATGCTCATAATTTTTTTCTCTATTATTTATTTTAATCTAAATTTTTTTAAGGATGTGCATATTTGTCTATAAAATACCTCTCTATTCTTTTAAAACTAATATATAGTTTAAGAGTTACTACCAAATTACTGACTATCTTCTTTTATTTATGATTTTATTTTTGGCCAAAAATGATTGGTAAAATGATTATAACTTTTTATATGTTATATGTTTTAATAGAAAGTTTTATATATATGTGTGTGGATTTATTCTCATAAACCTATAAAGTTTTCAAAAATAATAGATTTATTTTTTATAATTTATCATTAAAATACTAACTATTTATTTTTATTTCTTTTTGTTTTTAATTTTTTTAGCATTTTGTTTACATATATATCCATGCCAAAGACCCACCAAGAAAAAATACTCACATTTTTTATTGTAAGTTCAATAAGGGTGTGGTAATTCGTTAAAACATATGTTACTTATTCACATTTTCTTTGGTTTTTATAAGATGAATTCATCTCTCGATTTGGTCTTTTAAAAATAATTCATCTTTTGATTTGGTGTTATAAAATATACTTATTTCTATTTATCTTTTTTCAATTATTTATTTAAATATTTTCTTGTGTGATTTTATGATTCCCTCACATGTATGTTCTTCCCTTTTTATGGTGACTCATAAATATGGATGTCATCATTTATGTTCATCCCAAGAGATTTGCTTATTATGTTTTTTGCTTTCTTTTAGTGGGATCTTATGAATTAAAATGATAATACCTTTCATTTTTTATTTTGGATATATGATTGGGGTGTCATTGCCTTATTAAGAGTCCTTAGGTAATGGTGATTGGGTTATTATTACCCAACCTTTGTACCAACCCTATTATCTAATAAGGTATATAAATTAATGTTATGCAAATGGTATCTTAGTTACAATATCCTTGAGATATTAATTTTTATAATATCACTTCAATAAAACCCTTATGGTTCAAGTGGTCACAAAGGGACAAGAACCTTTGGTGAATGGCATTTTAAATATCAAAATATAATTTATGGATGTTTTTTATGCCCACATACTAAAATATATATCTAAACCATATCGAAATCCCACAAAAACTTTAGCATAGGACCTTTTGGCCACAAAACATTCATTAGTGCAAGGTTATAAAATTAACTACACCTAATGATATCTTTTATGTAAAAAAAATTTGAGAGAAGGTTGGGATTATCACCAACAATAACTACATTAATCACTTTAAATATTCTTAATTTTTGATACTATCTCAAAGAAAGTATATTGAAAGACACAATGAATGTGGAGTATTCTCATGTTAGTTACTAAAGTAGGTTCATAAGATTTATTATTTTATTTATTGGTTTTTGTGTCAAAAACTTATCATAATATACATACACCTTCATAAAGAGGCATTACTCTGCCTAATTTTTGGGTCAAATTTTCACATCCACCAAAGGTGTTATGTTGTTAAAATTGGTCCACCATACTTATTTCTATGAATTATGTTGAAAATCCCCTTTTTTATAAATAATACTATTAATATTAATATTTTAAGTCATCCATAATTCTAATTTCAAATAAAAATTTCCAAATTTAACTTAAATCAGGTCAACTATTCAAGTCCATTTCATTTAAATTGTTCTAAAGTCAACTTTATTCTGAAGTCAACTCCATTTGAACCAAATATTTAATTATATTTTTCAAATCATGTATCAATATATATTTCAAATAAATTCCAAACCTAATTTACATTTACTTAAACAAAATCACATTCAAATAAGGTTAACTTTAAACAAGGCCCACCAATTCAAATCATATCCTTATTTTTCTATTCAATCTCTCACACTTGTCGATTGGTAAAGAAAAATTCTTGACATACATCCTTTCTCTCATTTGAATCCAATCTAACATCAAAGTCAAAATTGAGACAACATCACTTCTAATTAATTTTTCTCTATTTGGACCTCCAATCAAATCACTTATAATCAATTCTACCATATTTGGGGGTCAACCTAATGAAATCAATTACAATCAATTCCATCCTATTTAGGGCCCTATCTAATCAAATTATTTATGCCCTATTTGGTTTCAATTCCATTTCAATCAAGTTAACTTCACCTTGCTTGCAGATAATTGTATTCCAATCATTCTCCTTGTATTTATCCTTACTTGAGGAATCCTTAAATAAATTTTGTATTAAATTTCCATTATATTTTATGGTGTTCACACTAGATCAAAACAAATCCTATGAACAATATTTATTTGATAACAAGGATGATCCTTTTATGAGTCTTAAAAGTAGGTGCTCAACCACCTATAGATTTTTATTTAGAAAACTTAGACGATATCCAAAGCATGAGTAGTCACACTATTTCATAGTGACATATATCCAACATCATGTATACTAGTTACCCACTTGATCATGATCATAATAGTAAAGGGAAACCTATTTTTTCACTTTTATCTAATGATTATTTGGAATTTTGGTTGAAATAACCATGTTAATTTTCATTACAAGCCCATTTATAATAAAATATGTTATAGAACAAATATTTTATCTTAGGCAAAACCTATCTTTCATTACATATATTATTACTCCAACCATATAAACATAGCCAATTAGGCCATCCAATTATGTATTTTCATTACCACTCCAAAGGCCCAAGTGCACCTATGTTGTAGAATCCCTCACTAGGTATATGATAAGTTCACCTTCTTGATCACATTCATATTCATTCACTTTCAAGTCAAGATCAAGATAAATCACCCATTTCTGGCATTCTCATTGAATCACCCATATTTGATGAGTCATCCTTTGACTATCCTCCTATATTTGATGAACCTTGTTTTGAAGAGCTTCTTTATGACTATTCACCTATCTTTGATGAACCCTTCTTCAATGAGCTCATATTTGAAGAATACATTATTGAACAATAATACATATTTCACTCATTATTAAACATTCCCCATTTTATAAAATTCCTTCATCCTAATGCTTTCATTTCCAAGTAAAAGGTGAACAAGGTACTTGTGGACAATACAATTCAATGGGCCATTTTTGTAGACATATTTAATTAGAAATAGGTTCCCCTTTATAAAAAACATTGTTATTAGCATCAACCTCATGATCAAGTTTTCTTTTATAAGTAATATCAGAATTGGGTTCCATTTTAGAACCAATGCTATATTTAGTGTCAGATGTAGAATAAACATCAAGTTTAGATCCTCTTGAGTCAAAATTAGTATCAGAATCATCATAATGAATGTATATTACAACATTGGCTATACTTTTTATCAGATTCACTTGAGTCCACATCAACTTTAGAATCAACATACCTTAGAATATGTTATGACATCGAATACATACTCCTTATGGAACAAATTAAAAATATTTATGATGCTTCTATAATTGTTGAGGATGTTTCCTCCAAAATCAACAAAAGTTATCCTAGTATCCTCTATGAGTACTATGTTGTTATTTATCCTTCCATTGGTATTACTAGTACACAATACTTTCAAATTAACCAACCTAGTAATTATATTAGCATCCATCCACCCAAAACTATCATTTGGGACCAAAAAAATCACACATTGTTAAACTAATTCCATGGTGACATCTTAATGGTAGAATTTATGGGGATCTAAGATAACATTTAAGAAGAAAAATAATCTTCTATTGAATCCTTGTTTGAGGCACAAGGGGACAATCGACTTTTAAACATAGAATCTTATATTGATACCTTATTTTAGGTGTTAGATGATAATTATAATTAAAAATCAAAATCCTTTAGTAAAACCTTACTTAAAATGCTAAGGAACAATCAAAATTAATTATCAGTATCCATTAGTGAAACCTTATTCAAGGTGTTATTGGATGATCCCAATCCAAACCAAGAAGACTTTATTGTTGAAAACCTCTTTGAGACATCAATAATTGATCCAATTAATTCCTCATTACTTACTAAAGACATTATTTAATTTAATATAAGTCTCACCATAATAAAAATCAAGGTAAATATGGAATTATTAATAATGTGTGTGACTAAAAATCCCAATCTTCATTTGTCCTTCAACCACTTTACATTCCATGGTAACCCCATTATTTATTCAAGGCCTATATTCCATTATAGTATCATATAATTTATCCAATGCCTATCCATATATACATTCCTTAACATCACTCTTTTTCAAAGAGACTATAAAGACACCTTGTTTAGAGGTTTGGGGGAAACTGAATAAACAATAAATGAATATCACAATAACATCAGTAATAGAACTATAGTAGAGAAGATATTTAGAATCAATATGGGTTAAAGATCAAATATTAAACATTATGCATCTTATCATCTTCCTTTGAGTTGAGATACCAAAAATAAATAAAAATATAAAGATAAATAATTCATCTAATAGTGAAAACCATGCTTGTGGCACCTTGGGCAAGTACCATGATGAAAACCAAGGTTATGGCATCATGTGTAAGTATTTTTTTATCTACAAGTAGATTAAAACTTGGGGGAATTCTTGTCTATAATGTAGTCCATTCCATTCTTGTCATATTGACAATTTTTTTGTCACAGACCATATTTGTTCTCATCTTACCCTATCTAATTTTCCTTCCCATCTTGATCTTAATAAGAAAGTAGAAGTTATTTTGAGCTCTATTTAGGAAAATATCTTGGCATATCCTCTTATTGACACTTTGATGACTAGACATTTAGTTCCCACATGACATAGTCCTTAGAAACTCTTAATTTACTTATAATCCATTATTATCTAATCTAATCATTCCAATCTTATTATTTTATATTAAATCCCATCCTAGTGCTAGAATATATTTTCCATTTGCTAGCAATCCCTTATGGGTATAATGTTCCAAACACTCCTAAATATTCCCATCCCACACTCTCATTATTGTTTGAGTTAGTAATTTCAAACCATATTAAGAGTTAAAATTTCTCCATTACATTCAATCCAATCTCAATCATGATAATTTTAATCATATTTCATTTTCTATGCATACTTATCAAATTCTACTCCTAGTTTTGGTTGAACTACAATGGCTTGAGGTCCATTTAGACTATGTATGTAGTGCTCAATTTATTGAGATTAGATTACTCGCACTTAAATGTACACTTTCTCCATTTTTATATTGAAATAATTATAAATATCATAATTATCCATTGAGTTGAGATGCAAAAAACTCAAAAACATTCAAAAATTTCTAAACTACTAAAAATTCAATAAATTATAAAATCCTATACATTCACAAAATTAAAACTTTATAAAAATTATAAAATTATAAACTCTCTAAAAGATATTTACAATTACAAAATCAAAAAACATTTGTCTTGTCTTATGTTTATTTAAACATAATTGATCAATCTTAATCTAATCAAACTAGTTACCATCGGGATGCCTCCTTCCCAAATCCACCCTGTTTGGGGTAAAAGGTCAAAATAAATATCTTTAATTCAAGCTTGCCACTTCCACCCCATTCAAGTCAAGTTTTAGTGTGAAAATTATTTAGGTATGTTTTATTCCCACTTATTCTTCTTGCATGTATCCTTGCTTGGGGTCATCCATTCCAATCATCATTATCATTGAGCCTATCATGTGGATTTTGACTTGATCAAAGACATGATACTTTTTATTATTGTTTGTTTTCATGTTTATGTATTTTATTGTTTATATAATTTTTATTTCATTGACTTATTCCATTGTGATAATAAGTTTATCATCATGCTATCCCTTATCGGTCACTTATACTTGAGTCCATCCATTCGCATACGACATTATTGTCATCATGTTTTTTAATCATTGGTGCATTTTTATCAATTATCTATTGGATTGGGGGTTAGTACTTATGCATATTGTGCTTAGTTCATAATGTAATTTTATATCAATTATATATTGTCATGTTAAAAATTAAAATTTAAGTAACAAAGGTCTTAAATAAACAATGTCCCAATGGAAGTATCTCCCTGCACATCATCTCTTATCAAATATAAACATTTAGATCATTTTTTATCACTTCACATCATCCCATTTTCCATGATAAAATAAAAAATAACTACACATTATGTACGTATATGTATGTATATATATATATATATATATATATATATATATATGTATGTATATATATATATATATATATATATATATATATATATATATATATATATATGATAATCAAGACATGCATCTCTAAATAATTATATAAAATAGAGCCATACACATTAATTAACCATTATTATTATTTTAATAATCTAGTTTATTCTTCATCATATTCTCTCCCAATTTCTTGGAGAACTACATCATCCTAAGATATTTTTGGACTATATAGGTAGTGATTAGTACCAGATGATCTAAGATTAGTTTGTCCACCAATATTTTGTTCTTATTAACATCATATTCTTCCAATTTGATCATATCATTCTTAAATCATTATCTTATTTTTCCATTCTTCAGTCTTTCATCACTTTGATCATTATTGTGTGCTCAATTTTTTGTGGCTTCTACAAAAATTCATTATACCATTAGCACACATGTTTATGTCAGATTATTGGCATCAAATCACTTGTATCATCTTTAACCTACATAAAAAATTAAATATATGATCTATGATTTTTTATCAATCAATTCAATTAGTCAATTAACCTTGTTTGGGTCTCATCAATTATCCATTATATTTGGGGTGCATCATCATTTTACTCCCATAGTTTTATCCCTATTTAGGGTAAATAAAGTGTGTAGCTTCCTGTTCAAGATAAATGATGCCAAATCCCATAAGTTTATCCTTTTTTAGTAAAATTTAAAGTGCGATACTTATTTGGGTATATTTCCTTCCTAATTATACTCGACTTGGGGAAAATCAAATCATCATCATCATCAAAATTCAAAGCATGCAAGTGTTAACTAAAGTGGCTAATCTTATCCATGAGTTAATCTTATCTTCCATTCTAGATTCTTCCTCTCTTTTTCAAGAGTTCATACATATCCTTTGTCCCCATATTCCCTCAAGAGGTGGAATCATCCCTAGCTAATTTCACTAAAATCATATCCTTATATTTAAAGTTAATCCCTCACACTTGTCAGTTAGGAACAATGAAATTAAAACATACATTACTTCATCATATAATTTTTCAACCTTCTTTTTTGGATTCTTATAATTTGAGAATACCTTGATTCATCTACATCTTCTAATTTTTAATCCTTCTTTTTTGGATTCTCATTATTTGAGAATACATTGATTCATATACATATTTCAACACATTATTAAACAAGGGAAATGAATACACTCCATTTTTATCACTTTCATGTAAAAATTACAAAATGGAATGACTTCTTATGATTTCAAACAAACTGGTCTAAATTCATTTGTTCATCTAATATGTGAGTTTAAATTCACTGTATTAATTTTGTTTGATTATAATTATAGTAAATTTATCTAGTCAATTCTTATACTCTAATAAATTCACTAATTCTCCTTCCTTGATTAATTAATGTAATTAATTCCCCTTCTCTAAATAATTATTCTACTAAAATTCCTCACATTATATTAATTAAATTAATATTTGATTAATTGAATTAATCATTATTCTAATTATGAATTCTTTTTTTCTTCTCTTTTCAAAAGGCATATTCATTCATGAAATAAAATTGAGATGTTATGGAATATTCTCTTAGGATCACATTAACTACTATATGACTTAATATAAAGGATTATTATCCACCCTTCATCTTAGAGATAAGATTAAGGGCTCACAATCAATCTTGTGATATATTTTAGGGGAACATTCTCAAATATTCATCTTGGAAACAAGATGAAGGGCCTACATTGATTATTCATGTGTTTTCTTGGTAATGACACTCTACCCTTCATCTTGAAAACAATATGAAGGGTCCACATTGACTCTTACAATGATATTTTCAAGAGATATTCTCTACACTTCATTTTGGACAAGATGAAGAGATGATGTCATCAATACATATGCTGATCTATGTGCCTTGGTGAGGATGCATTTGCATCCATCCATCTTGGATTAAATATGAAGGGTCTTCATTGATTCAAATTTATTATAAAAATAAATTTTCTCATTTATAATTAACATACTCAAATTGAACAACAAAGTGTTGTCATATTATAAATTATTCTTGTGCATCAACTTTTTACTCTTCATCAATTTTAACTAATCCAAGGTTTCAAAGGATATATTTCATCTTGAAAGGGCATTGATGAATAACTATTTAAAATAAATCCAATAAAAATCATACACAAATATAAGATTTTTAATGAAGGTTTACATTATATTGATTTAATATTATCATTGGTATCTTAATATTTATATGCTCATGATGTCTTAGGCATATATCATTAGCTATTGATACTTCATTTGATCATTTGCAATTATTATGTAATTATAACTACTAAGATATAGATTCGAATGATATATAAATCATAATAGAACATCATTTACTTGGTATGATATTCACATAGCCATCTTCTCTCCTCTTCCTACAATATGACACTAAAAAATGCTACAACATTCCAGTCATACTATACTCCCTTGGGTAGTAAGTGTATTGGGGGTTTCCAAGCATGAAAAATAGATTATTAAATGCCTTACAAGGTAGGTTTTATCTACCACAATCTTATATTATGCACCCTCCAACACCATGCCTTGTTTTATACTTAATTCTATTCAACTTTTACTCACCTTATTATATGTTGCCTTATTAACATCAATTTGAGCTCTTCCCACCAAACCTAGGATAGCCCATAATTTTTTATCATATCTTAAAATGAAAAACATAAATACCCATGTTGACCACTTTTATAATCACCCATTAATGCTCCCACTCACCTTTAAAGTTCACCTATGATTAGTGAAATATCAAACCTATTCATTTGTATAATTAATTTTTTCTTCAAATTTCATCCTTGAAATCCATTTTGAAACATGATATTAGTAATAGATCAAGGTGGAGTGCCTTAATTATCATGAGATTAAATTTTTTTAATTATTAAGAATTGTCTTAAGATAGTGATACTAACTCAATGTATTCTTGGAAAATAGAAAACTATTAATATAGGATAAAAACTTATCCCAAACATGATAGATAATAAACTTCCATGCTTCTTGTTATTTTTAGCACTTTTGTCTTATTCTTAATATGTTATTTATTTATTATATATTTTATTTACTATTAATATTAATGTGCGTGTTGATATTGATATTGATATTAAAATAATTTATGTATATTTAAAGTTGTTTAATTGATTATGCTGATTTTAATGTAGGGAAACACCATGCCCCACACACACACACACACACACACACACACACACACACACACACACACACACACATACACATCTAAAAAACTAATTTGGATTTATCACATACCATATTGATTATAACTCTATTATGGTTCTTGAGATTCACCCAGACATAAGACAAGTGGAACCAATATAGTCAAAACATTGTTTTAGGTAAGAAAATACACTATATGTCAAGGATAATGCGATTTAGATTACTACACAATCATGTAGAAACAATGGAACTACCCATTAAGATCCAATAGGGGATTCACACACTAGACAAAAGAGAGTCATAAATTGGGTTGAATGTAGTGAAAATGTTGAAATAAACATGTGATATATTGCTAAGCATGAGGGCACTACGTTAAACATGAGTCTAATAAAACTAAAGAGACTTCAAAGGTACCTTATGCATACAACATGAATCCTAAATTTGTGATATATAATCATCAACTAGATACTATTATTGGTACACTTAACAACTCCACATTAGACCCATGATCACATTCAATTATAGTGAGATAGTTGATGATAATTCATTCTTGTTACATATTTTGTACAATCCTACATTAATGAACATCTTATTTTCAGTATAATGATTGAAAATGGATCAAGTGAGAAATTTTGAGTGGTTTCACTTATCCAATATCTTAGGTTCACACAATAATATTTAGAAGATATAATGAAAGTAGTGAAAAGATTTTATGTAGATATATACAATACCTTGGGATGCATAGTATTACCTCTTCGAGTGGGATTAGCCATGTTAGCCACAACATTACTAGTTTTACATAGTAATGGATTATTTGAGATGTTTTTAGGATTCCCATGGATGTAGATACTTTATTCAATTCCCTAAATATTACACTAATGCATAAATTACATATAATACATTAAAGTGGTTATAATTTTAGGTATATAACAAGAGTATCCTATATAGCTTATGAATTTCCTCCTCAAGTAAACCACCACTATCATTAATTGATATATCTATTTAGTATCATTATTTAGATAGGGTTAATATAACTATTCAATAAAATTATTTAGAGAGGTTAAATACATATAAACATTATCACTATTTAGATATGGTTGATACATCTATTTAAGATCATCATAAAGAGTAAATTGTTACACATATACATGATCCATCTATATAGAAAACTATTTAACATTGATAAAATTAAATATTTACTTAGAGAACATATATTCCACCATATTTTATAGTACACATTTATGTAACACCATGAGAAATTTAGAATATTCTATAATAAACACATGAATCAAGACATCCTCTTACACAATGAGCACCACAAAATCCTTGGACTTATAGAGATATTCATGATAGCCTAAGTTATATATAAAGTCATCATGATATATATGTGAAACACATGATCCCTTATTAAATGTCAATCCATCCCCAGTTGACACTTCCTATCCAAAATGCAAGATGTTTTCATTACTCTATACAGGCACTCCCCATGGCCCTTCAATTGGTAGCATTATTTTTTAGCTTTTTCAAATAAAAAAATTTCAAAAATATAAAAAACTAAATTAATTAGAAAATAAAAAAAACATTAAAATATTCAATAAATCTAAAATTAGGTCTTGATCATGACATGATTTATAGTTTAAACTATTTACATATGTTATTTATCACATGTTCAATAGATGGAATATTATTTACAAACACACATGCATTTCATGGTATATGAGAGATATGAATGACATATAAGTTACACATGGACATAAAAATGTTGATTTTCCATTTACCCGATGGTCATGCTAATACTTGGGCATCTTGTTCCATAGGTTTCACTATTACAACTTATATCTATATAATAACTTTGTACCATGTAAAACCAGCTATATCACTTACACATGCCTTTATAGTTACTCATTTATTACACATTAATAAATTATATTCAATTATAATATGATGTGACATTGATAAATATGAATGGTGTAGACTAATTCCTTCCTCTATTTTCTATTAATGATGTTACTCTCTTGTATGATAGGATACTTTGTGTTTGACTATTCTATATGGCCCTTGTCTTTGATTGATGTGACATATTTGATGTCATTTATTTTTAATATTCTTATTTACTCTTACATGTGTCCTTTGGCCCTATTTATTATGATATTATTTATCACTTATATCTGGTCCTTGGCCTAATGTATGACACTAACACTTATGCTTGATGAGATTGTGAACATTGAAGAGTTATATGGTATATATAATTCACTATTATTATGAATTATTATTCAATTACACTTATAATAAGTGATTTATTGATATATATATCTATACATGACACTTACATACCATGCATTCCATATGTTACATACATGCCTTGATTGATACATATGCTACTATAATGACATATTCTCCACATGATAAAATGATATTACATGATGTTATTTACATACATGAAATGATACATTTAACTCTTTTCTTTAAATGAGTGACTTACATAATACATCCCTCATCTAGAAAGGTAGATATTATAGTGGGATTATTGTAGAGGCATAAGCCTCCATGAGCATTAAACCTAGTAGGGTACACATTTCACATACTTCAGAGACTCAAATTAATTTAGAAAGTATAGATATATGGAACATTTTATCATAAAAAGTTTCACACATTGAGGATGTTTCTCAATCCTCCTCACTTAAGTGATAGCATGGGAACAATCTTAGGCTGTGTTGATGCCTGAATATGTATCATATGTTCCTAGAGTATTCAAGAATACTTCTCATTTTATAATTCTAAGAATTCATTGCATGAGATGTAATCTATGATAATATTGTTATCTATTGATGGAATAGAGGCAAACCAAGTGGACTATTTCAAAATATTTTTAATGTTTGGTGGTTGGGAGCCACCATGGCTAAATAGTTAATCTATGAAAAATATGAAGTATGTTATGCTAATAATGATGAATTATGATCAAGAACTAATATAATATGGATATTTATAATGAAAATTAAGCTAAAGTGATTTGGTTAAAAAAGGAGTAAAAGGAAAGGTAAGGTAGAGAAGAGATGTTTCTAATATTCATTGTAAACATCATGACAAAGATAAAATATCATCTAGGCATGCAATTGAATAGTGTATTACATGAATTATCATAATCTCAAATCCTATCACACATTAGGCAAACATTTAAGGAATGTGAGAAATAATGAAAATAAGAACCAAGTTCACTTTAAATATATACCCCTAAAAGCAAACAACATTAGCCCAAATGTAAGAAGAGTAAGAAAATGAAATGAACTTAATAAATTTTAATTAACCTAGAATTGGCACAAGTTAACATCTCTACATTCAAATTTATACACTAAGAATTCATAAGAACCATTCAAATCTAGAAGTCAAAATAAAAACGTGAGAGAGAAGCTAGGATAACAAAATCACAAGCAAATTTGGATAGACTTTGTACAATTATTTTCTTATATTAATTTCTCAAAAGTTAAAATTGGATTTGGATTTAAAAAACTCCCTCTTTATAATTTAAAATGTTATTTTTAGAGTATGTAAGGAAGCATGTTGGTCAGTCCTATCCAATTACAAAAGTATAAGTGTTAGGATAATTTTACTTTCTAAAAATGTTCTATAATAAACTAGACTTTCCATAATGTATTGATCTATAGAGAATGTGTTTTATAAGCTCTACATGCCTTTACAAATAGAATATTCCATTTTCAAAATGTACAATACTTAGCTATAAGAATAATATTCTTAATTCAACTAAACATTGGGACCCTTGTGATGCCGAAGTTCCTTGTTGCTAATGTAAGATATTAATTTCTCTCTAATGTTTCTCTTAAATTAACACTAGGTTGACAATTGGTTTCATGAAGAGCTCCTTCATTTGACTTGCTAAGATCATGTGGTCTTTATTTGCCCTTCTTAATGCCTTCTGATGTTTCTATCTTTAGTATTATTTTCTTCTATTTTTAGAATAATATCCATGAACCTATTATATTCCATACCAAATTTCCCTTGGTTCTTACTCCTCAATTCTTGCATGACCAGGGTGGATCTATTCTTAAACTCCTCATTAGTGATGAGGCCTATGGAGCTGAATGTAGTTGGTTTGGTGATCATGGTCCCAAGTAAATGTTCCATCCTATTTTGTAGCTACTTTTCATCCTTAAGGAGACTTTCCAAGTTCCCAAACCATGTGTTTAGGTTTTTAATTTTTTATACAATTAGTCCCATAATTATGTTTCAGATGAGCCAAGATAATGGTTTTGAAACCAGAGATTTGATCTTCCATTAGCATGTTGGTCAACTATTTCATTTTATCCCTTACATTCTACCATTAGGCGACTAAGATCTTTGTTACTATATATTATTGGATAAATCTCCACATCCATCCTACGAATGTCTTTGTTATCTACCATGGCTATGAATTCTATTAAATTTCTCACTAGTGGACTATAATTTAGCTTCTAAGTTAAATTTTCTTGCACACATGATAATTAAATACCCCTTAGCTTGATTATGGAAAATACAAGGCCAAACTAGGGATCTTATATGTGCTTAGGGAGTTTTGAAGATTTTTTACCATTCTCCAATGGAGGTAGCTATTTGAACTTTCACAAGATTTGTTACTTAGATATCAATTGGACTACATGCTTATGCCCTTGTATTTCCTAGATCTATAATATATTCTACTTAGCACATTATACTTATATAAATTTGATGTGGTAACACTGTGGCATCTATGTGACATTTTCATGGTTTTTTGCACATTCATATTTTTAAAAATGATTATTAACTTTTTTAAAATTCCCACTTGATTTTTCATAATTGGATCATCTTTACAAGATCAATGTAGACTATCGATCTCAATCTGAAAACTTGAACACCATTAACTACTTGCTACATTTCCCATAATTATGACACTTGTCACTTCTATATTCACCTTGAATTTTAAATTTTTTCTACACACCATTGATCTTGATTTCATGGATCAATCATGCTCCATTTATCTTGATCTACTTAATCGTACCTTCTTCTCCATAGACCATCAATCTAAACATGTACTCTCATCTATGTATCATCGATCTTTAAAATATGATCAAGATTTAACTTGTGGCTCGTAGCTATGCTATATGTTATCTCCACATTCATCTTAAATGTTTAACATTCATCATACACCATCTGATCATCCTCATCTAATCAAATGTGCTCCATTGGATCTTGATCCACCAAGTTGAATGCCATTAGATGTTGAGTGTTCTTTGTCCAAGATTGTGACACTTATCACCTTCTCACTTATCTTGGGGCTCTATTAAATTTTTGAATTGATATGTTCTTTTGGATCAATCTAGCCTAATAAAACACATACCATTGATCTCTCATAGATTCTTAAACTTTAGAGTAGGGTCAGGGTCTTTGACATTTGAAATTTAATCCTACACCATTGATCTTGTTCATCTAGGAAAACATGGATCATTGATCATGTGAATAAAAATGATGTTTAAGTTAGTTCTCAAGGAATATAAAATTTAAGATAAAGTCTTAGACTAATTTTTTTATTTTTATTAATAATTAGGAATAAAGCTTTAGGATAAAGTCTTAAGCTAAGTTAGAAACATAATAAATGGGACCCCATGAATAATTAAAGATAGCATATGGTTTTAGCCTAAGGGTTTTTGTATTAATAAATACAACAAACTTTAGGGTAAGGATTTTAGTCTAATTCTATATTAAAAGGGACCCTCCACTTAGTTATACTATGCTAAGATAAAAGGCAACAAAGGGCTTGAAAAAATAAAGAGACCAAGCAAAAAAATTAGACTAAGGTTTGGTCATGTTAATAAGCATGAATAAACCTTCAGATAAAAATAGAATTAAGCCCATGGCATGATATATTGTTCCCATGTAAAATATTCCAACAAAATTTTAATTTAATTCAAAGGGCATGAGCTAGGGTAGTTGGAGTTAGGGTTTTAAGCTGATCAGACATGAATTCAACTTGATTTTAATAGACCAAACACTAGTAAAGATAAAATCATTATTAAATCTTAAAATAAAGACATTTCTCATTCCAAATGGACTCCATTTATGTTGTGACCTAAAACATAAAGATAAAATATTAGTAACTTTAGGTAAGATTAAATTAGAATTATGAACAAATATGCCAACCAAACCATGGTTTGGATGATCTTCAAATAAATATAAAGTGCAAAACACTTTAATAGCACTTTTATTATATGAATTTTCAAATTTAAGGTAAAAATTTGCACAATTTAACATAAGGGTCCCCATTTTTTAAAAATGGGGTACGTTGACCTCAAAAAATGGAGACTTCTAGGAGAAACATAAAAATATGTTAGAATTCAGAGACTCTAGTTTAGACTAATAATTAAGCTACTTATTTCATTTGATTAGGCACCATTATTAAAATTAGTTCATGGTTATAAAAAATATTTCACATGTAAAATTAGGATCAAACATCAAGACATAGCCATGTTATGTGTGTGCTTTGATTCCACTTACTGATTGCCACATGATTTAGAGAACACCTTCTAGGTTCATGACTTTAACCATTAACATTGACTTTTGGCATGTTTAGATATTCATTAAGAACCATGATTTAGCTTAGGGAAGGCTTGGGCATTGTTATTATATTATACATGCATCCATATCAATGACAAAGATGCCTTTAGCTCTACTTAAGGCCTTGGTCCACTTTCATCTAGGCATCTATAGCCCCGATGGAGATTACTAGAATCACCTTTGCTTAGAAATCTATTTAATTTTTTAACAAGGTTCTTATTTTTTATATTTTCAAGTCATTTTGAATTTTTAGTAAAGCTTAAGAACTAGGTTATCTAGGTTTTAGGATTTGGTCAAGTTTTTTTATCTTCAGATAATCATTCTTGGCTATAAACTTTATCTCATACAATTAATGTTTCTTAAGTGCAAGCATGATTGTATCTTAATAATTTAGTCTTTCACCCTACATGTACAATTCTTATTAAAACCAAGTTTAGATCATAACAAGGTCTAGAATCTCAAGTAAAAACTAACTTATTTATTAGTCTTTACCAATTTCCCTAAACTATAGAATTAGTCTCACATCTCAATAATCCATGATCAACCAATGCTAATATTTGCACTCTTGAACTGTGAGGTTTCTTTTGAGCAATCATATAGATCTTGAGTTAAGGACTATCTAAAAGGACTTATTAAAATCAAGGAGCAAAGTAAAGAATTAAAAAATACCAAAAATAAATCAAAAAAGAAAAAGAAAATATATAAATATATGTACAAATAAGGGATAGGAAGGAAATAATAGAAAGAAACTAACCTAGCCTACCTACACTAACTCTAACTAGTCTTACAGTTTACTACATGAAGACTCTAGGTGGGACAACAAATAAATAGTGATTGAGGTATTTCTCATTAGTGGGTAGTGTGAACTCTACCCTTTTTAAGTCTTTTAGGTTAAAGGTGTTGTCTCCAAGTATCTCATTAATCTAATAGGTACCTATCCACAAAGGTTTAAACTTCTCATGTTTATCGTTAGGCGTAGATGCCTTATCCAAAAGAATAAAAAAGTCTCCTTGCCTAAACACCTTTATTTTTGAATGTTCATCAAATCACCTTTTCAATATGGTTTGGTGCCTTCTAAAATTAGAAAAATCCTCCTCCCTTACATCTTCCATCTGTATGATGTCCAAAAACCTTAAACTTGCAAATTATTGAGCCTCTTCCATGTACTCTTGCATAAACTTGTATGTTGGTAGCTTGAGGGTGATGGGAAAGATGGGTTCTTGACCATAAACCAGTAAGAATGGTGATGCCTTTAGATCATGATTAACTCTTGTTCTATCTACCAAAGGGAATAAATAAGTAGCTTGTATCATGTTCTTGGGTTATCAATTGCATAATTCTTTATAGCTTTCATCAAGTTCTTATTTATTGATTTACACATTTTATTACCTTGAGGGTAATGGCTGGATGAGCATTTGAGAATAATGTTGTTACCATATGCTCATTCTATCATCTCAATGTATATAAAATCAGATCCATTATCATAGATTATATATACATGTGTCTCAAACCTTGTGCATATGTTTTCTTCTAAAAATTTGATTACCTATTATGCCTTGTACTATTTAGTTACCACTATTTTATTCCATCTGGTGTGGTAGTCAGTAACAATCAGAACATACTTGTGACTATCAAATAAATTAGTGTTAATGAACCCCACAAAATCTAATCCCCATTGGGTAAAGGGTTTATCAATCATTATTGGTCTTATTGGCATGGATGCTAGAGAATATTTAGTGTTGAAAACTTGAAATTAGTGGCACTCTCATGTGCTTGTGAGCATATTTGAAGAGTTTAGGCTAGTAATAACTATCCCTTAATATTTTATAATTTGTTGTCCTTCTAGATGGATGTCTATTTCCTATTTTTTCATGGAAGGTTCTCATGATCTTAGTTTCTTCACTCTTGGAGTAACATCTCAAGTAAATGCCTTCAAAGTTCTTCATATACAACAATCCATCCCTGATCAAGAAATGTGTTTCCTTAAACCTTAGAGCTATCTTTTTATCTCTACTTAACCCTATAAGACAATAACCATTGATTAGTAAGTGGGTAATGGGAACATACCAATCATTGGGTCTAAAACTCTATTATTCTACCTAGATGACACTTAGCTTGGGATTAGTATTAGCAATCAAATGAATTAAACCTTGTCACCTTAAAAATTTTGCAATCTTCATTTCTAGATCATATTCTTGGACAACAAACATCCACTTACCTATCCTTTCTCCTAGTTCATTTTTACTTAGCATGAGCTTAGTGGTTGGGTCTAGTAGTATTACATGTACCTTATTCCTAAGAATATAATGCCTAAACTTTTTCACTACCTTGAGAAAAACATATGCTTGTTTGTCAATCAAAGAGTAGTTAAACTCATCAGTTTTAAAGTTAGCACTCATAAAATCTATTGGATGGTCATAACCATCTATCTTCTGAGTTAGAACTATAACTATTGTATGATGTAAATCAAAGGAGTAAAGATAAAAATATTTAGTAATGTCTAGAATTCCCAATATAGGGGCTTGTTCAATTTCTTATTTGATTTCCTTGAAAGATTTCTTTGTCTTCTCATTACAAGTGATCTTAGCATCTTTATTCAACATGCCATTAAAATGTCTCACTATTTCTAAAAAACTAGAAATAAACTTCCTCACAAAGTTGATTTTACCAAAAAATGACTTTAATTAGTTCCTAGTATTAGGGGTATCTATATTAGATATTGGATTTACTTTATAAATTTATATAGAGATTCCCTCATTAGTGATAATATGTCTTAATAGTTTTCCCTCAATAACACAAAAAAATATTTTTCTTTGGGTTGAGGGAAATCCCATACCTTCTATATCATTCAAATACCTATTTTAGGTGCCTAGTATGATCCTCCCTATTTTTAGAAAATATATTCAAATAATCCATGTATATGATAATGCACTTACCTACAAGACCTTAGAAAGCATGATCCACATCCCTTTGGAAAGTGGCTCCTGCATTTATATGTCCAAATGGCATTTTTTATAGGTAAAGGTGACCCACTTAGTAGTAAACATAGTTTTCATTATGTCTTCTTTGTTCATTAGCACCTAGTTATACCTTGAAAATCCATCAAGAAAATCCATCATGGAAAAACCAAAAAAAAATTGGATTTACTTGGTCAAGAGAAGGCAAAAATAGTTATCCTTTTTAGATGCTCTATTCAAATTTATAAAATAAATGAACAATTTTATTTCACTATTTTTCTTCGTGATTGGTATTAAGTTATCTACCCAAGTGGAGTACCTAATGGGAAACACAATCTCATCATCTAAGAGATTCTTTACTTCTTTGTATTTTAGTGGTTCTAAGATGGGGTTGATAAGCCTCTACTTTTTCCTAAAAGATATGCATTTTCCCTTTAAAGGTATGGTATGTGTTATGAAATTTGAATCAAAGATATTTAGGTCATCATAAGACCATGTTATGACATCTTTATAATTGGTCAGTAATTCTTTGGCTCTTTTAGACTTAATGCTTGTATAGGTTATACTAATATTAACCATTTGAAGATGACCTTGAAGTCCAAGATCAATTGCATTATAATTTTTCAAACTTACATTGGGAATCTTGATAGTCTCAACTAGTTTTTCAATATCAAATAGTCTCTTTAGGGTAATCAGGCCTTTAAGGATATTATTTTCATTTAACTGAATGACTTTGTCATTAAGTTTGTCATCAACTTTGTCATCATCAATCATATTTTCACTTGCTTCATCAATGATGTGACCCTTAAATACTCTTGAACTAGTCATGAAGTCTATGATCTATCGATCATCATTGAATACCTATAAATGGTTGATGTTATATGGTACTAAGGAACATGGGACTAGTTCAATTTTAAGGATTTGTAACTTACAACATTGATTGGGCATAAGGTTGGCTGCAACTAAAGCAAGTTCATCAACTACCTTATTTTCTTCCTTAGGGATTGACATAATGTTGAAATCATCAAAACATTAAATCAAGTCCCACACTCTAAATTTATATTTCTTAAGATAGGACAAATTCCATTGATATTTAGTTTTGACCTAGTCAATTACTAGTTAAAAATCACCAAAAAACTAATAGTTCCTTGACATCATGTTTGATTTCAAATTATAATCCAAGAATAAGTGATTCATACTTAGCCAAATTATTGGTGCAAGGGAACTAAAGTTTGTAAGAGTAATTGTATTCTTTCCCAATGGGACTGATTAATACCACTCCTCTAAAACCTAATTTTCATCTAGCACTGTCAAAATAAAGCTACCATGATCTAGGCATAAAATGAGAATTTTTAGAATTACATACATTTGTGGTGTCACGAGTGTAAGCACCAGGATATCAATTAACCATGTTGACCCTCTCATTGATTTCATTATACTTGGTGATCATATGCTTTATTTTAGGTTCTCTTTCTATCTTGATTTGGTTGGGGACTCACTTTCAAAGAAACCACATATGTGAACAATATGTTGACATATAACTATTCAAGCTCCTAGTCCAGTATCTTCTTAACATAATACCATAAGCATCATGGATGTCCATGAATTGGATATCATTGAACTATTAGATACTTGTCTCTAAGGCAACCTACATGTGAAAATTTAACAACTTGTCAATTACTTTGACTCTTGACTTATCTAGCTAAGTTATAACTTTATCAGATTTAATGGGAGTCAAACCTAACTATTCACAAATGCCTTTAGGCAAAATATTTGTAGATGCACTAGAGTACAACAAATAATTATGAAAATTACTACCAGAGATCCTAGATATAAGTAGGAAAGAAGGAACATCTACCTTAATTTTGTGTATTTCAATGTTATTATGTGTAGACTTTTGAGACTTACCAAGATTCTTAAAAAAAGATTCTAAAAATATATCCCATTATTCTATGATTTGAGTCAACTCATGTAAGTTAATGTTAGATTTGATCATTTCATGTCCTCTACTATATTATATCTAGTCTTATTAGATGCATTAGGGTGCATCAACATTAGGTTTAGAATTATTTCCCTTAGGAGGCTCTATATTTGTGTCTAAGGTAATATTAGGAGTGTTAAAGTTATTTAGAGGAGTTGAAGTGGTCAATGGTTTTTTATGATCCCTATTTCTCATAGGATAAGTTTTCTTTATAAATTGCTAAAAATCATGAATCTCTTCAAAAATATCCTTAGGCTCATTCTCTTCTTAGAATGGGAACCCAAATGTCTCTATCATGAGAGTTGTATCAAATGATCTAGATGACCTTGAAGATCCAAATGTACTTACATCACCATCCTTATTAAGGACAACTTAAAAAATATCTAAATAATCTGTAAAGGATTCAAAATCATTAAAAAATTCAACATATTCCTTTTCCCCATTCTTATAAGTGAAATTGAACCTATAATAGTTAAGTAAAACAACATGAGTAACATTTATATCAAGCACATTATTTCTAGTAAATTGCTCATTGTTCTTGTTGTTGTGGTAAATATCATAATAAAATATGTTAGTGGGCCTATTGAAGCTTTAAAAAGAGAAGTTCCTACTAGATCTCTATTAAATATTACCTACTTATTTTTGTAATTAAAGGAATTTAGTGCTAAAATTTTGAACCATTTTAAGGATAGAGTCATTTTCACTCTTTAGTGCCTCAAAATTATGAACTTGTGTATTATATATAGGCATTAAAGCTTCATGATCTTATGGATGAGATCTATTGGTATAATTTTTTAGGGATCCCACGTTTTGAGTAGGATGTGGATGACTTAAAGGTAGTTGGTTCAATACTAGAAGTTAGTTTAGGGTAGGCACATTTTGGTTGGCATTAGGAATGACATTAAAAATAGGTAAATGTGGATTGACATTAGGAATGGATTATGTAAATTTTCCTTACGGTTACATCTAGCCATTAATGACCACATCCTTGACATAAGCTAAAGCTAATGTATTCATGGGTCCACTAACTCTATTTATAAACATATAAGTCATGGGATCCAAGGTATCCTTATAGATTTCTAAAGCTAAATATTCATCAAGCCTATAAAGAGCTATGGTCTTACTGAACATCTTCTAAAATATAGAATTAAAGGATCTTATGGGCTCATTTGCATCTCTTTTCACTATGGTGAATTATTGGCATAAGATACAAGGGCTAATGATTTTACCAAATTAATCAATGAAAACATTGTTAAAATCAACCTAACTGGTAATGTAGTTTTTTGGAAGGTTTAGAAACCATTCGTACGTAGCATATTTGAAAGTAAAAGGTAATAATCTACATACTAAATCTTCATGAGTCATAATCAACAATATTAAAGTATATTTGAAACTCTTAATATGTTCTTCAACAATTAATGCCATTAGGACTAAATGTTGGCAAATACTTTTTAGGATTATGAGGAAGATCATGTACCACACCTATCACATTGATTGAATAACCACCTAGCAAATCCATTCCTTGATAGGGATAAAACACATGAGCACCTAAATTGGTGAAGTTAGTAAAGACTTTAAAGGTGTTTGCTTACCTTTGTCATGCCTAGTTCTCCTATGAACTTCTAATGAAAGCAGAGGTTCTCTAGTCTCTAAATGTGACCTTATCTTGATTCATGATAATTCCAACTTGTGGGATTTGAATCCTATTTGAAATACAATGTTTTAATCTTATTTTTTTATGGAACAATGATCAAAATTGTACATTAAGAAAATTTATCAAATATTTATATAAAGGACAACAAATAAGGCCAATATTTAACTAAGTTAGCTCAAAGATGTATCCAAATATGTAAGTATGATTTATATTTACATTTTTATGATCAAATAAACTCAAATTTGAAAATGATTTATCAATATTTCTTCAAAATAACTATTACTAACCTCAAACTTGTTCAATTGACAAAACTTAAGCCATCTTTACCAGAATTAAGCATATACCTTCAAATAACATTGATCTTTGTCTAAAGGAAGTACAAAAATTAGTTTGAGACCATAGATATCAATTATCTTTATACAATTGATGAAATAATGACACAATTTTGCAAATATTTCACTAATATTTAAACACAATTCACAAGGATGAGCAAAGACACATCAAATCCACAAAGATATAATAGGCCCTCCTTCTAGTGCTAGTGAAGACCTTCCTATTGATATCTAAATATATATCATAGGTTACCAGAGTATTCAAGAACACTTACCATTTTAGAATTCTAAGAATTTATTGCATGAGTTACATGTTGTGATAATATTATTATCTATTGATGGAATAGATGGAAATAAAGTGGATTGTTTCACAATATTTATAATGTTTGGTGGTTGGGAACCACCATGGCTAAATATTTAATCTATGTAAAATATGAAGTATGTTATGTTAAGAATGGTAAGTTGTGATCAAGAACTAATTTAAGGAATAATCTAAGATGGATATTTATAATTAAAATTAATCTAGAGTTATTTGGTTAAAAAAAGAGTACAAAGAAAGGTAAGGCAGAGAAGGGATGCTCATCTTCATTCCAAACATCATGAAAAATTTCAAATATCATCCACACATGAACTTAATAAAATTATGACATGAAGTAACATAAGCTCAAATCCTATAACACATTAGGCAAACATCTAAGTAATGTGGGAAATAATGAAACTAAGAACCAAGTTCACTTTAAATATCCACCCCAGCATGAAAACAACATTAGCCCAAATGCAAGAAGAGTAATAAAATGAAATTAACTTAATAAATTTTAATTAACCTAGCATTGGCATAATTTAACAGCTCTGCATTCAAATATACACACCAAGAATTCATAAGAACCATTAAAATATGGAAGTCAAAACAAAAAAAATTGAGAGAGAAGTGAAGATAACAAAAGACACAAGCAAATTTGGACAAACTTTATAGAATTCCTTGATTATATTAATTAATCAAAATTTACGATTGGTTTTAGATTAAAAAAAATCCCTCCTCTTTATAATTGACAATGTTCCTTTTATAGGATTTAAGGAAGCATGTGGCTTATTCATATATAATTACAAAAGTACAAGTGTTAGGATAGTTTTCCTTTCTACAAATGTTCTCGAATACACTAGACTTTCCCCAATGGACTGATATATAATTAATGTGTTTTACAAGATCCACATGCCTTTACAAATAGAATATTCCATTTTATAATTTACAATGCTTATATATAGGAAGATTATTCTTAATTCAACTAATATTTGGGACCATTGTGCTACTAAAGTCCCCTGTTACTACTGTAAGATCTTCATTGCTCTCTAATTCTACTCCTCAATTAGTACTAGGTTAACTATTGGTTTCATGAAGACCTATTTCATTTGACTTGCTAAGTTCTTGTGATCTTTATCTACCCTTCTTAATTCCTTTTGATCTTTTTGGCTTCAATAATATTTTATTTTATTGTTAGAATAATATCCATGAACCTATTATTGTCCATCCTAGATTTTCCCTGGTTCTTGCTCATCAATTCCTACATGACCAAGGTAGGTCTATGCTTAAACTCTTCATTAGTGATGAGGCCTATGGAGCTGAGTGTAGTTGGCTTGGTGATCACGATCCCAAAAAATTATTCCATACTATTTTATAATTAATTATCATCCTTAAGGAGACATTCCAAGTTCCTAGACCATGTGTTCATGTTTTTTATTTTGTCTACAATTAGTCCCATAGTTGTGTTTGAGATGAGCCAAGTTAATGGTTTTGAAACTAGTTATTTTATATTCCATTAGGATGTGGGTCAAATCTTTCATTTTATCCCTTACATAATACCATTGGGTGACTAAGCCCTTTGATGATGTATCTTATTGGATAAAACTCCAAATCTTTCCTAGGAATGTCTTGGTGAGCTACCATGGATATGAATACTATTAAAATGCTCACTAGTGGACTATAATTTAGCTTCTAGGTTGAATTCTCTTGCATAGGTGATAATTCAATCTCCTTTATTTTTATTATGGTGAATACAAGGCCAAATTAGGGCTTTTATGTGTGCTTAGGGCTTTTCGAAGGTTTTTTATAGTTATTTAATTATAGTAGCTATCTAAACTTACATGAGCTTTGTTACTTAGATCTAAATTGGACTGCATGTTTATGCACTTGTATTTCTCGAGTATATAAGATATTCCACTTGGAAAATTATACTTAGGTGGCTTCGATGTGGTAACTCATGGCATCTATGTGGCATTTTTTTCATTTATAATAAAAAAATGATCATTACCTTTTAAAAAATTCTTGCTTAATTTTGTACCATTAGATCATTCACCGATTAATTCAAACCATTGATCTCAATCCAAGAACTTGAAATCCATTAGTTGCTTGCTACATTCCCCATAGTTATGACACTTGTCATTTCACATTCGCTTTGACTTTTAAATTTTTATTATGTACAATTGATCCTGATCTACTTAATTATACCTTCTATTCCATAGACCATTAATTTAAATGTGTATGCTCATATACATACTATTAATCTTTAAAATATGCTCAAGTTTTAACTTATGGCCCATAGTTATGCCATGTGTCATCTCTGTGTTCATCTTGACTTTTCAATGTTCATCACACACCATCCAATCATCCTCATCTGATCAAATGCACTATGTTGGATCTTAATCTACTAGGTTAAATATCATTGGTGGTTGAGTTTTCTTTGGTTGAGATTGTGACACTTATCACCTTCTCACTTATCCTAGCCTATATTAAAGTTTTGACTTGATACACATCATTGGATAAATCAATCCTAAGAAAATGCATAACATTGATCTTTGGGAGATGATTAAAATTTAGCTTAGGGTCAGGGTCTTTGACCTTTCAAATTTAATCCTACATTATTGATCTCATTCATCCAAGCAAACATGAATCATTGATCCTATGAATAAAAATGATGTTTGAGTTAGTGCTTAGGGAATATAAAATTTAAGATAAAGTCTTAGACTAAAATTTTCATTCATATTAATAAATATGAATAAATATTTAGGCTACAGTCTTAAACTAAGTTATAAACATAATAAAGGGGACCCCATAAATAATAAAAGACATCATATATTTTTATTCTAAGGTTTTTTGTATTAATAAATATGATGAACTTTAGGGAAATGATTTTAGGCTAGGTCTATAGTAAACCGGCCCCTCTATTTAGTTAGACCATGCTAAGA